>JABAKD010000020.1:7131914-7521914 GCA_012845835.1 Undaria pinnatifida
ACTTTGGTATAATTTGCAGTGGGTGGCGGTGGGTAAGCACAGTGGTGAGAATCCAGAGGAAACAAGAAGTGGTTTCGCATTTTTTCGAATAAGGATTCTCCGGGATCCTCGTTCCTTGCCCCAGGCCAATGTGTTGGCATGTGCTTTCCGATGGCTTGGTCTCCACCTTGCACAGCACATTTTATCTACGACGCTGATCCGGACAGTCATTACATATATTTGAATAACCGTGTTGCCCGTGGCGCTCTAGTGGTGCCCGGAGCGCCGCAACACAGAAGCCAGCAGGAAGAGAAATCGCGACAATAGAAGCAGCCAGTAGCAGCAGCAGCTAACAAGGCGGCGGTCGGCAACAGCAGCAGTAGAGGCAACAGCAAACAGACAGAGAGCAGCCAGCAGATGCGAACATCTGGCGGAAAATCCAGCACCAACCAGCAGCAGCCAGCAGGGGTGTCAACGCCCACCAGCTGGCGGCAGCAGCAGCCAGCGAAAATATGGCAAATCCGTTAGTAGCGAAAGCAGGTAGCAAAAGCAGCAGCAACAGCTCGGTTCGTGTAGTTGAAAATAGCAGGTGTACGTTCCAAAAACTGTGCGTTGTGGTTTTGTTATTACATATCTGTAGCCCCCCCCCAGTTCACTACCAATGAAAGCTACGAAGAGAAAATTTCTTGCCGACGACGCCATGTATAGAAAGACTAGCGGTTGTTACAGACACAGACCACCCTTTGCAGGTTCTCTACTAGGCAGGCTCCACGTTGGTCACTCATTTGTACTAGATAAGCTCTTGCATTAGTTCTACTCACTCCACGGACGGACTGAACGCGTGTAAATTCGCGAAGCAAAGGCATCGTCCCCTTTTTTCTATACGCACATGCCTTCAAAGGCATGTGACACCCATTTATATCCAGCCGTATCCTACACCTTACGCCTTATTAGGCTCCCAGGGCAACATCATAACAACAAGAAGGTATGACCCACGGCCCACGCCATGACCTTTCGTTCGTCGGCACGAGGGAAAAAGAGAAGAAGGGATGGCAACGACAACTCCAAACATGTAACGGTGCCGTTGTTGCTCGCGAGGCCAACCCACTAAATAAAAAGCCACGTCATCGGAAGGTCGGGCAAATATTTTGGCAGCGTCATGACGTCGACAAGCGGGAGACGCAACCCCTATACCCCAAGCATGGTGAGGCACTAGTCTTGCCACAGGACGCATCCGAACAGGGACAAGCGTATCGGCTACGGGTGCGTGCAGTAGAACGGTAGGCGTACGTCGGTGCCGACGGTGACTTCTTCTCGGACGATCCAACCCCGGCATCGCGTTTTCGTTGACCTTGCCGGCCCTAGGCTTGCCGGAGGTCTCTGTACCTGATCATGTGCAAGGAGGACGAGGCGCGAATGGGTCGAGTCTACTCCGTCAGGAGCAAGAATGGGGGTCGACGTGGCAACGGCAACGACGAAACCCCTAGCCGACGTGGGTGATGCCGTCGAATGCTTCCGAACGGACAGCGGCGCCGATTTCGTGGACCAGACGGTTTCGAGTTTTTTTCAGCGAGATTATCATCCTCCATGAGCACAAGGATCGACTGGCCGACGCACAACGGCGTGGCCGAGCGCGGCTCAGCCTGATCCAGGAAGGCGACAGGATCGCCTGCCTTGAGGCCTCCCGGCTATTCCCCCGGCAATTCCCGGACCGTGAGATTTTTCGAGTGAAAGCGGCCATGTCTTTATGGACATCACAGCAACCACAGCCAACGCTGGTGACAAGCGCACGAAACATATTTTGGGAGAATGCCCCCGGCCAACCTTCACGTTCATGCAGCCCGACTTTCGCTGCATACACCTCACCGCTACGTCGGAGTCCAAGACCAAGCGGTGCTTCTACTTCAACAGAGGGCGGAATCACCTACTGCGTCGATGTCCTGATGTCATGCGAGCGACACACTGGACGTCACCTAGGAGGTGGAGCACTTGCCGATGATCATCGCGACTACGCTGAATCTGGAGACAGCTGTCGCACCGAAGGAGTGGGACGCCGATTTTCACGTCAGACACAGGCCGCCGGTGCCGCAGGTGCCACCGGTGCCGCGTGCATCACCGGTGCTGGCGGCACCGCTGGCGATGGTAACGGTACTATCAATGATGACGACCGTAATGACGCCGGCGCCACCAATGGTACAGTCGCTGGGGGTGTTGTCACCGTCATCCCCACCGGCGACCAAAAATCTTCAGGCCAACGAGGGTCCCTGGACAATGAGCTTTTGAAAACGGGGCGGACACTGGTGAGGATGAGAGCGTACCACCAAGGCTGCTCCGGGGCCAGCTAGCTATGCCCTGTTCACTCTATCGTTCCGTCGCCTTCATTGCCTTTGTTTTTTCCTAGACGAGAAGGGGAAATGTACATATTATCGTCGTCCACGGGAGCTCGTGGGGGAAGTGCGTGACAAGGCAACACAGAACAAGCGTAATCAGCAGGAACATTCCCAATCCAATTGTGCTTGTGAGACCCCCCGCCAATACGACCACAGGTATATTTCGATACCGTGTTGTGGGCATCCTCAACGCGGCGAACTTACACTTTTGCGTAGGAGACCTTGATCTGGCAGAAAAAAGAAAAGGGTATACCAGTGGTCGCATGGAAGAGGAAGAAGGCGCAATGAATTGCCCCTGTATCGACGCAGAATGTAGAAGAACGGAAATGTTTGAACTAAACAACGAGGTTCGTAATGAATTTGCGGAGGAGATGAGGACGCAAGACGGATGTAACATTGAGAAGCTTGGTATATCAGATAGTAGCGAGAAAATATCGCTATCCTAGGAGATAGATGGTGGCCACAGCGGACACAACAGCTATAATATATACAAACCGTTTTTTCGTGTAACATAAGGAAGAAACGTACTGAGCGCCCATGTGCTGGAAGTGATTCAACTAGAAATAGTGACTGTGCTCCGTCTCTCAAGGGATGCGTAGCCACTAATCAAACGACTAGGGCAATATAACTATTTGTACACCTTACTAGGGTGAGTAAAGTGCAAGAATATCCGCTAAAATAGCATCTACAGCCCCGACTACATTCGCAGGGCAAACGAATCACACAGGGGGCGACGAAGCACGCGGAACGTTTAGTGGGGAATCTCAACTAGCGTTCGTTGTTGATTAAGGAGTTGGGGGTCTGCTTGGGGGCTGGTACGCAGCAGTCGCCGTCAGGCTCAAGACTATAGCTAAAGGCAAAACAATTCGGTTTATTCCCTTCGAACCTGAGTCTGCGATCGAACATAGAAACTCGCAAGCCATTTTCCTCGCCCCTGGTGCGTAACCCACGGCTTTGCGAGGCCAGCAGCGAAAGTTGATTGCGCCATGATGTTTGGCGTAAGATACGCCTAATAGCTTAACGGTCGGCTTATGGGGAACTCAACACTAAACGTATTTTGCGCTACATCATCGATTATGCGACTGGCACCGACCCGAGACTGGTTGGACATGCACATAACCATCCGCACTGGTGGTGCACTAAGGACAAGTTGCCAGAGTTGCGAACACCTAAGTCTCACTCCCTCGATTATGTCGTACGTTGAGGGAGTTGAAGCTTGTTTGGGGACCGTGTGGGGGGGGGGGGGGGTAGGTTTAGGTACCAGCCCCTCCATCTTTTCCACCTTTTCCACCTCAGAAACGCAATTTAGTATGGCGCCTTATGTTTCTTGCCTTCCTTATCTTCACAAGGATCTTCACAAGGGCTTATGCTAATTTATTTTCGGGGGTATGAAGGCTTAACTCTCGTCTCCGAGGACTACGATCGGGTTTTGTTATGTTGCCGTTTCGCTGGTGCAGAACAGCCGGTCGTTGCATTTCACACTCGGCAGTAGGCGTCCTGGCAAACTTGTGGGGTTCAAGTCACCGAACAAGATTGACACACCAAAGGATGCAACAACTCGAACGAACCTGTCAACACGGCCAAATATTTTTTTGGCTCTTCGCCCTCCTCCATCGTTGGTGCGTAGAAGTCGTCTGATCACTTAATTAGTCTACTGTACATATCGATGAATACAGCATCAGCGTTTTGTACTGCTACAACAGCGGTAACGCGTTGGGCCAGCGTATCTTTGACCGGCGGGGCTAGTGAGCCGGGGAACTCTCCCGTATCACTGGAATCCTGATTGTGTTTGTAGAATAGGTTTTGCTATATGCCACAGTAAGGGGGTTGCTCCTCGGGTTAGTCCAAGCGTACAAGTGTCCTCAACGCCAACGGTTGTGTGAGGTACGGACGCGTGCTACGATAGAGGTGCGCCGCTTTTGGGAGCTTAAGACCTCTCCCAAAACCTGTTTTGGAGATAAATCAATTCAGTTTTAACGTGATGAAAAATCCCATGGCCTAGGTACACAGCAAACATCATGCAAAACAAAATCGCTTGTTTCCGACGGTTTTGGATTAAGAAGCGCCGTCATTCAGAAAAGGTTTCATACCAAAAGTGCTGCCTCTGTCGCAGCATGCATCTACAGTGTAAGGTACGATGTAAGGTACGACGTAAGGTGTGGTGTAAGGTATGGTGTACGGTATGGTGTACGGTATGGTGTAAGGTACGATGTAAGGAATGATGTAAGGCATGGTGTAAGGTATGGTGTACGGTATGTATGGTGTAAGGTATGGTGTAAGGTATTTTGCGTAAGATGTACAGCTATTCAAACGAGGAATCTCATAGGATGTAGATGCTAGCATGCGCCATGCTCCAACCTCCGGTCGGCGAATGAATAGCAGGCATCCTGTCCAAGAGGTTGATGCTCTACGCTCTTCGCAAAATTTCAATGCAAACCGAGCCATTTTGATATATCCGGGCTCAATGAATGCTCCAACCCTATCCTGGTCATTCTGATGGGTGTCCACAACCCTCACTTCCGTTTCAGCCGAGACAGATAATGCAAGCGGACGCTTACCGACACGAAAACATCAAATCATTTGCTCCATAGCAGCTAACGTTCAACCAACCCGCCGAAATTGGCATTTGCTACTGATATTTATGGGAGCCTCTGTTAACGATTTTTACGTACCTGAGGGTTGTCCGCTGTTAGCCTCTACTTGACCAAGAGTCGACAGCTCCCACCGGTATCGCTTCTCTTTGTCCCTTTATGATTCTTCTAGAATTGTTTTCATCGCCCTTATATGGTGTGGTAGCCCTCTCCTCTAGCTCTCGAAATCAAATCGTCTTGTTGCCTCATCATCTCTCCAACTACCCCTATTTCAATGTAGTGTGTGTGCGGCGGTGGGACCTCTTTGCAACCAGTGCAGTCTACGCTTGTCATACCCAGACAGGTTGATCAAACTGATACGCTAACGAGTTCAACTCGCTTTGGTATGTGAACGATTACACGCTCCCAGCCGCCAATCTATGGTGTGAGCACCACCCTGCCACACCCAGTGTGAGAAACCTGTCATCAAGATGTTTTTCATTGAAGCTGTCCCGGCAAAATTAAGGCGAACGCGAGGTGGAAACATGGCAAGCTGTAGTGTGTCAAACCCCGATTGCCAGATAGGCCCTGCTTGTCGTCCTATACAATACACCTTCCCATTCCGTCTTCTTGTGTACGCTCCGCTAGACTTCTCGTATATCGCACCGTGTGATTTCTCTCCTTGGCTGAAACCTCCGTTAAACTGCGACTGAACCCAAGCATTGTCTTGTACAGCGGCATGAGGTGAGCTACAGTACATCACACAGGCAGCACTGTCAAAGGGCAATACATGAACACGTAAATAGACGAGCTCTACACGTGCGAGCATCGGGTACGAAAAACGTGCAAAATCCTCATCACTGGACTACAAAAACTGGCCAACTGGCTAACCCAGTGCGGGCCCCCAATTTCGTGCCATAGGAAGACGTGGTGCGTCACGCATGCGAGAACCAAATCCCAAACCAAAGTCCTGGATAACTCCGAAAAACTTGAAACAATAAACTCCTGGCAATCTGAACACTAGTCTACACCGGTTGATGTCGGCGGGAGAAACCGTGTCACGAATACGAACGGCAGATGCGAAACGTGGACACCGTCCCATCAAGTGGGCGAACCTACACACTAGATACTGTCGGGTAAAGTTGGAAACCCTTAAAACTCGAAGCTGGCCCATAAATTCACGCAAATTAGGCGAGCTCCGCACTGACCTAAACATACATGCAGTTTCGACTGTTTGACGACGAAGAGAAAGTCATTTGCCGCACTGAAATATTTTTTTTGTGCGGGGATCATTGCTATCCTAAACCCGCAACCACTGAACCTCCGTCTGGAACATGCACCAGGTATGTCGGGCGATGCGGGACGGTGATGCAGCGTATAAATCATGCAAGCAAAAGCTGGACATCAACATAAAGGGCAGGCCTACAATTGTTCGCTTGTTTATAACTCACAACGTCAGCACCTCACCGTAAGCGCAACACCAGCGCACCAATCGAAGAGTCACAGCACCTACCGCAAACGAACATGTCCATGCCTCAGGAGGTATTTCATACGTCAAAAGTTCGACATAACATCTCGGAAGGCCTTCAATGACGTGATACCTCGTATACATCCCCAACTACAGATGGGCGCCGAAAAAAAGCTTAAAAACTGAAAAACGTATAGGAAGCGTCATTACCAAGCACACAACACAAACGGCTTCCCCGGATTGCCACAGCAAGTTTTTACCCCTCCAAAGCATATTCGAAGCCAAGGGTGATAATTTCGGTTTTTGCTAGATTTGAACCTTCTTCTGACTGATTCTACTCTAGCCCCCCGCCAAAACCAGAGTGATTTTCTATTATGAACGTTTCATGGCTGCGCGACGCAAGGAAGTATGCCACGAAATTTTTCTTCACGTTCTTTCTCGTTTGCAAACAAAGGACTCTTTAACGATGACGTCGACGTGGCAACCACATGCCAGGAGATCCGGCCGGGAGCCAGTTTTAAAACCAGTGCTTTCTTTAAATACGTTGGGGGGCTACCGTATATCGACTCTTCTGTGCTCACAAGTGATAATTTAGGTATGTATGTGATGAATCGTGTGCTTCACTGTCACGCTGTCACTTATATACGTACACGTTATTCATCGCGCAAAGGCTGCAGACTCGGCGTTGTGTAGATGGGTATCCTGAAAAAAGCGTCAAATATTATGATAGTACCGGATATTTTTGACAACTGAATAAGCGCAGGCGGCCGCAGGGATTCTAAATACCACGGTCAACGTGTTTTTTTCCTGTTATCAGGTACCTACTTTCAATCCTAAAATTCCTAGCCATCTCTACGCCCTGAATGAAGTCACTGTGAATGTTCTTGCGATGGGTAGACAAATCAACACCATTGCTCGACCGGTCCGATTTCGAACCAAACAGGTTGTTGAGTGGATTGATAATTTTCAGAGCAAGGCCTAAAACCTAGTCCGCACCCGGTGTTACATGAGAAAAATGTAGTATCATATCAAATGGAATCCATCGCCTTCGCTAAGGAGCTTATAAAACAAGACCCCAATCTAACGCAGACGACCTCTGCGCCTCCGATAATGCATGCGCAAGGCACCAACCTTTGGCTTCCAAGGACGAGTCAGGATACTCAACATCGACTCAAATCAGTCGGAGGGATAGCTCAAAGACGGTCGACCCGAATCCCCCTGTGCTCGGTATCGCTCCATCTAGAGCCTGAATGCCACTGTTGTGGTATACGATTTCTACATGCTACAAGGTCTCCATCATTTTTCATTGCTCCAACAGATCACGGGTTAACGTTCCCATCGTTGTCCGTGTCATCTGACAAAGGATGATGCGCGGCACCGCCTCCCCTGAAAACCGAGTGGCATATGTCCGATAGCCGATCGATGAACGAGTAGTCCTCGCAGCTGTCCGATGGCTGGGGGTTATCGCCCGTGTACGGAGTAGGCGCGCGAGATGGCATTCGCCTACCTTGGGGTAGAGGTTCCGGCTCTGGCACTGCCGTTCCCTCCACCGTGGGATGCGAACGATGGTAGGCAATCTGGGGCAACCGGGCAAAATGGGACGAAAGACACGAGCGGATGAAATCAGGGCGCGGGAAAAAGGGTGGCGTAAAAAGGAAGCCTCTGACAAGCGTTGCCCAGAACGCAGAGCCGGCGAAAGCTCGTGTTCGACCAAGGCTAGGGTGTGTTGTAGTATCATTGCAGGATCGTACCCCCGTCTTCACCGCCGGATTCGAGTTACTATCACTGTTAGCACCACAGAATAGCGCCACTGGCTCGGTACTTCACGGACAAAATTACCCTGAGCGATGTTTTTGTCGCAGCGTAGATTGAAATTCCATGGCGGGTTGACATCGAGAATTCAAAACTTTAACAAAACTTACGACTGAGGAACAGGGGGGTTTCCCACGAGACTGACCCCGAGCCGCTGCAAAAACTGCCCGAAACGAGCAGCATAGAATAATAACACGACCCTTAGGGTACCTTAGGCGAGCGTGTTCGCCGGTCGCGAAAATGGTTTTCCAAGATTGTGAAACAGAGTGGGAGCATGCGTCGCCCGAAGAGAGCTTGGGCTGCTGGTATCCGCTTAGGGTGCTCGGGATCTGGAACGCACGCGGCCGTACGCGCTTTCAGCATGGGGGCACTTGCATCGCTTCACGCTCTTCCTGGGCGCTTCAAACTATCCTAACCAAGGGGTGGACGAACGTCTGTGCCCATTCCCGTCCTACATTTTCCACAGTCAGAGATAAGAGCGTTTGCTCGGATCGGTCTTCCGCCCGCCATAAGAGTGTCAAGGACACATTCAACAGGAAACATACTCAGTGGGTACCTTGGTACCCGCACGTCCTCATGTATGGGCAAGGCTACGCCCAAGACAACGTACCCTACACAGAAAGAAACAAAGCCAGGAACCAAAGCGATTTCCGATAATACCAGATAACCAGCAGAAATGAAAACAATGGGAGCTATTCCGGGACGGAAAAACGCCATGAAAAGTAGTTACTGCCGCATTAAACAAAGGAGCAAACACGCGCTGCGTTTACTGCTGCAAAAGCGACCTTCACCGTTTACCGCTGCAACCATGATATGGCAACGTACCAAACAAGTCGGCAATTTTTCGAACGAGGCTTCCCCCGTTGTGGCCTGGAGCGTCGGTGCACAAATTCGAAAGTGGTTACGACGCGTCGTCTCGATCTCGCAGGCACCTGCTGCACCCTCGTCTATAGGCACCGTACTGCAATAAATTACAAAACCAAAACTGCATTCCAGCTGTGAGATCGAAGATTTTGTCGAAACTCATCTTTGCAAGCTGTGTGTGATACTCCGATCGCGCGTATTACGGGTTGTGTGTCCTCATTAAAGATATAGGTCGGCGCCTCCCTTTGGAACTAGAGTGTAGCTTGTACCAGGGAGGGTCAACAGAGTGATGTTAGTCAGTCTGTGCGCGGAAACTAAAAACCCCTTAAGGGGACAAATCCGACGGTTGTGGAAGGAAGGCATCAGTTTATCATATATGATGGACATTAAAATACACTCCAGCTGTGAGATCGGATAATTTGTCGAAACTCATCTTTGCAAGCTGTGTGCGATACTCCGATCGCGCGTATTACGGGTTGTGTGTCCTTATAAAGGATTTTTTTTTTTTTTTTTTTTTTTTTTTTTTCAGCACACTTTCACTTTCCAGCTTCTGGACAAGCCGTGGTCACAGGTGTCATCCCTTCTCCTGCCCGGTTCTTGCCTTCAATTTTTATCGCGCATAGGGTTCAGCAATCCCACTGCTCGTCGATTGTTCATCGAATGTTGCTGACTCACGCTCTCGCGCTTTCCGCAAGTCAATTTGTCCACAAGAAAAAGTCCCAACGAATTTATACGAGTATGCACTCGGCGGGGCTCGAACTCACGAAACAGACCTATACCAGGCTCGAGGATAACCTGATACGCCACCGGGGCGACCGGTTAGATATAGGTCGGCGACTCCCATTGCAACTACAGTGTAGCTTTGAGGGTCAACATGGTGATGTTAGGCTGTCTGTGCGCGGAAATTATAAAACCTGTTTCTGAGGGGGACAAAATCTGACCGAAGGAAATGCATCAATTTATCAGTTTATAATAGATCTATCCCATACGTCGTACAACTGATGAGGGGGGGGGGGGGGGGGGGGGGGGTTTCGAGGGGGAGAGCGGGGGGGAGAAACCGAAGGGGTGGGGGGTGGTGGTGGACGTACTCATTCGGTGCTCGCCTTAGTCATTTGACCATCGATTGACCACGCATCCCTTTCGAGACGGAGCAGCGTTCCTGCTCCTAATAGAGACACCTCCAACGTTTTTGGCGCTCATGACGCTTCTTCCATATATTACATATAAACCGCTTTCTTGTCCTATCCCCGTCCTTTTTCGCCGTCTGCGGCCACCATCTGGCGGGGAAGGAGGGGCTGGGGAAAAATATAAAATAAATGATTTGGAGCTACGGCATGGATGGTTGGAAAGGTAATGACGTGATTTCACCTGTCTGGTAGTGTATTACTCTGGCAGATTTCAATTTTAGATGGGTCGGCTTGGGGTGGCAGGGTTGTTTCATGTGCGTGTGTGTGGTATGTGTCGGGGCGGGGGGCGGGGAAGGGGTGTGTGTGTGATGGTGGTGGTGGTGATGGTGGTGGGGAACGGATGTGGATGATAGCAAAATATTCTAAATGCGTGTTATATGCAGATGCTCAATATTTCAAAGATAGAAGCTATAAGGTGGAAGGGAAGAAGCCTTTTTTTTACGTGGTGTTCTTCATACTTTGATGCTATTTATACGAGTAGTGCTCTGTGATTACCGTGTAACATCTGCATACATAATACGAGTACACTTTTGGCAGGTACTTAGGGTATGCTTTATATGCCCTATACTATCATTAATGATACGACACGATACATGGCGACACCGCAAATATCACCTTTAGCTGAGGACCGACGTACTGATACTTCCCGCAGTCGGATCGAATTTCGACTACAACGTCCACCTGTAAGTTGAACGGATCACACAAACGAATCCCGGGGGGGAGGGGGGGTGACTAGCTTGAATTAGGTGATGCAGCCGGCGGAAACATCGCCGACGCCAATAGCAAGTGGGTCGACGGGGAAAGGGTATATATCCATGGTGCGAGACGTTGCAGCGTCCGTTATGTCTCGATAGCAGCATGAAAATGCGTGAAGACTAGCACCGAACCTGACACGGAGCGAAGTGAGTGGTATATTTCCTCGGGAATTCAAATTGGCTCTTTATCCGTCCTCGAAGTTTGAACAATGGTCGGCACTCTTGACGCGCGCATTATTAATCATACTCGACACTCACCTGGATTACTTGAACGTTTCCAGTGCGGTACAGGTCGGGCCATATTTCTCCCATACTCGGGTAACATACGGTCGCGTACGCACGCCCGTCTTCGCCCATCTGACCCATAAGAGGCAAAACCAGGGGAGCGATGAGCTAGTTATTAAAACGGGCACAAGTACACTCGGCGGATTCGTTGAACCCTGCCTCATGTACAGTAGCTTACACTCTATTTCTACTTTCGACTCGTGTTTCGTGAAATGCCTCAAATTCGGCGAAACGACAGCACATTTCTATAGAACAATCCATTTGTACCTATCAACACATAGGAATCACCCGAAGTTATTCATATAGTGGTACATATCTCAGATACAAACAGTAAGTGTGCAATCCACCACGGTATACAAACAATAAGTGTGCAATCCACTACGGTATGAGCGCGCCGCACAATCAGTAGCATGCATCGCACGTGTCGTGCAATTCTTTTTTTTTTTTCTCACACTGTTACATTCCAGCTTCTAGACAAGCCGTGGTCACAGGTGTCGTCCCTTCTCCCCCCCGGTCCTTGCCTTCAATTTTTATCGCGCATAAGGTTCAGCAATCCCTCTGCTCGTCGATTTTCCATCGAGTGCTGCTAATTCACGCTCTCGTGCTTTCCGCAACTCAATTTGTGCACAAGAAAAAGTCTAAACGAATTTATACGAGTATGCACTCGGCGGGGCTCGAACTCACGAAACTGGCCTATACCAGGCTCGAGTTTAACCTGATACGCCACTGGGGCGACCGGTTTTCTATACATTACGTTGGCGTTTTGGGCACTCAACCAATGACATTCGGTTTCCGGGACGGTCGCGGAAAAGGAGGAGGAGCGGGGAGGTGGGGGTGGCGAGGATGAAGAGTGGTGATAACCCGGATGGGGCAGTTGGCGTATTGCGTGCTTTCGCGTTGTATTTATAGCTGCTCTGTATGGGACATACCGGGCGATTGTTCGGTTTTATGTCTTAAAATATGCGTGCATCGATGGCTGATACTTATGCAAGCGTGTGCGTGTCATACAGATAAAATAAGGGTTATAAGGGTTTAATGCCAAAAAATACGAGTTTTTGACGATTTGTGAAAAGTTTCATGAGTGAACATTCGATTTAAATCATTTGACGAGGTCAAACTTGAAAAAAAGCATCGCCGGTGGAAATTCTAGCAAGTAGTTGGAGGTGGACATTTTTTTCGATTTTTTTTTTCGTAGAAACCCTGTAGTTCACCGTAAATCGTGTTTTGTAGGTTTCTGCTGAGTCCGGTTTCTTAATCAACTTTTCGTATCAGCCTGCTTCCTTGCGCACGCCACGAATTAACGGCACGAACCACGGCGAGATCGTGACAGTGTCTGCGTACCGCAAGCACAGCAGCACAACGTACAGTCGCCGCCGCAAAGTGAAGCAAAAGTACGTGTAGCAAATGCTGTGTGTGGCTAGACCTGTCGCTCCAAATGCGAGAGCGTGACCCGTTTCTGTATGCGTATTTTTATCGAGGCACGATGAAGTAAGGGTTTTGTATGTACGGAAGAAGTTTGGGTCTATTGCACGTTGACCAATGAGATCAACGCGGGTGGTTACTTGTACTTGTCCTGGTATAGCAAAGGATATCTTGGATGGGTCTGTGTGGTTGCTGACTAGCAAGCGAAGCACGGAGAGAAGAAAGAAGCTTCGTCAGCGAGACAGGTTCAAGGCGCGATATAGACTGGTTGGTTGCTGCTGCGAGCGAGATTCGTTGCGACTGTTGCTGTGAGATTTCGCTGTGACTGCTGTGGTGACTGTGGCAAGCGCTGTGGCTGTCTCTTAAACGAAGGGTGATTCGCCGGATGCCGCGGCGCCTACCGCCGCCAGCGATGAGGCGGAGGCTGCTCTGCGAGCCCGGGCCACCGCAGCTCTCGCGGGCCGGGGTCCTCTTCCGGGGCGTCAGCGGTCGGTGCGGCTCTGACTTCGGATGACTTGGCTACGTGGGCGAAACAGGTTGAGGCTGAATTCGCCGGGATCAATGCGGGTCTTGACGAAACATTGGCCGAGATGTCTGTAACCGTTCCTTCCTCACGCGAGGCAGCGAATGCTTATGCTGACCAGGTAGCCAACTTCAACGTCGTCCTTCGCCAGTTTGTGGAGAACAACTCTGGTCGGGTAGCCGCCTCCCGCGACGACGGCGACTCTAAGGAACGGCAGCGACAAATAGCACAACTTACGACCGAGATGGTTACGTGGAACAAGATGAACACAGCTAAAAATAAGAGGATCATCCGTATACTCCCGAATCTCGGTGACTCTCCCGCTGACCTGCAGTCGTTCGTGGGGGAGGCCATAAACGTGACAACCAACGTCGCGTCCCAGCTTCGGTCTTTCGACTCATATAACGTCGGGGATTATGGGCCCTGCGTGGACGGGCCAATCGGGCACTCACTCATGGTCACCGGTCATCTCGACCTCTTGAGAATGGTCGTCGTTGTGATTCTTTCGGTGGGTCTCTCGCCCAGGGTCGCCGGTGGTCTCCCATGTCTGGTGCGGGTCAACGCCCCCGGCGACGCCATTACGGTGGCGGTTACGGGCCTGCATGCCCAAACCTTCAGCAACTAAAGTACGCTGTTCGTCCCAGAAGCGCATGCCGTGCTGTGCGATATGGTTAACCGCGACCTCGCTTTGTAGGTAAGCGAGCTCGTGCGTGCTGCGCAGCGATCGTCCCCTGCTGTTGTCCCTCCCCCTGCTGGTGCAGTTTTGCCCCCTGCCCCTGCCCGAGTTCGTACGCACTCTCGGATTTTGCCGGGGCGGGGAGGAGGTGCTCTGGCTCGAGCTAAGCAGCACCGGTTCCGGCGGAGACAGGCCCTCCAGGCGGAAGGCCCCGCTCCCCTCGCTGGATCGCCCGGTTCCAAGAAAAAGGCAACTCAAGCCTTCTCTAGGCCTGCCGGATGTTCGCGCGCACCGTTAAATGAAACTGGTCTCCGTGTAAGTTCCTGCACGAGTCCCCCGCGGCCTCGATACCCTCGCCATCTCCGCCCGTTCGCAGGGATGAAGGCGGTGGAAGCGTGGCGGCGGCGGGTGGAGGGTCGCGGGCGTTGTGGCTGCGTGCGGTCCTCCCCGCGGGGGGCAACAGCGGGGGCGACAGGGTACAGGCGCTGGTTCTGGTTCTTGATGAAGACACGGGCCCTGCCGCAAGGTGGGGCTAACCGTTGCAGGCGCAGCTGCGGCGCCGGCTGTGGAGAAAGCGGCTGCGTCCACAATTGAGAGTAGCGGCCGCGTGTTGGGACCATCCTCGTGGGGCGCGGCTGCGGCGTTGGCGGTTGGTGGGGCGGTTGAGTCGACGGTCGAGACTGGCGGAGCGCCGAGAGTATCGGAAGTGCGCGGAGTCACGGGGAGGTTGCGGGGGCGTGCGTTGGAAGCGCTGGCGGGCGAAGACGGCGTTGGGCGCGAGCGTGTACCTGTCGCTCCGGGATCCGTCGTTTTCGTGAATAGAGGTGACCATGGGAAGCGCGCGCGTAAGTGTCTGTTAGTCTCGGCGCGCCTTGTAGATACAGGTAGCCTTAGGGTTAAGCGCCTTGTAGGAACTGGCTTATCGGTCGCGCGCGGAGATACAGGTAGCCTTAGCGAGCGCGTGCGACGTTCGGATTTTGACTCGGGGTGCGGACACGGCACGACCGACGGCGAGCGCGCGCACGCCCAGTTAGATTCGACGGTTGAGACTTGGTGCGCCGCACAGGATAGCATAGCGCGTTCGGTATCATCAACAGGTTCCGCGAATCTCGATGAGGTTGCCATCGCGGGGTCGTCTCTTTTGCATGCCTGTGACGGCAGTGTTAATTTTTTTACGCCTGCCGTCGGATCCGCTCGCATTGCCTCACATATTCATGCTCACATCGTCCGTCATTAGTTTGGTACCCTCAAGAAGTTCCCTGGCGTTGAACAGTTGCTCCACGTTTTGGCACCGGGATCCCCTGTGTGTTCCGGGGGGAAGCAACCTGACTGCTGAGCTTGCATACGGTAACCACCCGAGCGTTGCCCCCCATGCCGTTGCTGTTCACCAAAGTATATGTGCTGACGTTGTACACGGTCGGGCTCTGGTGTTTACATTAAGTTCCGCGTTTGATATTGGGGGTCTAGGCATTTCGCCGTCGGCGGTCGTTCTTAGACGAAGTCTCATACTATTCACGATCTCACGTTTGCTCGCGCGGGCGGCCATTCCAGTGTTAACGACGATACCGAGTTTTCCTCCGACCCTCCTGCGAGCTCGGCCATGTGCTTCGGGATGTGTTATTACGGATGATATTTTTGCGGCAGATACACGGTCCCGCAGCTAGAACCGTCCTTTGCCGCGTTGACGTGAAGTACGCATTTTCGTCAAGTCTTAGTTGACCCGGTAGGGGCGCCGATTTCTGGGTACGCGATGAGCGGCTACGTAGTTGTGGATCTTTGCGTGCAATTCGGGTGGCGTAATAGCCCCGCGTTCTGGGGGCTAGTGGCTTCTGTGCTGGAATATGACCACACCCACTCTACGGTTCAAGATGTGGCCGTTTCCCCACAAGGGGCCGCCGCCGTCGAACATGTGCGTCTTGCCCCGGCGTGGGGGGGTTCGGTTAGGCCCCTCCCTCGTGATTGTCGACCGGTTTCTGGTAGCGGCGGCTACGCCGGGAGTTTTGTTCTCGTGCGGTGCTACGAAGACGACGGCATTCTCGTCGAGGTGCAGTGGTGGCCGGACGGTTGTCGCTGTGTGCGGGCTGTGCAGTCGTTGGCGTCGGGCGATCTTCGCTTGTTGGGCGTACGTGGCGCGTCTGACCCTCTTCTTTTGTCCGCCAGCAAAATCACTAACTGGGACACGTGCTCGAAGTGCTGGGCTGGTTAGTGGACACAGAGGCGCTTACGGTGACGTCGCCGCCTCATAAGCGCCTCAAGCTGCGAATGCTTGTAGCGGCGTGGCCCCCGACTCGCACCTATGCTTCAGCGAAGCAGGTGTCGCAGCTAGTGGCTTTCCTCATGCACATCTCATTTGCCGTTCGCCCCGGGTCATTCTTCGTGCATTGTTTGTTTGCTTCGGTTGGGATGCCGCGCATCGCAGCCGGGTATGACTCCGCTGGCCGAATGGCCAATCGGGGGCGGCGTGCTGCCCTTGGGCCCAGGTTCCGTGCAGATGTCGAGTTCTGACGGTGGTTTGTTGACAAAGGTGTTGACGCACGCGGTGGGATGTTGTCGGTGCCGATATATCATTTGCTTGAGCGCCCGGCACAACGTACATTTTTTTCGGACGCGTTCAAAAAAAAACGATCCGGGGATACTGTCTCGAAACCGATGTTTACTGGCGCTATGATCTCACCGCCGAGGAACAGTAACGGTTTTGAGGCTCGAGTAAGTCCGGCCACGGCGTGGACGACATATCTATCAACGTGCTTGAGCTTTTTGGGCATGGTTGCGTCGGCCTTTTCTCCAGTGTCTTCGTGGGCCGATCGATCGTCAGCGACGGGAGATTGTGTTATATTGCAAGGAGACAACGAGGCCGCCGTGCATTGGGTGCGGCGGTGTTGGGGGGGCGTGGAACCGCGTTCCGGTGCCCTGATGCGTCTCCTTGGCGTTCTCGATGTGTCGTCTGGATGGAATTTTGAGGCGTCGCATGTGCGAGGTATCCACAACGCTGCCGCCGACGGTATCTCTCGCTGGGATTGCGGCTCCGTTCTTGATAATTTGCGCGCCGTCCGTTCCAACATCCCGTGGCAGATTCGGGAACTGAGGACCATCGGCATGTCTCTCTGTACTTTGGTGTTGGCCTCGGACTCATGCGACACGCCGTCGCGGCCTCGATTGAACGAGCTTGTTTGGGGCATTTTGGCGCATGGGTAGACTTTCGGGTACGTTCTGGTGTTCCCGCCTTTCTTGAGCGCGGCATTAACTTGGTGACCAACGTGTGGCATTTGTTTGAGTACGTCGCGTACGTTTTTGCTACCAAGAAACTGCGGTCGGCGAATATCGAAAGTCATCTGTCGGCCATCAAGTCTTTTCGTCGCATTTCACGCGGTTTCGAGCTCGACATCACTCACCCCGTCATCACGAGCGCCCTCAAAGGTGCGACGGGCTCGCATGCCGAAGTGGGTAATCAGGCGACCGTGCGTTGGCCCTCGTCGTGGGCTACGCGTGACCCGTTTCTGTATCTACTTTTTTTGATACGAAAAAATAAGCGCAGAGTAGATGTTTGTTGCTTCGGCACACAAGTCGCGCGTTCGATGCAAATAAAAACTGTTTAAATCTAAGGTTGTTACCTCAACGGTCCCAAGGTATATTGAACATTAAATTAATTGGTGTTTCTTGCCCCGAGCACACAGACACGTATATAACAGATAACACGCGGAAAATGCCAGCACTGTTACAACCCTGCCAGGTAGAGCAGGCAGCAGGAAGCAGGCAACATCATGCGCGCTTTGGACATTTGTTCCGTCGTGTACTGAAGCTTTGGCTAGGTGCTTCCATCGGAGCCTGCGACAGATTATCAAATACGCCACTATCTATTCCATCTTGCTGCTGTATATGCCATGCGCGTGCGGAGGGTCGCGCGTTTGAAACATGGCTGGCGTTGTACTGCTGCTACTGTGCTGCTGCAATATTATGATTTTGTGATACCACACGCTCCACGCGCACGTACCTGGTACGGACTGAAGCGCACAAACATACATATACACAGAGGCACTGTAGCTATACCAAAATAGGCAGCTCACAGACCGGCTGCTGTTGTACCGTGACACTCAGAAGTAGGACTGAGCCTGGAGAGCCATGTCTGATGCATTTGAATAGCAGCAGCAGCAAAGCTAGAAGCGACATAATGTCCTTAATGTTCCTCTGGCACAACAGTAATAAACGAATGGGCTTCCATGGGCCCTGTCCGGCATGGCAAAACAAGGCAGACGGCCGTATGGGTCTTGCTCGGTGGGTTTTACCCGATGCAACTACCTCCCACATGAAGGAGAACAACAGCTACGCGAAAAACAGTACGCAGGTGCCACTCTCCTAGGTAGACAGGCGGAGGAAGTCACTTTGTCAGACGAGCTGCGTCACATGTTCAGTAATATGTCGTCAACAGAAACCGCAGGGCTAAGTGCAACATATACGTATGAACGTCAAGGTATGTGCTTCTGCTGTTACCGTTGCTCTGCTACTGGCTGTATGTATAGCTGCGCCGTAGCAGCCCAAACCTGAGAACAAAAGTGGCTCCTTTTTCAAGTAACAAACGAGGTGGGGCTTATATGTACCTTATTGCCTCGGCGAGGCGGAGTGCAGCTCCTTGACAAAAAAGAGCAAGCACAGCGACCCTGAACACTCAAAGCACCGCCACGGAGCTTGACTGGGCTCCAGACATGCATCGTAATATACCCACGTCCCCCATGTTTGTCCCGCTTTCAAAAGTGCAAGAACAAACCCTCGGTTGCCGGAGAACACCATGCCAAAACAAACGTGTATGCCCATGGAAATGCATATATGTACACGGGAGTGTGTTTATATTGTTATTATATTTCTATTCTAGTTTATCGCTGTGCATGAAGCCGCGCAGTCGCGTTTCGGAACAATTCAGCATCACACTCTGAATACTCGAGGGGAACCTTCTCGTGTTAAGATTACAAACATGTCACGAACAATGTATTTTCTTGGTGCCTGCGCAATCTAGGCCGCAGAGAACGTAGACGGCTGTATCATGATTCATTTCGTTGGAATGTTTCGCTCTGTCCGCAGTATATCTACCAACGCCGACCCAAAAGTTGCTTTTGAAATACGTCCCAAAATCGGCGTACTTGGGTTTGCTCTAGTGAAGCCAAATCGCATGAACAATGCCGCCGGAACGGAGCCCCCAGTGGGGCTCTCCGGGGACGCCTCGGACGCCCCCCCCCCACCAACCGGGCGGGACCATGGTCGCAGCTTCGCCACGACCAAATCCTATCAAGAGCCAGAATCCTGCCGGCTGACGCCGCCAGAAACCCTTCTGCTGGCTAGAGCCACCAGTACATAGCACCACTATTGCAGGATAATATGCAGGTGATAAACTAAACTACCAATGCTCTTTTCTGCGAACCGTTGGAACATCTAAATACATAATGTGTATCAAGAACACACAGTGCTCGTACCGCAAAGCCGTAGTGCTCATTTTCGACGATAGAGCACTTTCGTACAAGTAAGATGCGGCACCATTACGAGGTGTATGCATGTAATTCATACCAGGACTCGAGGTATCACACACACATAAAACGTCTACGAAAACATCAATCAGAAATAATAGGTGAAACATTTGAATGCAGCGACGGGTAGTCGGCTGGGCTTGGTTTATTTTATAGTGCTTCCGCTTACACGAACTTCGGCGCCATGCTCTTTGTATGGCATAAATCTAAATACGCCAGCTCTGCGGTCGGCCAGGTTAGTGGTCGATGCTCATCTTAGCGAGCTGCGTGATGAATGTATATTATTTTAAAAAATCTCCTCGAGTTTCACAGCAGTAGTTTTGCGTTGCGCATTAGAGGGCACACGGCTTCGGCAAGCTAAACGCATCAATGCCAAGCAAAGGTAAAGGGTTCGGGTCGTCGTCAGTCGATCGACGTGGTCGCGGGCTGACGATCGTGGGATTACGAGCCGACGCTCGGGGGTTCCAAAATTCTGAAAATATACTCTTGAAAGGTAGATGATTCTTGCCGCCTGTTCAGCGAGTCATTCACTAGCTAATGAATCCGACGTATTGCGGCATTTGCCGATGTGGACGTTCATACTTACCCCAAAGCGTCGTGAGAGATAGCGAAAACAAAGCCGCGCGCATGTGGTAGCCCCTGTTTCGTGCGCTATCTACATCGCTCTCGCCCGAAGACTGCTATTCAGCACACACCTCAATCAACCCTAAGTCGTCCCTAACAATGTGTTGTTGCTTCAGCGATTGTTACATACTAAGATTATATTATATAGTACAAAATGCAGCACCATTACGATGGAAGGTTCCTGTAAGTGCTTGAGACTCGCCTTGATGGGACCTGTGCCCTCGCCGACCTTGTGAACAGAGTCCACTCCGAAGTGAGCTGTGACGCGAAGGCTGCAGAGATCGTGGCCAGTATCTTTGAGACCCGTGAAAATCATGTGGCACTGATCGTCGGGGAAGGGTGATGCTGACGATCGCGAGCTCAACGTCGGCGTGGGGCGACCTTCAAAGTCGCATTCCTGCCGTTGTCGAGGGTGGTGGTGGGCAACACCAATGGACGGACATGCGAGGCATTGAGGAGGGGGGGGTAGGATAAGGGGTGACGCGTGTGTTACAAGAGTTGCAACTTGGTGTATATGCCATCGAACCATCAACTTGTATTTTCCTACACTGGGGCGAAGCACATAGCCAAGAAGCAGCCAAAACAGGAAATTTACCACGGCACTCCGCACTTCGCACATGCACCTGCAAAACAAATTCTCGCCTTCTTTGACAACGAATAGTCCCGCGGCTTCGTGGGTTGGTACAGGGCGAAAATAACAAAATTCAAACTCTCATTGAGGCTCTGGCACCCTATAGACCTAGTCTACACACTGCAAACAATCGCGCCGAGATTACGTTTTGTTTCATGCGCGTTTCTTCACTCCCAAACACATCATGAGCGACTGTCGGGTAACGTACATGCTTATACGAAGCACATATTGGCAGATCGCCTGCAGCGTTTACGCTTGCAACCTTATAGCGCACGATTAATCAAACGCTCACCTTTGTCGACGGCTCGATCATCACTTTTTCAAGGGGTAGCATGCTCTCGGTGATCAAGGGCTGGTTTTGATATACCCCCTGCTTCTGCCAGCTTCCCGCGCCAGCATCAGCACTGCTGCCTGCGGACTCGGATGAACCCAATGATTTGACCACCGGTGCAGCCGTTTTCTGCGTCTCGGGCGATCGCGGAGAGGTGTCGACGTCAGACGAGGTTATGACCGTTTTATCACCGTTTGAGTCCCCATCTACAGTCTCTCTTCGGTGCGAGGAGTCGAAGTCGAACGACCAACCCGCGAGAGGAGGATGCACGGGCTGTGGCGGGGGTAATGGGCCCAACAACTCTGACTGGAGTTCGTTGCCCCCCCACATGCCTCCGCCGGTCGGCAATACAAGCAAGGAATCGAATTCGGTTCTGTCCACCTGGTGCTCGTTAGTCGATGGCTCGTCAGGGTCCATGTCGAGCGAATCAGAGGAGAATTGCGTGGAAGGGATGCATTCCACGACGTCATCGTGCTGCCCACCCGAGCTCGTCTTACTCTTCTCCTGCTGCTTCTGCTGCTGAACCACTCGGTTGATGTGCTGGTTCTGCTGGTCCATCGTTGGCATGTGTTGCGGTTGCTGTTGTAATGAATCGAGCGACACCCCGCCTTGCACGTTAGGCGGAATCAGGCCTGTCAAGCACGAATTGGACTGAGGATTCGGCCGAAGAGAGATTGACGAGGTCTTATGTAGGGCGGTAGACGAACGGGGGGCCAGCCCGGAAGAGGCAGGCATCGCCCGCCCGCTGTCGCGACCATTGAAGAGGGGTCTTGCAGTTCCGCAGATGCCTCCACCGGGGCTGTTTTTCTCCCCCCCCCCCTCTATCATTCGCTGCATGTTGTTGGTATTGTTGGTTCTCCGGTGACAGCTCACCTTCCTCGATCCTCTGTCTCCCACGCCTGAACACATGAACCGCCGGCAACATAGAGACAGCGGCAAGGCAATGTTAACGGAGAATTCGTTTTCAATACCATTCAAGTAATTGGTAACCGGCATCGTCGCAAGCGTGGGATAATGAAGGGTCAGCCGTTCCCCCCCCGCAGAAACGACCTAAGCTTATAAAATATGCAATCGGGTTTGTGCTCAAAACTGATGGCACCGTTCTGTAAGTTAATTCCGGCTGGTAGGTACTTCAAAATACTGACTATTATTGGTGGTTCATCCAGTTTGACTGCGTATCATCGTACACTGCGGTCAAGTCTAGGGACAAAACGCGTTCTACTGTAGTATATACGGACACGTGGTTGCACCACATCTATTTCTCAACGTTGTTCCAATTTTTCTCCGCAATGGATCAAATAGAAAGTGTGATTAACTGTTTGAAATGTGTTTACCTGGTAGTTTAAGTTTGGGGAATATCTAATAATGTTGACCTATTAGACTATATAATAGCCCCCCCCCCGAACTAACAGCGATTTTTTGGCCGTACGTTTTATGGCTGCTCGACAAGAGAAATTATGCGATGCAAATATATGTCTTCCTATGTTTTCAATTTTGGAAAGGACTAACGTACCTCACGAGATACGACCGGGAGCTGATTTTGAAACGGGCGATTTCTTTAAAGAAAAGTTAGGGGGGGGGCTACCGTAGAACATATCCATTGACATATCTACGCTCTTTGAGCCATTTATAGGTAGGCAAGGAGCTTTCGGTGGGAATAGGCTCCATAGGGCCCTCTCTCTGATTGGCGAACGCTCTGTCGTGTCCAACCTGGGCTGCAAAGGCCAATGAGCAACTGACCCCGACAATTCGAGTTTCGTCACCTATGCCTTATCCTGCAGTCTTTCGCGGGCAACTGCATAACGACCAGTCATCCACAAGAGCAGGCGGGACTTCCTGGTATGGTCGCATGGGCTATCAACACAAGTATTTACGAAAATGCTGCAGAAATAACCTTGGTTCTGCCGGGGTGTATTGCGGCGTTGGGGCCCTAGTTTCGTGATTTGGCGCTACCGTGCGATTCAATACCGTAAACGTTGGAAAAAAGCGAAGAGCCTCTGTTTGTGGCTTTATGTAGGCTTTGGTGTGGTTTACGTAACTCGCTGGACATCGATCTAGGGCATCACGAGCAACAGAGACGACGATACACGATTGGATTCGTCGTCACAATCTGCCATGGTCCGATTGCGGACGAACAAAAGACTATGGCGGGGCAGGTCGATCATGGGTTCCTGTGACCTCGCGTTGTCGGCATGTACAACAACAGACAATTTTCCAACAAATGTATCGTTTTTCGTTTTACCGAAAAATGATTGGGGCTTCGTGGACCCCACCTTGTTCAGATTGCACAATAGCCGCATACCTATCCAGCAATGCGACTATTTTTAAGGGATTTTTGTGAGTGTCAAAATATCCGCTGGGATCATGCTGTAAATTGTATATTACATGTCAGACAAACCGCTTCGATAAAATAGTGAGCGCGAAATAGGATAGCCACTATTAAATGGGTATGGTCTTGACGCTAAATTGATATATCCTCCCGTCTAAATTGAGCGCAGACAATGTCGGTGCCGATGGTTCCTAGAGCGACGAGCTCTGTGGTCACAAACGGCACCTATATATCACGGCTGAAGCAAGTAATAAATCCGCCACAAACAACTTGAAAGTCAGCGGTACGCGCTGTTGCTCCACGCACGACTGTAGTTGCTTCATACATACATTCTGTGGGTATCCCACGCCATAAGGTCTTTTACCAGTGCGCCTCTCCAAGGTGCTAAACTATCTAAAAAAAATCTGAGCGATCTCTTGATTACCTCTGAACGAACTCCGAACACTATTGAACGAAAAAACAGAAACGTTTATATCAGCCCCACGAATGGCTGATTGTAGTTGCCAACTCAGATGGAATCCATGCGTTCCTACCCTGACCAATGAATCTTCGGTTTTAGCAGTACAACTAAGGGCTAGACTTGTCAATCTTGTGCTGAAGAACCGAACGGCACACTTGGAACGAGATTTTCCCCGCCTGGTTGGTGCTTGGAGTGTTGCGACACTTGCTGGACGCCCACTGAGGAATGGGTGTAAATGAGGCGATGTAGCCACCCGGTATGATGTGATACCTGGGACATACATGTGAAGACATTTGCTACGGTAGGGCGGTCACTTTTATTGCCTTCGCTGCAGTACTTCGGAGTCACCCGCGCGAGTGATTGCCCTGTTCCTTTGCGATCTTAATGTTTCGTAGTTAGGTTATTGTTTTGATCAAATATGCCGATGGAACTGTAAGCCACGCTGCGCCAAAACGAGTATCTTCTGTCTTTTGATTCGTGATGCAAAGGGTCACCTGTGCGAGTTTTCCAAACCCAGGAGCGCAAATTGGGGTACCCTCCCTACCCGTAGCGTTGGTATGAACGTCACTCGCTCACCGCAGTAGCCACGTGATACGACCATGGCCCGACCAGGACGTCCACTAGGGAAAATACGGGCGATAGCGAACGAACGCCTGGCCACACACCGCTGGCAAACAAGTTATTATACCGATGTTCGTATATTTTTCACGAACGAGTCTTGGTCGAGTCGTGACAGGAATATGATTATTACTATATTTGTCCCGAGGGCGCTAGTTTGATGAGTAGCACCGTCATTGGTGAGACTTGAGTTGCGGTAAATCTGAGTTTTAAGGGATTCGTGTCAGGAGTGCAGATGGGCGCTGGCTCGCAGTTTGGAAACACAACAGCCGGATATGAGGGGTATTGTCCAAAAAAAACAAATCCTTCTTGTTGTGTACTCCCATGTGAGCCTTTCGTTCTGCTATGGGCTGACACTGCTGGTGACGGAGTGCCATCCGTTTTGACGAGCACCAGGTACTGTTGCTCTATCCTTATCTATTTTTGACGAGTTTCATCGCTGCGGAAACGTTTTAGTGTAGATCCTACCAGTGACACAGTGATGGTAGTCAACAAGAACGACAAAAAACTATAACTGGTACGGTAATAGTGAGTTTCGGACTTAACTTTTTTATGGTACATTGAGGTAAAAACACATAGGCTTTTCGTCTCAAATTAGAAGTAAGCCTTCGTTCCGTGGACCGGTTCCCACATTCGCGTTAAATATATGCTAATTATGAGAGAAGGCGTTCAGATTTCGATTTTTTTTTTTCAACATGATTCCAAGGGCGCACTCAAAAAATGTTTTTCCGACACCACACCCCAAAATATTTATTTTGGATCTGGGGGGGGAGTACGAGGGCACCATCGCCCCGCCCAAACGCCACCTAATTTCCTTTGTAAAACAACCCTATACTAAATCAGGACTACGTGGCATACAATCAAGGGACCACAGCTCAGGGGAGGGCTTACTGTAATCCACGTAGACCCTGAGGTCGACGTGATCACGGACTGCTACGCCTTACATACCGCGGAAGAGACAGAGAAAGAGAAGAGAGAGAGAAAGAGAGAAAGGGGTCACGATAAGCACAGTCTCCGTGCCGGGGGGGGGGCGTGTCACCGACCGCCTTCGATACGACGGCGTGACTAGAACGCGTCTGCGGAAAGCGAGCGGATGGCTCGGAGTTCATTTGCTGCTGCGGGCACAACTTCATCGACGATTCAGGAAAGGACAAGGTCAAGGCCAAGACCTGGCTGTACAATCCATTACCGGGAAAGCTGCACCAAAGAAACACTCCACCTGTCATCTCGCGCCAAAGTGGGACTCGAAAAAATGGGTCGTTGTTTCAGGTCTGAAAGCGGCGTCGAAGAATACGTCATCTACACTATGCACTAACGTAGGCCTGAGGTGCTTGTTATATAACCCTGTCGGGTGGGTGTGAAAGTACTCAATGCCCCACCACGTAGAAGGGAGGCATGCCACTTCGTTGGCTCTGAGCAAAACAGATCCGGAGACTGTGAGATTCAAAGACCGCTTTGACGTAAACGAGGCCGAAAAGGCCGCGGTGACGAAAAGGCTGCGAAAGAAAGGGCAAAGGCTGTCAAAGCCCCCGAAGCGCGCCGAAACCTCACTGTGGAAGATTAAGGGTATCAGAGCCACCGTAGCACACCGTGAGGTGTCACAGCAGAAGGGGTGGTCAGAACAATCAGACGAGTCACACTCCGACGAGTCAGAGGGAGAGGGGGATTCGGTTGATGAGGAGGACTCAGAGGAGGAGGGGGACGAGGAGGAGGAAGAGGAGGAGGAGGAGGAGGAGGAGGAGGAGGAGGAGGAGGAGGAGGAGGAGGAGGAGGAGGAGGACTCAGAGGAGGAGGAGGAGGAGGAGGAGGAGGAGGAGGAGGAGGAGGAGGAGGAGGAGGAGGAGGAGGAGGAGGAGGAGGAGGAGGAGGAGGAGGAGGAGAAGGGGGAGGAGGGGGACGGAGGGAAGAATCAGGACATCGGCTGGAGAAGGCGTCCTCGCATGAAGATGGGACACTTAGTCTAGTTTTGATCGAGAGGGTTGGGAAAGGGTATGTGCACAGCGGACAATATATACGGGCGGCCAAGAGGTGTTGCACGTGGCGAAGGTGATGTTTTTGGTCCGAACATTCCTCACAATGCCACCGCCGTAGGCCCATTGCGAGCCCCTCCGGTTTGCCACTTTTACGCAAGCTTGAATGATGCTATCATCTATCGAAGCACATAATTATCGCTGTGTCTCATTGTGTCGTTCGTTCTTCTGTTAGCCCAAGGTTGTCGTAATCTTGTCGCAAAATCATTGAGAAGCAAGCAAGAATCAAGCGCTTGAGAAGCAATATCTTTGTTATTGGTTTTGAGGCAAATTGGGGGGGAGTTGTCCTCAAGCAGCATACTTTAACATCTCTATTGGCTAACGTATCATCCCAACCTATCTATTTGAATGCAGAACGTTTACGTGCAGTAAACAGAAGCACGCAAGCATTGGCATTGGGAGGAAAATTGAGAGAGAAAAACTAGAAATGCCCAGGGGCAAAAAAGCGGGGTTTTCTTCGGCTCTCCTGGGAGGGCAGTGTGTGTGGGATACCTTTCCTTGTGCGCCCTTGCACAAGCCGCTATTTTTTAGGAATCCAGGCGTCTCTCAGAAATAACTAGAGTTGACCTGAAAGGTGTCGTGGTCACACAATCCTAAGAGCCGCCCTACCCACCCAACAGCTATGCCCTCTCCCCGTCAGAGCAAAGAGCCTTCAGCCCCTAGCCTAAAGGCCCTGGTCATAGCTCGTGAATAGCAGCAGTCACGGAAGGCGTCTAAGGCCAAGGCGCTTGGCAATCTACATGCCCGACAGGTTATTGACTTGGCGGGAGAAGCGCCCTCGGATGATGATGTTAGCGAAACAGAACTTGTCGTGGGCCGATGCCCAGGAAGGT
Organism: Undaria pinnatifida; assembly: GCA_012845835.1. Taxonomy (NCBI): domain Eukaryota; class Phaeophyceae; order Laminariales; family Alariaceae; genus Undaria; species Undaria pinnatifida. The sequence continues at coordinate 7,159,215 of JABAKD010000020.1, forward strand.
AAGCTAAGCAGGGCAAACAGGCAGCGAAAAAAACAGCACCAATTGGTCTGCCCGTCTGACCTCTGACGCTGGCGATAATGAGAGGGTTTGTTGTCTTTTGGTGAAGATGCGATTTGTGTCTAGAGTCGTGGTGCTAGTACAATTGACTGACTGGCACCTGGTATACACATGTTGCTAATCCACAATCCGTATGCTCCGATTCTGAATTTCAGCTGACGCTATTTCGGTCTTTCCTAACTATATACTAGGGTAAGGTGGCCGCCCGCCGTAGGCGGCGGGACGGCCACCCGGAGATACGCCCGAAGAAGGTCAATCAATGAATTGAGGATGTGAAGTGCGGGAAATAGAGAGGAGGATGCAGGTTATGTCTATTAAAGGAGGAAGTGGCATCGATGATACATCCCCGCGACTTTGGGCATGACTGAATTGAAACGCGGTGGCCGTATCAGGGGCGATGAATGTGTAATCAGTATAATTTTAGATGAAATATCAATGGAAAGTACGCAGGATGGGCAGGCGGATGAATGCCTCGGAAAGAGACATCGGTGACGCCGCACTGTTGTTTATGTAACGGAGTAAGTGTAATAGCTCCGTGATAAAAATCAATGGTGAAGAGAGCAAGATGACGGTGAACCCGGTGAAGAAGAAAGCGACGAAGATGATACGGTGATTAATTCAAACACATAATCGAAATCGTGAATGAAAGAATCGGAAAAGCCCCGAAGATGGAAGGGCAAAAAGCAGCAAATCTCGATTGCTATGCTACAGCGAAAGAAAGCGAAAAAAACATGAAAAGGTCGACCTGGAAATAATTACGTAGTGTACACGAAACGTGTGATAGCTTATGAACTCGTTGTAAGTGAAACGACTGAGACGCTGATAGCAGATAGATGACAAACTTCAGGTGAAAATGAGCCGGAAGAAAGTTGATGGCTAAAGAAGACGATCATCTACGGTATGTGAAACAGAAGCTTAGGTGCGTCGGTAGAATCAATCTTCGTCATCGGAAGACGACTCGTCGCTGGATGACGAAGCTTCTTCCTCGCCGGATGACGATGCAGAATCCGGCGTGTCCTCGTCGGAAGAGGATGAGGAACTGTCGCTGTCGGTGTCGTCGTCGATGGATATGATTTCAGGATCAGGTTCAGACGCAACGATGATGTTGGCAGCCCGTTGTGCGGTGTTGATGATTTCGTTCCGCGCATCCAGCGTAAATGCTCTTTGTCCTTCGTTGTCTTCTGGACGAAGCGGGGGTAATTCCCAGAACTGAGATATGGAGGAGGACACGTTAGGACTACGCACGTATGTTGATGTTGGACGGGCGCCCTCGCCGCTCCTTCCATCACGTGAATTTCTGCGACAATTGAGTGTTTCGTTCCTCCTCGTGCGTCGAAGTCGCCTTTGTTCGTTGCGTCGGTTCTGTTGAGCTTTCGAGTATTGTCGTGTTGACGGCATCGGAATGGGCAGTAGAGGTTTGGCGGGGTGCCGCGTATGATTGCGGCGGAAATGTAGATGCGTAGATGCGTAGTGTAGATGCGGGTAAACATAATATGCGGCGGAATTTTGATTGGCGAGGTTGTCTGCAGAAAATCCGCATATTTGCTCGTATGCGGCAGCGGGCATGGGGCATCTCAATGCTGTAATCTGCAGTGGGCATGGCCAATCGTAACTACTTGACATGTTGTGAAAACGTTTGATGAATGCATAAATAGGGTGGCGGTGTTTGTGGTGTGTAATGTCACGTCCATGCGCGTCGAAGCATGCACAACGAGTACAGAGATACAGAGTGGTGCCGAGGATGTTGGGCAGCACCACAGCGGCTGAGGTCTACTCATTTGAAGGTGTTCATGTCGGTGGCATATAACGAGCAACGCGTCATTGCATTCGTAGGTGCCATAAAGTGCACGTGATGAATGCACTTGCGTGGTTTCAAGTCGTGAAATGGACTATTGGGCGAGAGAGGCCAACAAATATCAAAAAATGATTTTTTTTAACCTCGCATGAACCGGATGCATTCATTAATCAAGATGTGGGAGCCATTAGCTGAATCGTGATATTATATATATATAATATATATATAATATATAAATATAAATACACTTCAGCTGTGAGATCGAAGATTTTGTCGAAACTCATCTTTGCAAGCTGTGTGTGATTATCCGATCGCGCGTATTACTGGGTTTGTGTCCTCATTAGACTAAGGATATAAGGATATAGGTCGGCGACTCCCCTTGGAACTACAGTGTAGCTTGTACCACCAGGTTCAACGGGGTGATGTTAGTAAGTCTATGCGCGGAAACTATAAAACCCTTTTCGAGGGGGACAAAATCTGACAGCTGTGGAAGGAAATGCATCAGTTTTATCAAATGTCTTACGTAATACTTCGAAGTATATGATATCAGGGTAGACCACATGGTACATACAGGTGGGATATAGCCGGTATACAAATGCATGCGTGCTCCGATTTGTTGAACTTTTGTCATCTCATCTACCACCAAAGATTCGTACCAAATGACCAAAGATCGCGAACCAAAGGATAAAAGCCCGCTTACACCCTCACAGCCTCCCCTCGATCAGCTTCTTCTGCAAGAGAACTCGAGGACGAAAAATGTGCACGGAGCACGGGATGGTTTCCACGTCTGGGGTGGGGTCCTCGAAACTTGAATACTAGGGATATTTTCACGAAGCCGAATCGGGCCAAATGTATGTTATAGGCTAGACTACATTATTATTAGTAACTCATTTTTCGAAAAAACAAAGTTTCACATTTATTTTAAACATTTCCCCCGTAATGATTGTAACCTACACCATCTGTGAGTTCGATCAGTTGAGTGGGTTATACCGTACTAGACTATATGCAATACTAAACACTTCAGCTTGCGCTGCCAGGGTAGAAACGAGGACCGCCGGTAGGGAATGCTCACGCTATCGCTATAGTGGGAACCCAAGGACAGGCCAGCTAGCGCTGGATTGCGAATGCAATTGAGTTAAATCGACACACGACATGTTTGACAATAATACGTGGAAGTGTGGTGAGCATAGACTAAGCTTTATTTTTCCCCATCCGCCGGAAGTTAGAAGAAAACAACTCAACACTTCGAGCTTTAAGCCATTTCTTTCACAGACAGTCGGATTCCGCCAGTCGAAAACGGCGGCCGGCCGTTTTCGACTAGACTTTTTTTCGATTGGATTATTCTGGACCTTCTTTTTTTTTCCTTCTTGTTTTTGTTTTCTCACACTACTTTTACTTTCCAGCTTCTGGACAAGCCGTGGTCACAGGTGTCGTCCCTTCCCCCCCCCGGTTCTTGCCTTCAATTTTTATCGCGCATAGGGTTCAGCAGTCCCACTGCTCGTCGATTTTTCATTGAGTGTTACTAACTCACACTCTCGCGCTTTCCGCAAGTCAATTTGTGCACAAGAAAAATTCACCAACGAATTTATACGAGTATGCACTCGGAGGGGCTCGTACTCACGAAACTGGCCTATACCAGGCTCGAAGATAACCTGATACCCCACCGGGGCGGCCGGATATTCCTATCGTCAGTCGAGTCGATTTTGTAGTTTTTGTGCTCTTCCTAGAGAGTTGGTGTGAGGCAGTACCGCTGTACTGCCGTATATCAGTCGAAAATCGATTCTGCGCTTCACGCGTTCTGCGTGAGCAATGCGTGCTCGCGCTCGAGGAACCTTCGTCCCAGCGAGTTGGTGGCTTTGGGCTTATAGCCGCCAGCTACGTTCGTGGAAAACCACGTTCTTGGAGTTGCACTCAGCCGAGAGCCGCCAAAGCTACAGCAGACGTAGCCATTGCTGGCACAACGGGATCGATACCGCGCACTGCTGCCGACGTGTGATACACGCTGCTGGCGAGCAGAGCTAGGAATGCGCCACGCTTACTTGAGGCGAGAAGCAAGAGCAGTGATAGCCAAGCCAGCATCAGCGCCTTGTATGATACTGTACTGTGTGGTACCTGGTGTGGGTGTGTGGGCGTGTGGGTGTGTGGGCGTGTGGTTGTGTGGGCGTGTGGGTGTTGTTGTTGTTCTCACGTGTGTGGGCATGTGGGTGTGTGTTTGAGGGTAGGATGATCGACGCGATGGGTTAAAAAAAACACGAGAATTTTTTTTCGTTGAGTTTTTCGACTGGCGGATCCAGTCGAGAAAATAACTTTTTCGACTGGATTCCCCAGTTGTTGGCAGTCGAAAAAAGGTGAGTCAAAAAAGCCCTTTCTCGACTGTGTAAGAAAGCCCGGTTTGGACCTCGGTCGAAAAAGCCGTTTTCGACTGGACTTTTCTGCGACTGAATTCTTCTGGTCCTTTTTTTTTTTTTTTTTTTTTTTTTTGCACACTTTTACTTTCCAGCTTCTGGACAAGCCGTGGTCACAGGTACCTGTGGTGTCATCCCTTCTCCTCCCCGGTTCTTGCCTTCAATTTTTATCGCACATAAGGTTCAGCAATCCCACTGCTCGTCGATTTTTCATCGAACGTTGCTAATTCACGCTGTCGCGCTTTCCGCAAGTCAATTTGTCCACAAGGAAAAGTCCCAACGATTTTATACGAGTATGCACTCGGCGGGGCTCGAACTCACGAAACTGACCTATACCAGGCTCGAGGATAACCTGATACGCCACCGGGGCGACCGGTTCTTATCGTCAGTTGAGTCGATTTTATATTTTTTGTGCTCTTCCTAATGACAGAGGCGGTTGGTGTGAGGGAGTAATAATGATGTATGGCGCTCGAAACTCGGTTGGCAGCTCTGTGCTTCGCGCGTTCCTCGCGAGCAACGCGTGCTTCAGGCGTGTCGAACCTTCGTCCAAGCGGGTTGGTGGCGTTGAGCTTAGCCGGAATCCGCCAAAGTTACGTTCGTGGCGTTGCACGCAGCCGAGAGCCGCCAAAGCCACAGCAGGCGTAGCCGTTGTTGACAAAATGGCATCAATAACGCGCGCTACTGCTGTCGTGTGATACATGCTGCTGGCGAGCGGAGCTAGGAGTGCGCCACGCCGAGTTGCGGCGAGAATCCACAAGAGATATAGCCAAGGCAGCATCGGCGCTGTTGTATGATACTGCTGTGTGGTACCTGGTATGGGTGTGTGGGCGTGTGGGTGTGTGTTTTGTGGTGGTGGGATGAGCGATGCGATGGGATAAAAAAAGAGGTGTGAAACTTTTTCGACTGAGTTTTTCGACTGACAGATCCAGTCGAAAAAGTCGACTTTTTTTACTGGATCTGCCAGTCAGTCGGAAAACTCAGTCAAAAAGCCCTTTTTGGAGTGTTTAAGAAAGCCCGATTTGGGCTTCAGTCCAAAACTGCCGTTTTCGACTGACAAATCCGACTGCATAAGAAATGGTCTTAGAGTCGCGCAATTTTTTCTGGGAGCAGACAGCTTCACTGGAGTGCAGGATTGACGCTGCAGCTGTAAGTGGGCGAAGATCAACCTCGAGACTGGTACGATGAGTCCAGCTTATTTCTGAAAGTAAAAATTCCAAATCTGAAGAATCACCAGTCAGAAGCTCCCTACCCGTAAAAACTTGCCACTTTCAAAACATCAACCATCAATACCCAGGGCCGTGACTGTTTGACTACCTGTTTAGACGGCCCTTGTTTCAGTATGCCTTCGCCGAACACAATTCAACTGCGTGGGTTTTGGAATGCTTTTGTGGATGGGTTTTAGTGTGCAGTATACCGCGTCGTTTCTAGTGTGATATACAAAAACGCTAAATCTTTTTGTGTATACCGGGTAAGTGGTATTGGATTTTGCTATGTATGGTGTACTCAACGCGGCGGGGCGAAAAATTAATCACATAACCATGCATGGTTGACATCGCAGCGACTCGACCGCGTCTCAAGACCAATCGCTGATCCATAGCGGGTGAAGCCGACCATCAATAGTAGTAGCTGATTTCACAGCCAGCCGCCTTGCTAAAAAGTTCAAGCGACCGAAACCAGCAATATCGGCCCTTCTTGGACGTGCAAGAGCCTCGCCGGAGCACCCCCCGCAATGACCGTGCTAGAGGCCCCCTGCTGGAGAACCGGGTTTGCTAGATTTAGCTTCTTCATGAGGCCTTCGTAAACAATGTGGATGGAAAGGACTGCTATACCTGTTCACCAAAACCCAGTACAGCACGTATCTTCGAAAACGTGTACCAGGTAGGCTTGATTCTACGTATATTCTCACGAGGTTAAGAATTCGCAGGAAGCCACAATCTACTGTATCCGTCATGATCTTTCGTTCGTCCGCACAAGGTCCACGGCAGATGACGAAAAATCCAAGCATATGCCGCCAACTCTGTTCGGGGTGCCAAAATTTGTTGCCCAGTCACGTTCGCTACGTATACCACACTAAATCCAAGGTGAAGCCATCGAAAGATCTTGCCTCAAGTTCATTAACTTGAGTTGTTATAGAGCGCCGTGATGCTATTGGCAAGATTGGAAGGTCAACCATGCCATGGCTTTAGGCATCTAACCTCCAAGGTCATGGCAGAAGGGTGCGCCAGCTAGCGCTGGGCTGCGAAAGCAACTGAGTTAAATCGACACACGACGCGTATGAAAATACGTGGAAGTGTGGTGAGCTAAAGCTTTATTTTTCCCAATCCGCCGGAGGATAAAAACAAAAAGAAAATAAATTGTCCGTATTTCGAAACAAATTCATTCACTTCTTAGCCACGTTATAGAGAAAAATTTGTTCAAAATATGATAAGTTTGAGCAGAAAATAGCATTGATTCCCAAACAAACGTTGGAAACTGAAATTTTAGACATTTATTTCTTGGACCAGTTTTCTGTTGCTCTCTGTAATTTCCAGTTCGTGGCAGAACGCTACCGTACTTCCAAACACAAACCATCCTAACCAAATTAGGCTATTCCTGGCGAAGCAAGCTTTGATTGACGCTTTAAGACGATAAACGAGTATTTTAATTTCTTATTCATTAATGGCAGAAAAACGCTAAGTCGGAGTTCTCCGGTGTGTTTCGCTCCCTGAAAACATCCAAGTGTGAGACAGGATGCCTCCGTATTTCGATTAAAATAGCCGAAATATTTCAGAAACGATTAGGACAAGAATGAAACAGACAAGATGCAGGAAAGCTCGACAGATGATAAGACATGGGCAATACGTGATGCATGTACGTACGTGAGTCGCTGGCTTTCGACGACGCCGCATCGGTTCTCGGTTGTTTTTTGCGGCCGCGGGGTAGCTCGACGGGTTTCGCATGCACGGAAGAACCACACAGCAAGTGGCAGAGGAGCGCGCCCGGGCCTTCGCTTGGCAGGGGGCCTGTGAACTCCACCTCGATATGGACGTTCCGGCCGGCGGCACGGTCCGCTTCTGCTGCGCTCCCCGAGGAGGATGCCGACCTCACGACCAGCCTCTTCACTGTGGTATATCTCTTGCAAACTAAGGCAAAAAGGTCTACCTTCGAACCTGCGAGAGCGGGGGGGTGAACACAAAATGGAGACACAAGAGTTCAGAGATAATGCGCGTCCGAGTGTTGGGGAACAAGACAACCAGAAGGACCCTGTCGTTTCGACAAGCACGTTGGATATCATAGATGTTTGTCCCAGTTTGCTCCGCCGAGTCTTTATGTAGATGCCTCTGTCCGATGATGGATGTCTACAATGGAGGGCAAGGATTGTTTATCTCCAGAAAAGTAAGTTTGGGGCAATCTGACAACATCCTTGAGCAAAAACGCTACCTGCTCTCGGGAAATATTATTCCGGAGATAGTTCTCATGCACATCTTTTCGGAACGAGGCGAGACGCTAGGCGGCAGGACACGCACCCAGCTCTCCGTGTTCCTCTCACCGTCGCTTGTGACGCCATCGACTCTGAAATTCCAGCACCTCTGTTTCTTCCTCGGCATAATAACAAACCGTCTCGGTCGGGTCGGGAGGGGGGTCCGCGTCGTAGTTGCAGAAAGGCCCATCACAGCAGCAGCGGTGGCCATTCCCAAAATCAGCGGCGATGCGGTGCTGCTGTCGCCTTTGAGCGAGAGTTGCGAAATACGGGGCGACGCAAACCACAGTCGAGGTTGGGTCAGCTGCTGGCGATGGGTGGTCTCTGTTGTTAACCCGCCGTTTTGATGGCGTCCGGAGGCACCCTTTCTGCACATATGTCATGTGTGCGTGCTTTACCTTAGTTCGACTGGTATATCTATCGTTTAATATTCGGCACACACACGAGGTTGATCGGAAGGATGGCGTGCGGGACGGTCTGGCAAGACGTCACATATCCCAATGAGCGTACGGTATGTATTTATATTTTTTTTACGTGCGGGCCGGTTTGGGTGCGCTTTTGAAATGGAATGTTGCTGTGCAGGTATACGCAGCGCTAGGGGCAAGACTTTCAATAAGGACACTACGTTCTTGGTTTTTCCGTGTCGCGGTGTGCAGTCCGCTGGTCGTTCAAGCAGGAAACGGGAAGGGGGTTAACTCATGCCTGGTGCCCAATACTACCACGTAATGGGGGGTTAACGTTAGCTAGGTGTCAAGGCCGGCCCCTCCGCCCCATCGGTGACGGGGTCATACTTCTGGTCTACGATACACAGGTCAGATGATATCCATTTTCAATGATAACCACGCAGACTACAGTTTCTGTAGCTCGTTTGTATCCAGGTCACTAGCGACATTCACTAGTGACGTAGGGGTTGAAATGCTACACGGAATTGCCCCGTTAGTGATGTGGTTCATTTGAACGATGCAGTCGACAAGGCGGTTCAGGTTTCTGTGTTGTTAATGTTAGGTTGCTGTGTTTTTAGTCGCCAGAGCCGAACTTGGCGCGTACTGTGTTTGCCGACGTGCACCGTGAGATCGACGTGATTTTTGTCACCAGATACGAGGTGTACCGATGTTTCCGACGTTTGAATTCGGAAATTGCAAAACCATCTTGCGAGCGATCGGGAGAAAGAAAGCTGATGACAGTGAGTGAAATATCGATGTGTACTTGGGACTAGCAGGAAATTAGGCTTTTAAGGGGGAGAAGAGCGTTTCTACACCTGTGATCCTGGCAGCAACAGCATGGGGGAGTGAGAAGACAGTGAAAACAGGAACGCGCCACGAATACAAAAAAGAAATCGAGTTATGGTGTTCTCATTTCACTGCACCTTCTAGGGATTACGGCATCCATTACATCGATGATGGAGGGATCCCATACATGATGGAAGCGACACACTGCTGTGAGAATAACATACGAGCAAAAATTGGGAAACAAATACAGAGGTGCGCAGTCTTTACGGTTTAGCCCGTTTTTGATTGAAGACTTTTTTCAAGGTTGAAAACCGGTCCCCTAAAAAATAGTAAAAGAAAAAACAACAGAATCGTGTGGAGTCCAAACCGGAGCATTTCCAACAAGGTCAGATTTCAACTCATGTTTCACGTGGAAGCCCTGAAGGAATTCACGTCTACATTGTTTTACATAATCACGTACATAATTTAGTTGAATTTTGGTTTGATACGTATCTATATTATAAAAATTAAAATACACTCCAGCTGTGAGATCGAAGATTTCGTCGAAACTCATCTTTGCAAGCTGTGTGTGATACTCCGATCGCGCGCATTACGAGTTGTGTGTCCTCATTAAGGATATAGGTCGGCGACTCCCCTTACAGCTACAGTGTAACTATCAGGGTCAACAGGATGATTTTAGTCAGTCTGTGCGCGGAAACTATAAAACCCGGGACAAAATCTGACAGCTGTGAAGGGAAAGCGGGGGCCTGGTTTTGATCAAAAGCGAGCGGGTTTGGAGGGGGGCGGGGGGGGGGGGGGGGGGGGGGGGGGGGGAGGGGCAATTTGTGCATGTAAGCTATAAATCCTTCCGAGGGGATAAATCTGACGGTTTTGGCACCATTATATTATTGGGGGCGGGGGGGGGGGGGGGGGGGGGGGAACACAGCGGCATGGATGGCTCTCGAAAGATAATGAGGTGATATCCTGTGCGTGAAGTGTTTATTAATGTGGCGGATTTCGATATTTGGTGGGGCGTTTGAGTAAGGGAGAGCAAGAGGGGGGGGGGGGGATATAATGATTCGTATTTTGAGAGGCCAGCTGGGGGTTTGCCAGGAGCTTTGTTTCGTTTTGGCCTCAATATTGGATGCCCGAAACGTGAAATTTTCGGTCCGATCGCTTCGTTCAAGCGCCGTCTTGGGGGGACGGCTCCAATGCCCCTCGCTCTGCCTTATCCGTTCCGCACCTTGCCGGGATCGGGTATGGGGGCTGAGCGAGACAAGCGAGAAATTGCTAAAAAATTGTATTTTGGAGAGGTACTCTCGAGCCTTCGGTTGCATCTTGACGTCTGTCTGCAGAGCGTGATAATTGCCAAAATTGACATAATTTCCAAATTGTAGTTGCTAACGTTTTGTATTTGGGGGTGTTACTCTCGAGCGTTTGTTTGGAGCTTGACGTCTGCAGAGCTTGAACGAACAAACCATGGGAACTTGTTATATTTAATGGCATCATTTCCCCATCATTTGCAAACGTTTTTCATGGCACGCGTATTATTATACCAGCATGTCCTCAGCTGTAGGATATAATTTTTTTTTCGAGTGAATAACGTGAAAAAAAATGTGTGTTGTCTTCACTTTTCAGACAATGTAAAACTCCGCGTACGCTGATATTTAGGCATTTGGCGCTTTATTTTATATCGCGATATTTGTGTGGGCACGTTGTGCTGTCTAGAACTGAATATGGCGTTTTTCCACGGGCATCAAGGGTTCAAAACTGGAGACGAGAAGAAGCAAGGTTATTTGCCCCGTCCCTTTCGACACCCAGAACAGCGTAGAGCACCAGCTAACAAGAGTTTGAGACGAGGTATACACAGCATGGGTCAGAGAACGTTACCTGCAACATCAACTGACCGCCACAGTACAGAGGCGCAGAAGTGGCGATGGGTCGTGCTTTGGGTTGCTTTACGTGGTTACGGTTTGGGTAGCCTAGGGTTAGACACACAATCTAAAAGCGATCGGTGCCGAGGAACAAACGGTCGACACAACGGAGGAACAAATGGCTGCTCTGTGCTCCAGCTACTGCTGTGGTGTGCCCTCATCATCGCTGCTGAAACCAAGCATCAGACACATCTTGCCCGGGCCCGAGGACAGGGGCACCGGTATGTCAGAGGGCCAATCCAACCGTTGCGGTCGTTATCCATGGTGCCGCGCTGGAAGCTTCATACGTGCAGCGGTTGTGTTTGCTGTTGGGCAGTCAGTGTCCTGTGTGTTTTGGCCATGTCGCTGCGTATTCGTCTCTCCCAGGCCCGAACAACAAGTAAAACTGCATTTTTCCTCCAATCCCGATCACAAATCATTGCGAAGGTTGGACAAACTGCATTTCTTCACCCCGAGCGCATATGGTTTGTACGAAATGCACTTGTTGCCATATTCGAGCGAGTAACATGCCAAAACAAACGCGAAAATAGTCGCGAGCTGGTGTAGGCTTTGACCCAATAGGCGAATGAAACCAGGCTTTTCAACACGATTGTTTTCTAGGTCGTGTAAGCGACCAAGAGGCGATAATGCAGGCAAGTAAGTATTCCATGATCATTGGACCATTTTGCGAGTCGAATGTACACTGTTCTGGGCTCATTTCAGTCTTTTTCCCAATGTGTTGCGCTCGAGTTATGCCAGTGTTACTTCCATTTAGTATGACACCGTTTTCTCTGAACGTCCCATTTTGTTTGAAAATGTACTCAACACTGAGAAGTTCTGAATCCTGGACACGTAAATAAATGGCTCTATTTCGTCCTTTTAGATAGCGTTCGGTGCTGTTCAAGTGTTTCGCATCCTCCTTTTGAGCGTGCTTGCTACGTACGTCAACCTGATATAGGCTCAGAATCGTTTTTTTGTGCGACCTATTATGCAAATAACTAGTTAAAATTGCGACCACAAAAATCATTGCGAGCTTAGTTAGACTTCGACCCAAAATAGGCGAATGAAGTCTGGATTTTCGGCGACTTTTTTCGGGGTCGCAAAAGCGACCAAGAGGTGATTATGCGGGAGAGTATTCCATGATTATTCGACCATTATTCGAGTCACATACAAACTTTATTAAAAACTCATTTCAGTCTTTTTTCACAGTCTTATGCTTGAGTTTTGCCGTGTTTCTTCCACACATAACAATGTCGTTTTCTCTGAACATCCAATTGCGAGCTTAGTTGGGGTTTGACCCAAAAGAAGAATGAAATCGAGATTTCGGCGACGTTTTTCATAGTCGTATAATAAGAGGCTGTACGGTGGTGATGCGGGCAAGTATGCCATGATCATTCGACCATTATTCGAGTCAAATACACATTGTTTTTGTCTCATTTCAGTCTTTTTACCACGGTTTTACGCTCGAGTTAAACCAGTCTCAATTCATTTTATTTTGATGTCGTTTTCTCTGAACATCCCTTTTTTGTTTGACAACGTGCTTGAAATCAAGAGGCCCTGAGTTCTGAATGCGTAAATCGCTCTAATTCGTCCTTTTATATTGCGTTTGGTGCTGTTCTAATGTTTCGCATTTTTATTTTGAGCGTGCTTGGTCTGCACGTCAACCTGCACAAAGTCGTCTTCTTGTGCGACCTATTTTGCCAATAACTACATATAGACGTCAACTTGCTACCGCGAAAATCATTGCGACCTTAGCTAGGATTAGACCCGATAGGCGAATGAAATATGGATTTTCAGCCACTGTTTTTGGAGTCGCATAAGGAACCAAGAGGTAATTATGCGGGCAAGTATTACATGATCATTCGACCATTATTCGAGTCAAGTACACACTGTTTTTGTCTCATTTCAGCCTTTTTACCAACGGTTTGACGCTCGAGTTATACCAGTCTCACTTCATTTTATTATGATGCCGTTTTCTCTGAACATCCCATTCTTGTTTGACAACGTGCTTGAAATCGGGGGGCCCTGAGTTCTGGATGCATAAATTGCTCTAATTCGTCTTTTTATATTGCGTTTGGTGCTGTTCTAGTGTTTCGCATTCTCATTTTGAGCGTGCTTGGTCTGCACGTCAACCAGCACAAAGTCGTCTTCTTGTGCGACCTATTTTGCCAATAACTACGTACAGACGTCAAATTGCGACCGCGAAAATCATTGCGAGCTTCGCTAGGATTAGACCCGATAGGCAAATGAAATCTGAATTTTCATCCACTGTCTTTGGATTCGCATAAGGAACCAAGAGGTTATTATGCGGGCAAGTATTCCATGATCATTCGACCATTATGCGAGTCAAATACACATTGTTTTAGTCCTCTTTCAGTCTTTTTACCACGGTTTTGTGCTCGAGTTATGCCAGTGTTACTTTCATTTGTTATGTCGTTTTCTCTGAACATTCTTTTTTAGATTTTGAAAATTGTTTGAGATGCTACTAGTCAGTAACCATCATGTCGTCACTTGAAAACATTTAAAAGTCATCTGGTATACATTGCGAGTTGTTCGTACTACAGAAAGTTATATTAGGTCTGTTCGATGTTTTTCATCGATGCGGTATTTAGCATGCAGAAGTCTCAGCGGTAATAACTTGGATACATGATGCACAGCAGTTTACTGGCTAATCATATTCAAAAGCTGGTACATGTAGTACGTATGAGCAACGCGATGTCATTAGTACCAAACTTTATGCGGCGCAATAACGTACGGTTAGCAACATTCATGGAATATGATTGTAAGTCCGGACGTTGACGTGGCTAAGCTCCCGGAAGCAATCCTCAGGAATCGTTGCCATAGGTACGGTAAACCACGAGCAAGCCTCAGGAAACGTTGCCGTAGGTAGTCCGACAACTGCCCGTAGAGTACATTTGTCCGTAGCATAGGCATTGTGCCGTCTCGATCAGGTGATGGCCAAATCCACCTCGATCACTCCTCTTTGCTGACGATCAGCTTGCATCTGCTGCGCAAATGAATCAATCAATTAGTATCGGCCTGGAGTCGCCAACCCTCTTCTTCTCTTCTTTGAAGCCCTTCCACAGACATACTTCACCGTGAGTCTGCGTTAGCCTGTAAAACTTATACAGGCTGTGTTTTGATCGAGGCATCCGCAAGCCAGCTTACGCAAGCGTATACCAGCTACGGGTTGACACACGCTACACCCCGCCACCTAAAAATGAAAATAAAAAACGTGCTTAATAACCAGTGGGCCTTGAACCTGGATACCTATATCGCTCTAATTCGTCCTTTTATATTGTGTTTGGTGTTGTTCAAGTGTTTGCATCCTTATCTTGAGCGTGCTTGCTCTGCACGTCAACCTGATACAGGCTCACAATCGCTTTTTTGTGCGACCTATTCATTATGCAAATAACGGGTCAAATTGCGGTTGCATTGCGAATGTTTGCCGTATGCGAGACGTATGCGAGAAACCCCGAATTGAGCAGTACAGCCGTGGGTATCCCCGTTCAAGGTCACCCTGTGACAAGCCGAAGCAGGCGCTCATTTCTCTTATCTGCAGCGTGGGCAATATATTGCTGGAGGCTTTCTACGTGCAGCGGTTGTGTGTGCTGTTGGGCAGTCAGTGTGCTGTGTGTGCTGGCCATGTCGCTGCAGGTGCGTCTCTCCCAGGCGCAAACAACAAGAAAAACCGCATCTTTCCTCCAATACGGACCACAAAATGTTGCGAAGGTGGGAGTTCCCACCGTCCCACCTTCGCGATATTTAGCATGTGCGGACCACGTATGTATATCGAAAGTCTATCAACAACCCGGCGTAGTCTAAATCTCCAGACGCACGAAATTCGGCTCTAAACGGCCAATATCGCGATGTTCCCGAGTTTGAGGTGTGTGTGTTAACAAACCGTTTTTCCTGCCCGGCGACATCCTCAATATACCCAGAATCACGGACAAAACAACGCGAAGAAGATAACTGTTGTTTCACGGACAAACACAACACAAAGGAGAGGACGAAGATACCGGCATAAGGCCGGTGGCGAGGGAATCAAGTTCTCCGTTTGTTGTGGAAGTAAACCCGGAGGACCTACCGTGTTTTGCGCCGAGTCGAGGGACTGTTTGTGACAATTCGTGTACTGGTCTACGGATTCTGTTGTTTGCTTGTGTTAATCAGTATCGGTGTCTGGATGATCCTTCTACTTCCGTCTTCGTATATTTTCGCTGGTGTAAGTTTTGCATGCAATGAAAGTACACATTGGACTGAGGGCATTCAGTGTCGCCTCCTTTTCCCCTATAGTGCTTCTCTTAAGGAAAGTTCTTCGTATATTATAGAAGTATAATACCAGGAGGGGTTTACCAAGGCACCGTTCGCGGCTCCGTCCTTTTTCCCTTCTTGGATAAAATAATTTCAACCATTCCGTGTGATGGCTATTTTTATTGATGCTAAGTCCTCTTTCGTTTCGCTAGCGAAGCAGGTCCTCAGTTATACTCTTTTCGGTATTTCTGGACTATTTGCTTTTATATATACGCTAACTTTTACTTGACGGCGACTTCAACAACAGTAGATGCTTGCTTTCTTTGTTGTATGTGGCGTTTTAGTTCTGTCAAATTATGCCCTTCAGAATATCATGTTAGTATTAAACTCTTAGCATCAATTTAAAGTTTAACGTCGAATCGGACAGCTATATTTTATAAAAAAAGATTTAAGGACGTCAACCGTGAGTTCGGTATTTGTTTTTCGTCGAAGTGCTGCCCTGCCCTACCCGCAGCATAGGCGCCGGTGAATGCCGGCACCCATGCGGAGCCCTTGCTTGTTTTCATGTACAACTTCGCACACAACATAACCCACGGTGGCAGTGTTCGTAAGCAAGAGAACCGCTCGTCAACGGCAACACACCAGCGTTCCTGCTGCATACACAGACTGATGCAGTCGCGCTAAAACCTACTCGCCAGGCCTTTAGCCTAGAACACTCGCTACGGCGTCGGGGAACGACGACGCGGTGGATGTAAGCCATCTTCGAGGTGTGTTGGTGAGCTCTGGCCGACAGCGTGTACTCGTACCACTACTTTTTGCCGAGATCATCTGTTTGACCTCGCCCTAATACAGACGACACGGAGAACCGTGGAAACGTGCAAATTGTTATAGATTCGCCACGACACGTCACAACGTTAAAGCATGCGCCCCCGTGTTGAGACTACCAGGACGATACCGGACGTTTGTGGACTTTCAGGTACACACCTCACGGATTTGTCTGATGAGCGGAGATCCGTACAGATTGCGGAAGGCGCAATATTTCTAACAGAGGACAACTGCAGAATAACCAAACTTGGCAGCAGGGGGACCTGCCGAAGAAACAGGTTCGTCAATAGAGGACACTACGGTATTCCACTCTGCGACAAGATCTCTCCCTTGTTTTGACAGGTGCGCGAGGGGATGTATATTAGTTGTCTCTTTGGCAGACCACCGCGGCAGTGTCCACGGACCTCCACGGCGTTCCAGGGCCATGTCCATGCCGTTCCACGGATAACCGCGGACATCCCACGGGCTACCGCGAACCTTCCACGGGCTTCCACGGACATTCCACGGGCTTCCACGGAATGCCGCGGCAAGTAGCGTAACACCGTGGAGGCCTATGGCACTAGCTATAACAATTTCAACGGCAATCTCCACGACTGGGTCCACGGCAATCTCAACGGCAACCTCCACGGCAGCATCCACGGCATACCACGGCAAGCCAGCCGCGGTGACCCACGGAAACGTTCACGGAAGCACCCACAGCAACGTCCACGAACACACCCACGGACACGCCCAAGGAAACACCCACGGACTTTTCCACGGGAACGTCGGCGAACATCTACGGATAGGTCCACGGAGTCACCCACGGCAAGACTCACGGCCACACCCGCGGACACCCACGGCAGGACTCACGGCCACGGCCGCGGACGGTCGCGGATGTCCGTGGAAACTGCTTCGGTTGGACATCGGTGGAAATTGCCCTTGGCAACTGCCGTGGATTTCACCGGACTTCGGGTGCCTTACATTATTACTGTTTTTTTTAAAACAACGGAACTAGCCCTAATCCTAACCCTAACCCTAACCCTAACCCGTACGATATACCGGTCAAAGTGACGCATAATGACAACATCGAGGTAAAATGGTTGGAAATCAAATAATGTGCATCACTGGGGTGTCTTACTTACACTTCCGTACGCAGTTTCCGCGGAAACTGCAGTGGCAATTACCGCGGACTTCCGTGGGCATGGTTGGTACGATGGAGTTTTCCATGGACAGAACCGCGGAACGTGCCGTGGCAATAGCCGCTGACTTCTGTGGTAATCGCCGCGTACAAGAGGATTGCCCAGGCGATGGATGCGGACTGCCACGTATGTTCGTGGAAATTGCTTCGGTTGGACGTCCGCGGAAACTGCCGTGGCAACTGCCGCGAAATTCCGTGGTTATTGCCGCGTTGCCGTGGCAATGATCGCTGGTGGCCGTCGAAATTGCCACAGCAGTTTCCGGGGAAACTGCCGTGGCAATGACCGCGGACTTCCGTCGGTTGCCATGTTTGGCACGACGAACTTTGCCACGGACAGAACCGTGGCACGTGCTATGGTCACAACCGTGGTAGTTACCGTGGAAGTGCCATGAGCCGTGGCACTTGGCGTGGAAACCCGAGAATTTCCACAGAAGCCTGTGGCAACACCCACGGAAGTCCACGGAAGTTCCGCGGTCATTCGCGCCGACCTCAGCTAAAAAGTCCAATAATGTGCATTCGTGTTGCGGCGGAAGAACCCGTCGTAGGTTAAGATGAGTTGTTGTTGTTGTGGTTGTTGTTGTTGTGGTTGTTGTTGTTGTTGTTGTTGTTGTTGTTTTTCCTGCGGTGGACGGGAAGAAACGAAGCTCAAACTTACCACACTTCCACGTATTTTCATGCACGCCGTGTGTCAATTAAACTCAATTGCGTTTGCAATCCAGCGCCAGCCGGCGTGTCCTTCAGTTCCCGTGATCCCCCCTTTCTTGAAATTACAGTAAGCATTAAGCCCAAAGAATGGACGCGAGTTTGAATAGGGGAGGTGACATGCTGACGACATTTGATGAAATTGTTGATGCTGTTTCGTCGTGTTTAAAGATAAAAAATGATTACTGACGTCTTGGTATCAAACAGTATCGAGAGGACATATCCGGGTATTTGCAGTGCAAGAGCGACTCACTCAATATATCAATAGGGTATTCGGGGTTTGGACTTCAATGGACGATGGTTTGCTAGGAAACGAAACCGTCAGTACAGACAACTTCGATTCCTTCTGCGCTATGAGAGGTTAGTTCGCCCTGTTTTAGCTCTACCCCCAACCTCTGTTCAGCGCTATCTACCGCGTGATCTACAGCTCCAGCGTCGACGTTTCGACCGACAGCCATAAACTCGACCGAAAATACGGGCCGGAGACTACGACTAAACCGCCAATGCGACAAACGCGTCGTATATGTATATGTATATGTAAAGTATAATCTTCATTGTGTTTGGATCGCTGCTCTCCGGCGGCCGAGTGTTTTTCCTCACACTTTCGGCCGCGGGGCAGGCTAGCCTGCCATGGGTACGTGGCGGCGCTCGGCGCAATAAACATAGCTTAGTTGGAACTATTTGGCAAGGGATTGCCTTCCGCTTCCCTGAGACGAGCAGGTCACTAGGACTCCCGGACGCTAGGAACACCCCAAATTGCTTTTCAATTTTTGGATATCTCTGGGATATATATCGATAAACGTGTACAAGTTGTTGTTCTTCGTTGTTTGTTCGAGACGAAAATGGCCCGCTACTGCACTAACTTTAGCAGTAGCACAGCAGCAGTAGCCGTAACCGCCCGGACTAAATTTACCTCAGCATCAGCAGCACATCAGCAGCGGAAGCAACAACATGCAGCAGTAGTAGCAGCAGTACACATATATGTGGATCGGATTAGTGTGGGGTTTGGGGGCGTGCCGCCCTAGGCCGTTTCGGCCCCGGACCTCGACGTGGGTGCGTGGGCATGGGTGCAGACATAGGTAAAACAACCTGCGCTCTCCCGCCGCGCGGGCGGCCGGTCGTCGAGGCAGGCGTGAAAACGTCTTTGGGCGTGGGTGACCCGCTGTGTTTACTTTTCTCTTGCGGGGTGACTAGATGTGTCCGAATGTAAAGACCGTTATTACTTAAACAAAAACACCTATCCCGGTGTTACATTTCCGGACCGAGCGGATGCGAGCAGGAGGAGGCTGGGAGGTAGAGGCCGGGAGCAGCCGAGTGTTGGAACGATCGCCACAGGGCACGGCTTGCACATCTCCGCGCGGGAGCCGGGGCTCACAGGGACATAGAGCGGAGAAAGCTTGGAAGATGGCGCCGAGCGCGGCAAGGGCTGCACAGGCATTTCGAGCGCAGCATGCACGCGAGTCTCGACCAGAGCAGGTACATACACGGTGCTGCTGTGGCCAAAATCAGACACTGAAGTTCTATTTCAACGTTCACCGCGCGCCCAGAACGCCATCTGATTAGCTGGGTGGATCGGTTCGAGGTCTCTGTTGCAATTATCGTACACACATACATTTTTGACCATATGCATCAAGTAGATAGTGGCGGGTTCAGGCGCGAACACTATTCATCTAGTCTATAGCTCTACTTTCTACGGGGATAAACGAGGAGTACATCAAGGTTTCGATTCCCCTGAAACACAGTACCAAGGGGTTGAAAACTACCGCCAACTCATGGAAACTTCTACCACGTACGCCACACATACATACCTGTACATACCGAAATTGTTGCCGCCAACCAATGAATTGTTGTACTTGTGCAACGCCCAAGAGGGACTGACATTGGCTGTTCAACCTTATCTATTACCACCAAGTGCAAACACATATGACGTACCATATAGCAACGAGCATTATTCCACGTACGGGGTACACAGCACCCCCTTACCACTAATAATTCGTTTGCGCGTACGTCAGTACAACGTGCACCCACCGCTATCACACTCTTCCGCTGAGTACTACTCTTTCTGTGGAGCAATGCACTAGAGCTCGAACCTGGTCCACACGTTTCCTCTAAGTAGAGCAGTGGGGTTTATTTGTCATAGATACTACGTGAGTTCGCGTAACACCATGATATAAGGCTTAGTTTGGGTAAGCTATTGGTTAACCTTTTGCAAGTGGTCAAACGGACTAAAACCCCAATACCCCAACAAATGGCGTCGTCGACAGACCATGTTTTTTTTTGGGTCGTGGGTTCAAATCCCACGCCCATCACGTCATTATCTTTCTAGCCATCCATGACGTAGCTTTCATTCATCCCCCCTCCCCCCCTCCAACGCCCCCTCCTTCTCCACACCCCGCACGATCACCTAGACCCAGCACCGCGCGTATGGCAAGCCCCCTACATATATGATTAATACGCGCGATCGGAGGATCACACACATGTCGCGAAGATCAGTGTCGACCAAATCCTTGATCTCATAGCTGGAGTGTATTTTAATATTATTATAAAAAATTGAAATTCACTGCAGCTGTGAGATCGAACATTTTGTCGAAACTCATCTTTGTAAGCTGTGTGTGATACTCCGATCGCGCGTATTACGGGTTGTGTGTCCTCATTGAGGATATAGGTCGGCGACTCCCCTTGCAACTACAGTGTAGCTATCAAGGTCAACCGGGTGATGTTAGGCAGATTATATGTGACCTAAACCTCTTGAACCCCCCCCCCCTTCCCCGCCCCCCCCCCCGTCCCTTTTTTTTTTTTTTCCTCGCTTTCTCTTGCTTAAACGCCCCACCTAATATCGAAATCCGCCAGAGTAATAAACACTTCCACGCCCTGGATATCGACTCGTTTTCGTTTTAGAGCCGTCCATGCCGCTGCTGCAATTCCCACCCACCGCCGCCACCAATGCCCCCTCCTTCCCCACCACCCGCACCATCGCCTAGACCTAGCACCACGCGTATGGCAAACCCCTACATCTATAACCTAAAGCCCCCTCCCTCCCCGCCCCGCGCCCCCCCCGCCACATCCCCCCGCCCTCCCCCACAAGAAGGATTTGTAGTTTCCACGCACAAATTGACCTGCCCAACCCGTCCCCTCCCCCCCCTCCCCCCCTTCCGCCCCCTTTTGATCAAAATCAGGCCCCCACGTCCTTAAAAACTCCGCCCTCCCCTCACCGGTTATTCGACTTACAGCAGTATTCACTTGATAAACTGATGCATTTCCTTCCCCAGCTGTCAGATTGTGTCCCCCTCAGAATCGGGTTTTTTTAGTTTCCGCGCACAGACTGCCTAACATTATCCTGTTTACCCTGATAGCTACACTGTAGTTGCAAGGAAGGGGAGTTGCCGACCTGTATCTTCAATGAGGACACACAACCCGTAATACGCGCGATCGGAGTATCGCACACAGCTTGCAAAGATGAGTTTCGACAAAATATTCGATCTCACAGCTGGAGTGCATTGTAATTTTTATAATTAACTTTTTCAGACTTTCCCCATGATCGAACTTGAAAAAATCTAGAGTGTTTGCGTTAAAATGATTACCCAAAAAATCTTTCATCATGCTATAAAAGAAAGGCCAAATTCACTCGGGCATGCTTTTGGTTGTGTTTGCGGTGAACGAATCGCAGAACAAGCGTACACGGCCCCCACATCACAGGCGAGGCAACATCAAATTTGGAACTTAGACATGGTGCGGTCGCACCTATTAATAGACTCACCGACAGGGGCAGGCCAAGCACGACACCATCAGACAAACACCAGCACAGCAGCAGAAGCACAGCAGCAGCAGTACAGCAGCAGCAGCAGCAGCAGCAGCGCAGTAGCAGCACCGCAGCCGCAGCCGCAGCAGCGGCAGCAGCAGCAGCGGCGGCGGGGGCGGGGGCGGAGGTGGCGGTGGCGTTGGCGCCGCCAGATGAGTTGCGGCACAGCAGCTCGGCCTGGCTCGATCGCCACGATCATCACCACAACAACGGAACCGCCCGTTTTTTATTATTTTTTTTAGAAACAAACGCAGGAGACACCAACCGCAGCCGCAGCACAACATCCGCCGCACAGCAGCAACAGCAGCAGCAGCGGCGGCGTCGGCCGTGCGGCATGGATGGTGGTGGCCGCTTCGGCGGCAGCATCATGGGATAGCGACGGTGGTTGACAAAATCAGCACCGAATACGATATCACGCAGCAGCAGAGACCGAGGTCACATCGTAGAGAGCGCGGGAGCAATGGCTCACTATAGCACCTACCCCTGAGGTTGCGCGTACGCGCCATGCTTCCCCAGCTACTCTCGGTGCCTCCGCATCAACGTTGGGTTGTGTCTACCCTCCTTGTCAAGCACAGCGCACAGCGATCAGTCAGTGCTGTGTGCTGCGTGTGGGTAGTGCGCTCGTGCCCTCTACTTGTTGTGCCGTTGCGCCTGGAGTAACGACGCTAAGCTCAATGTTGGTAGGCCAATCGTATGATCTGGTCGTTATTGATGGACGTTCACTCTAAATCGTTGACTCAAATTGGAATTTCCACGCCTATTTTGGTAAGTTCTTACTTCAAAGTTCGCTCGGCGGGATTTTTGCTCGAATGTTTTGATTGAATTCCTTTAACGCAAACACACAACTCTCCCCGGTATACCCAAGAGATGAAACCGCTTGGATATTGATAGGTCCGCCCGCGTGTCCGGCCGACCTGGTATCCCGCCGTTTCAGGGGGGGAAGCTGTTTTTAGGCTTAGTTTGGGTAAGCAATCATTGGTTAACCTTTTGCAAGTAAGTGGTCAAACAGACTAATACCCTACTAATACCTTGACAGCCATTCATTACAGGTGGAAATATATTTGTACGTGTGCTTGTTACCGGTGTCTCCCTTTACGCCTTGCAACGCTCCCGGAATTTCACGTTAACCGTATCCCGAAGGGGAACTTTGTACTATCTATTATACAGAATGGCAAGAATGAAAAGTGCAGAAAAAGGGAACATGTTAGCGTCTCCTATCCATAGAACCTACATATATACGTCACTTGCTACATATATATATATCTGTGTACGTTGCGTTTATGACAGTCGAGGGACACCGGAACCATACACCTCCACAACTTCCATGCGTACCATGGTTTGTGTGTGCACATGATTCCTTGCTTAGAGATAACTCACAGCTGACGCGTTTTCCATTACTCTGCTTGCCCGAACGCCTCTTTTTTCGGGTGATTTATTTAGGTTTTGCAAAAGGAAATAATAGGTCATTTTACTGTACCAAGAATAGAACAACACTTCAAGCTGTGATGTTGAAGATTTCGTCGAAACTATTATCTACAATCTTTGTGTGATATTTATTGTGCACTTTATTAAAGTAAACTGCCTGGTGATATAAAGAAGCGAAGGTTGGGGGAGTGGGGAAAGGCAGGACGCGTATCCAAAGAAAATGGATAGACTATATACATACGCGACTACTATGCTGAATATCGTATGCTTCCGTGCAATTTCCTCAGACAGTCGTTCACTTGAAAATTGCTCTTTATGACTCATGCTTCAAAAGTGTTTGCAAATCATCACCGCAAACGAGCACATGACAGCAGCTACTTAATGACAGCCGGGGAGAAGCGAGTACATCTTTGCGAACGAATTCATCCCGAAACATTTTTGACCTGAGTCGTGAATGTCTATACCAACCGGACAGAGCATGGTTTAGAGCGTTCACGGTTGAATGGAGCCCGAACCGGGCGAGCATGCTGTTGACCTCGCTAGGGCGGGCATACCGTACTGGCATGATTGACGCAAGTACATTGTCCTCCAAAAATATCCATGTTACTTCACCCCCTTGCCGGTCACACCGACGGATGCCTCCGCTTAAAATTAATGAGGTATCATACCGCGATTCTCCGAATCTCTCTCGCAGAAGGAGACCACACAACCCTTTTGCCCACGGTTACGATGGCACCACGTGCCTGCACATTGGCACTATCTAACCAAGACAAACGTCTTGTTATCTGATGATGTAGCCTAACATAGCCTATACCTGTTCTCGCTACACGCGGAGGATGCAGCAAAAAGTATAACAGATATTTATATTACGTAGTATGTCTGCTATTCCTCGGGATGGGCCCCGGGCTCTCAGCTATCAACGCGGACTGAGTACGGCTACGTGAAGGAACCAGTCGAGCGCTGCTCTACAAACGCTCGTCATGTTGTTTTAAGCCACAAGCCCGTAAAAATGTCACCCACGGCTATTGGCGAGGGTATTGTGGCCAGGTGTAAGCCTGATTAGGCAATTGTCAAATGTGAGGTAGGTCTAAATATGCCGCGCCGTTTGTGTTTACTATGGTTAGTACCAGGTTTCCCTTGCAATTGACTTCTAATCATCATGGGGGCGTATTGAAAAACCGACTGCGTAGTCCACGTGTATCTAGTTGATTTCAATACACCACCCTGAGTACACTTGCCATCGGTGTATTGTTGATTCAAGTTGCCACATGAAATAGCTTACCATCATATTATAGGTATCGGGGAACGTTGCAGGGAATGTTGCAAGGAAAATCTACTGTTGGACAAATTATCGGCCAGGACGATAAGACCCACATAGTTCATCTGACACGTGTTACGATAGAGGTAGCACTTTTCTCCTGTTTTTTTCCGAATGACGGGGCTAAATCGTCGTAAATTGGCGATTTTTTCATGTTTCTCGTTTTTTACCTAGGCCATGGGATTTTTCATCCGGTAGCAGTTCTATTGTGATCCGAATCAGTACTAGCGAGAGGCCTTAAGCTCCCAAATTGAGGAAACTAATACACTCCAGCTGTGAGAAATCTAAGATTTCAAAGATTTCGTCGAGATAAATCTTTGCACGCGGGGTGCGATACTCCGATCGCGCGTATTGCTGGGTGTGTGTTCTCATTAAGGATACGTATAGGTCAATACAAATAAAAAAGTAGAAAAACACTCCAGCTGTGAGATCGAAGATTTTGACGAAACTCATATATGCAAGCTGTGTATGATACTCCGATCGCGCGTACTACTGGGTGTGTCCTCAATAAGGATATAGGTCGGCTACCACTGATAGGGTCAGCTCACGCCATCACTTTAAAGTGGAATCCGAAGGGTTCGCCAGCTAGCGTTGGGTTGCGAAAGCAGCTGAGTTAAATCGACACATGACGCGTATGAAAATCCGTGGAAGTATGCTTTGTTTTCCCCATCCGCCGGAGGAAAAGAAAAATATATATTTACAGGTCGGCGACCCCCCCTTGCAACTACAGCATGCTGCAGTGTTGTAGCTATCAGGGTCCCAACAAGGTGATGTTAGACAGTCTGTGCGCGGAAACCACAAAACCCTTTTTTGAGCGGGACAAATATGATGCAACCCACGTGTTGTTTTGTCCGTGGAACAGATATAGTATGAAAAATGAAAATACACTCCAGCTGTGAGATCGAAGATTTCGTCGAAACCCATCTTTGCAAGCTGTGTGTGATATTCCGATCGCGCGTAGTACGAGTTGTGTGTCCTCATTAAGGGTATAGGTCGGCGACTTCCCTTACAACTACAGTGTAGCTATCGCGGTCAACAGGGTGTATAAGTCACTATAATGGCATCCGAGGAATTGAATGACTAAGGTAGAGACACCGTGTTTCACGCCTAGAATACTTCGTTCCCCCTTGCCGCCTCGGTAAGGCATGCTGCGAAGCATGCCCTAGCAGGCTTGTAGCAAGAGTGGGGGGGGTCTTTCTGGCGGGTGTAAGGCCGGACTCACCCTCAAGGAGTGATACCTTCTTGCTGCTGCGTGTGGCCGCGAGGCTTAGGCGTGGCGGTTGAGTTGGGTCGCACGTGGTGCGTTAGGCATGGTCACCTACGATTCTCGCGTCTTTTTAGGCAGCAGCGGCGGAGCAGCAATGCTTAATCGGGATGCTCGCGCGCGGAGGTAGGCGCCACCACGAGCCACGCTACGGCGCAGTCTCGGTTCGCGTGGAGGGAACGGCGCCGGCAGGAGGCTGGATTCGACGACGAAGGAGGAGGGCGACTGGCCGTCGACGGGCGGGAAAGAGACGGATTGAACTCTCCCTGAACAAGAATTTTGTTTTTCAGATCAGCACCGCAAACTGCGTGGAGCATTTTGTTTTTTTTGGACGGGGGAGAACGGGAACCGACTGGAATTGAGTGTGAACGAGAGCAAGTGCGAAGGAGCTGGCCGAGTGAGCTAAGGCGATGAGGCGGCCACGGAGAACCACAGCAGGAGGATGGCATACGGAGACCCACGACCGGCACGCACATCATCATCATGAGAGCAGCGATCGTCTTTTTTTATAGGGTTCTTTTTACGAGGCAGTAGTACAACATGTTACTTACGTCTCTGATTTTTGTAGAGTTTGTAGAAGAGTTGTATACCCTTCACGGGGAACGACCCGCCGCAATTTTCAATTTTCAGGCACGGGCGTCGTAGCTGCGCTGCAACCTGTCAAATAACTCGGGAAGGAGGGGCGATCATTGATATCTGTACGGTGGTTTTTGGTTCCATTGCTCTTGTTTCACTGCATGCCCGCGGGTCGTCACTCTGACAGCACTCCAGACAGCCGGCGCGTTCGTCTATACTCACGAGTACCGTGCGGTTCGTACGGTGCAGGCAGCCCAACCGCTGTAGTTTGTAGCCGCGAGTTGGTTAGTCGTGGGGACGGGGGAATTCTATGCTGTAGTTGAGTGGATACCCGCGGCCATGTGAGTTCAGTTGGCACATTTGACCTTTTCACTTGTGCGCCTTTCCGTATCGTGCGTTTTTAGGCGGGAAAGCGTAGTATTTCCCTGACGAATTTTGATTTCACTTGGTTTTTCGGATCTTCCTAGGGCTCCAGCACCTTTGTGTGACCACGGACTCTAGATGTTTGACAAGAGTTAATGTGAGAAAACAACAACAACAACAACAACAACAACATTAGTCAGTCTGTGCGCGGAAACTATAAAACCCGTTTCTGAGGGGGACAAAATCTGACAGCTGTGGAGGCAAATGTTTCCTTTCATCAAGTGAATCCTGTAAGTCGAACCGGTGAGGGGGGGGCGGAGTTTCGAAGGACGTGGGGGCCTGGTCATGATATATATATAGTCTAGTATATATAGTCTAGTCTATATACATTATATATCTTCCTCTTCTTCAGCACATATAGACTACATGGTGTTCCAATTGGCAATTTAAGCCTCTCCTTTCCTTTACGATCTTCTTGCATCACATTCTTTCATAACACCTGTCGTTTGTTTCGCATTGTTGCTGTTGCTGTTGTTGTTGTTGTTGTTGTTGTTGTTGTTGTTGTTGTTGTTGTTGTTGTTGTTGTTGTTGTTGTTGTTAGTGTTGTTGTTGTTGTTGCTGTTGTTGTTGTTGTTGTTGTTGGTGGTGGTGTTGTTGTTGGTGGTGGTGGTTGTTGTTGTTGTACAAGTTGTTGTTGTACAAGTTGTTGTTGTACAAGTTGTTGTTGTTGTTGTTGTTGTTGTTGTTTTTTTTTTTTTTTTTTTCATCCTCTGGCGGATGGGGAAAAATAAAGCCCTTCGTATCTCGCCACGCTTTCACGTATTTTTCATACGCGTCGTGTGTCGATTTAGCTCAGTTGCTTTCGCAGCCCAACGCTAGCTGTCACCGTTGTTGTTGTTGTTGTTGTTGTTGTTGTTGTTGTTGTTGTTGTTGTTGTTGTTGTTGTTGTTGTTGTTGTTGTTGTTGTTGTTGTTGTTGTTGTTGTTGTTGTTGTTGTTGTTGTTGTTGTTGTTGTTGTTGTTGTTGTTGTTGTTGTTGTTGTTGTTGTTGTTGTTGTTGTTGTTGTTGTTGTTGTTGTTGTTGTTGTTGTTGTTGTTGTTGTTGTTGTTGTTGTTGTTGTTGTTGTTGTTGTTGTTATTGTTGTTGTTGTTGTTGTTGTTGTTGTTGTTGTTGTTGTTTTTGTTGTTGTTGTTTTTGTTGTTGTTGTTGTTGTCGTTGTTGTCGTTGTTGTTGTTGTTGTTGTTGTTGTTGTTGTTGTTGTTGTTGTTGTTGTTGTTGTTGTTGTTGTTGTTGTTGTTGTTGTTGTTGTTGTTGTTGTTTTTGTTGTTGTTGTTGTTATTGTTGTTGTTGTTGTTGTTGTTGTTGTTGTTGTTGTTTTTGTTGTTGTTGTTTTTGTTGTTGTTGTTGTTGTCGTTGTTGTCGTTGTTGTTGTTGTTGTTGTTGTTGTTGTTGTCGTCGTTGTTGTTGTTGTTGTTGTTGTTGTTGTTATTGTCATTGTTGTTGTTGTTGCTGTTGTAGTTGTTTTTGTTGTTGTTGTTGTTGATGTGGTTGTTGTTGTTGTTCTGGTTGTTGTTGTTGTTGCCGTTGTTTTTGTTGCTGTTGTTGCTGCTGCTCATAACTCAAAAACGTATGCTACTAGGTAAGGGTTTGCGGTTATCGCAAACGTGCGACAAGACAACCCGTACGATTAGTGGGTTGTTTTTCGTTGTTGTTGTTGTTGTTGTTGTTGTTGTTGTTGTTGTTGTTGCTGTTGTAGTTGTTTTTTTTGTTGCTGTTGTTGCTGCTGCTCATAACTCAAAAACGTATGCTACTACGATAGGTAAGGGTTTGCGGTTTTCGCAAACGTGCGACAAGACAACCCGTACGATCAGTGGGTTGTTTTTCGTTATTCTTGGGCAGTTAAAAAATGTTTTCTATAACATCTTGTTGGTGGTATCCCCGTATCGGTACGGAGCTACAAATTGAAAATATTCCATTATTGAATGTTTTGGCAGGCCTGGGGTTTTTTGGCCGAAACTCCGCAGTTTGCAAGACGTGATTCTTCTCTTGGAGATGATAGTTCAGACAGCATATATCGGAGTGTCACACACAGCTTACGAAGATGAGTTTCGACAAAATAGTCGATCTCACAGCCGGAGTGTATTTTAATTTTCATAATATATTCTGTATATTTACGCGTTATAAGCTGCTCTTTACCGGCGTTCGTTCATGATACTGCTGTACTGCCGTCACATCATCAGGAGGTAGTAGGTGTAAACTATCCCGTGTGAGACTGCAGATGGATCAAACGACGAAGAATGCAACTGGCGATTGCAGCACCGGTCACTCACGCGACGCAGTCCGGGTCGGGGGGGGAGGAGGGGGCATGTGTCCCAACGGCAATGTATCGAGACGTGTAACACACGTGCAACACGGCGACACTCGACGAACTGCTACAACAACAATAAACGCCCCTCTTAGAGGGCTGGCAAAAGGCACATTTATCATTTTTTAGCTGAAACGACTGGGTCTCGCGGCGGGTATCATCTATGAATACCTGAACGATACGGGGAATCCGGTGGGGAGGGTCATGTGCATGCTATCTAAGTTGCTATTATTAATAGCCTCGCAAGCCTGCAGGCACTTGCATGCCTCGTGCCAAAACTTGAGTTTAATTGGGCGCAATCGCTTGCAAGTGCATGTGACCGACCAAGTCACCTCACAGCAAATCACGTGCAAGCAAGCGCATTGCATGCAAGGGAATTACGTGGTGCAATGCAATAATTGTGTGCATGTTAACTCAAATGTGCACCTGACTGGTGTATCAAATAAAGGTGCCAGTGCTTGCCCCAGATGTATAATATATAGCAGTTGCATGCATTTGCCTGCAATTTGCTATATGACTTCCAAACACTTTTATAACGTACATGCTACGCAACTACTACTATTACTACTACCATTGTCAATCTTTTCCAATATGAGCGCCCGTGCTTGGCCGTCGACCTAGACTGTCTGGGACAAACCTGGTGCCACCTCAAGCGTAGCCCACTAGCCTACAACGGCGACGGCATGCTTGTTCTGCACTCTGTTCGTAGTCTCGCCCGCGCTAAATTTCTAACTCCTGCACCGACATTTTGCTTTGGTCCACGGCACTTGACTAGTGTTGGCGAATGGTTGGCTTATTAGCGTACACTGGTGTATGTATTAATAATAGTAGTTGCCGCGACACGCAACGCTCTGGGCGGAAAAATAATCATAATTGCAGACCACCAGGTGCTGATTATTGATAAAATAACAGACCGTGTACACATCACTCAATGAAACAGGACAGCATTCACCACAAGCAACAAAGGTGCAGTGTATAGACTAGAAGTATTACTTTATTATCAGAACCACAAAAATACAACACACCAGTCATGATGCCATGTGCCGTCACACATTACGCATAAGTACCGTATTGAGGAGGACCTGCTGCTGGTGATCAAGTAGGAGCAGGTTTGTCTTCCGAGGCCGAGGATTCGCTTCTTTGTGAAGATGACGTTCTCTTGGGCGACGGTACGTTGTTTGGGGTCTGAGGAAGGGTGTTGCTGGTGGGCGGGGGCGGCCTGCCGACGCAGGATGTTTCATGGGACCGCCGATACCCTTAACCCCGACATCCGAACTGCGATATATAGACTATATAATATAGTGCCTACCAATATACTAACTCTCAAAATATTAATAGGTAATACAATTACAAACGTTTAGAACGTTGCTAGTGGTACGGATAATATACCGTGCCGTTCTCTCTTCCACCGCTCAGAACTAGCCACGTGCGTATTGTGCGTTGCGTGCATTTGGAGACCATATATTTCATAAAGTGATTCTAACGACGTCGTCAGCTTTGAGTTATTTTCCAGGGTTGTGCTAACATCCGAAAGCGCTGGCGGATGCTTTTGCGTTACACGTGGCAAGTAGGTAAATCGCACTGATCACATGATTTGAACACGAACGCCAGAAGACCACTTACCGCTTCATGTAATAATGTATACCACGATATATGCCTCAGAGGCTCATGCGATTTCCGTTTGAACCACAAATGTATCGTACCAGAGATACAATAAATGCCAAACGAGTTGTTGTCATCGTCGTTGTTGTTGTTGTTGTTGTTCTCATATTAACTTGCATAACCAAGTCCGTGGTCACAGGTCTGGAGCTGAAGAATACCCCGGGGAAAAAACACAAACAAACCAAAGGTGGTACACGCATACATCACAGCTGACGCAACTCATGCCCTAGCCAGAAGCTATATATCCTTGGGTGAGCTTTTAACGCTCTGTTTTGGATATTTTTCACGTTTATTTTTACAGATCGCGAGAGGGCCTCGACCTAACCCGACATAAACCCTACCTCCAACACTAACCCCAATCCCAACCCAGGCGAGCTCCCCGGGACCCGAGCTCGTCTTTGCCGCGGGTTCTTAATAACCGTAGAGAAAAATGTGCGGAGCACTTGATCAAATAAATACCGAAATATGTTTGTTTGTTTTTTTTAGTTTTTTTTTTATCCTCCGGCGGATGGGGAAAAATAAAGCTTCAGATCACCACACTTCCACGTGTTTTCATACGCGTCGTGTGTTCAGCTGCTTTCGCAGCATATTTTTTTTAGTATTTTACCTGGCATGACTACGAGTAGACCAAATTGATAATTTTGCCAAGGCTACTGAGTGAGGCATAGACTAGTCTACGCACATACGAAATGCGTACCTTGAAATAATCGAGTTTTTGTGTTAACGAAAAGGCCTGGAACTTGGGCGGCACAGCATACTGCTGTCACACCGTGGTTTCTGCGATTACTACGAGTAGTACGTGCTTCCAAATGTGTCTGTTCTTGTTTTTCGCCCAGATCACGATAGCATGAAATCACGCCTGCATGCTATCATACGTTTTGCAACCGGTTGTTGTCTATTAATACTGTTGCGGTCAGTCCAGCGGCGCACAGCAAAACGAAGCCTTCCCTGCTTTTTTTGTCAATCAAGGAGACGGACAGAGGGGGTTACTAAGAATAATACCAAGCAAAACAAATTGTAACGAAAACGAAAGATTTTTTCCCGATTCGTACATATACCATATCTATATAGCTCGGATTTTTGTTTTTGCTCTGGCCTTTCTTTCGCGGCGGCGGCGCGCGCGACCATTTACGTTATAACAGATCGATATCATTTTGTTATAATCAATCGTGGTTAACCGTTGCCATTCGGCTGTTGCGTTAGATCTGCATCATTCCGGTCGGCAAAAAATCAAATCGTGCATTTCAACCAAATCGAATCGAATTCATGAAAACATACCTGGTGTGTTATTTTCGATAATAGGTGTGCCCTTACTCTGAATAGAAAGAAAAGAAACATGATACGGAGTACTATATTTTAATTTTTATAATATATACTCGGAGTATGTTTTTTTCATTTGTTTTGCACACATATACTTTCCAGCATCTGAACAAGCCGTGGTCACAGGTGCTACCGTCCCTTCTCCCCCCCGGTTCTTGCCTTCAATTAATTTTTGTCGCGCATAGGGTTCAGCAATCCCACTGCTCGTCGATTTTTCATCGAATGTTGCTATCTCACGCTCTCGCGATTTCCGCAAGTCAATTTGTGCACGAGAAAAAGTCCCCCCGAATTCATGCCAGTATGCACTCGGGGGGGCTCGAACTCACGAAACTGACCTATAACAGGCTCGAGGATAACCTGATACGCCACCGGGGCGACCGGATATATACGTACTGCGGTTCTGTGTTCGGTTTGTGCAAATAATTGGCGAGACATGACATCATCATCGTGCATAATGCCGTAGCTCCAATTCATTTTCGCCGCCCCCCCCCCCCCACACCCCTTTTTTTCCGCCCGTTCCCTTTTTTTCAAACTGACCACCTAAAATCTAAATCGGCTAGAGTAATAAACACTTACACACAATCGATATCACGTCATGGTCTTTCTAGGTATCCCCCCCCAACACCCCCTTCCCCACCACCCGCACGATCGCCTAAACCTAGCAACACGTGTACAGCAATCCCCTACATATATGCGACCTAAACCTGTTGAAACCCCTCCCCCCCCCCCCCCCCCCCCCTTTTTTTTTTTCCCCCGCTCCCTCCAAATTCTGCGTTTCTTGCCTCTGGATTCGTTGTTCACACAGGCGCAGTCTCTCCCAAGAATGGGTGTATAAACAACGATAATAGCAATGATCACTCTTTCTTAACTTGTTTAAAGTACGCCCGCTAACGGTCGTGCGTGCTCTTTCCCGCGCTCGGCAAATTTTTCGTGTACACTGCGTTCGATCTATACACGCGCCACTAATAATTTTGTAATGGAACCATGGTTGGCGACGGAGGAAGAACCCTTCCATCGTTCTTACGTATTTATTGCGTCCTCCTGTTCCTGGCAACGAGCGTTGTCCTTTTCCCTCCGCCATGAGGCACGGCGTTGCCATCCAAACTATTTTCCTCCCACACTTCCCATATCCACACCTCCTACTGGAGCACAATATGCGTGCCGCATCCTTCCCCACTCCATTCCAATTGGTCCGCTTCTCCACCCCTTTCCTTTCCGTTACCGTTGCTTTTTATTGTGTCGTTTTACGCAGCATACCCCATCAGCCAAGAATCCCGTACTTCTGACCAGGCTGCAATTATTGTCGAAGAGAGGGTGTGATCTGTACTCTTTACAGTACAAAAGAGGTCATGTTCCTATTATTATCGTCTAAAACCCGGAACCTGAACGTCTTCACCGCCAAATATGTAAGTGCGGTCGCGTACTCCACCTACTGCAGTTTGTTGTTGACGCCCCTGTCACCCACCAGCCTCCCGACATCCTCGCTCGGATGCTTTCCCCGTCGTTCCCTTATGAAAAATGTTCCTTGCCGCTTTCATGTCCTTGGTCGGCGTCTATGTCTCTTCCTGCTTCTCTACGCGGGGTGCCCCACATAGGCCACGTTGACCAATTATCAAAGGGGCGCATTCCTCATCCAACCAAGTGTCCCCGAGATCTCTGCCGCTAGTCACCAACGGTGACGCTCTTCTCAATTAGAAGCCTAATACAACAAAACAAAATGGTAGTAGAGACGTTTTTATCGGGGATTCTGAATCTCAGTTCCTGCAAACGCATTAATTTCTTGTTCTAGTGTCTGTTTCAGGGTATGAGCCTTGATCTGCAACGCAAAACAAAACAGCTTGCTCGGTTGGCGACTTGCTTCAGCTCTGCTTTGCTTGCAGCGTTTTTTCTTTTAACGGGTTCCTCATCGACGAAATATTATCGTTAAACCAACGGGTAAACCAACCTCAGATAACAGGGTGCAAATGTACGCGTTGTGCCTATCAACCGTATTGTAGTATGATGCATCACTTACCCTTTCCTTTCAGAAACGGATTAGGCGCCGAATTGCCGTTATAACGTGCCAACGTGTGCCGTTCCAACCATACGCAGTGGCTATCCGCATCTACCATGCAATAGTATAGATGGAAGAATAAAAAACGTAGTTGAGGAACAATGTACATTGGACCGGGTAAAAGCCAACCGCAACTTGAGCGCTCATTTCCTCTCAATATTACGTACCACACACATACTTTCGCTGGAAAGTAGGCTTGCAGGGGTGTTTCGGACGTTTAACAGCTGTAAAGCCAGCGACATGTTGTTCGATAAGATATCTTCTAGGTTGTGTACGAGTTTCGAGAGCTGCTGCGCTGCCCAGACATGGCCGTCTGTTTAGCCGGAGGTGGAATCGTCGTATCAAAAGGAGGACGAAATGCGTCTATTGACGTCGTTCGGCTATGATGATGCACGTCAACCAATACGGGGGCGACAGCAAGTCCAATGCTAGGGTAGGGGGGTTATGTCGATGTCAACAAGGTTAACAGGGTTAGTGAAGGGCTATTGCTCGCAGTGGCTCGGGGTTACTCGCGCGAGTGATTCCCCTGTTGCATGCGGTCATAGGGATTCGTGCGCGAGTGGCCCCCCCTTTTCCACGTGGTCATAGGGTTTATTTCTTGCTGCTTAAACTTTTCGAGTAAAAATAACCCAATGGGATGGTTAGCCACGCTGCGACAAACCAATCGCCTAACTCATTTTGTCAGTGAGGGTACAGAGTCACCTGCGCGACTGGCTCTGATCAATAATAATCAAGTAATGAAAATTAGGGGCACTGTTATAGCCCCCCTACCGTAGCCTTGCACGCAAATCACAGGCCTGCTAAATCACAGGCATGCTAAATCATAGGCATGCTAAATCATAGGCATGCATGCCAAATCACGTGCATGCCAAATAAATCACGACCATGCCAAACGAGATGGTTGTGTCCAACCATGGGAGGGTAGCCGTTCCCCACGTCGAATATTGCTAACCAGCAGGCCTCGGTCATTGCGTGAGGCAAGCAAACCTAAACAGCAGGCGGCTAGAGAGAAAAGAGGGACCCCAGGATTTTATGACGTGCGGGGGGTTCAATATGTCGGAGCGAAATTGTCATGGCTTCCGAACCTGGTGCTCCACAGACTCCAGGATGACTCCGCGGCACTTCCAACTGCAACTGAGAACGTGGGCCCACGTTGTAACTGAGGATTTCTGGCCCTCCGGATGTAGTTCATGTATAATTATACATACATCAGTGGGATGTGACGTAGATCGCACGACCTGCATGCGAACGTTCAAGCAATTTGAATACACTCTACCATTAATTGAGTACGATACACCCTTGCACTATATTTTTCTGTTTGTCCCATTCCAAGAGGTATGGAGGGGAAGACGAAGAGGGTATGTGTGTATCGTGCGGTGGCAGAACAGCCTGTTGAAATAAATCGGTCGTGCAAAGGATAATAGCATCCCGGTCTCAGTGCGCGATCTTCACTGCAACACACAGTGTGAAGAAGATAGTATATAGATGTCTTTATTGACTTGTCCCGGGTGCTGACCGGAAGGGGAGAGAGTGAGCTTGTAGGCGCCGGTATTCGAAACCTACGTGCTCGGCTCCATGTACCACGGGGTACTCTTCCGAAGCACTTGAATTTCGTAATACTTATTCCGGAAAGTAGGGTTGTTCTCAGCATTCCACAAGGACCCAAAGAAAAAATCCACGTATATTTTCCATACTACAATATCCCGCAATATCCTGTCGGATAACTCGACGTAATCACCGTATATTTAAAGTACGTTTCGTTGGGCCAATCAACGTCGCGTACCCTCCCTCGCGCTGAATCAACCAACAAGCTTCAGAATAACTACCAGAAACATTTCACGACGGAAACCTTACACCGCTTTATAAAAATCGCGGTCTTTCTCAAAAATGTCCCGAGCGACCGCCTTAATGAGAATATCCGCATGCTGGTCCTCCGTCCTCAGATATTTCAAGGACTATTGACCCAGGCTACGGTAGGGGGGTCCCCTTTTGGGATTTTTATTTCAGTGGCTAGGGGTCACTCGCGCGAGTAACACCTTTGTGCCTATGCAATCTTACGTTTTCTTTATGTTTTACATAGACAAAATCAATTCGCAATGCAAAGGTGATCTAAGATGCGGCAAACCAAGTTCCGAAACCATCTTCATCCCTAGGGTACAGAGCTACTCGTGCGAGTGGCTCAAACACACCAGTGAAAATGGGGGTACCCCCCCTACCGTAGCCTTGGTCTATTCTCCCTTCCTTACCACTGGTGCTAGAAGTGACACCTTACATCGGTGTGCCTGCTGTTGGACGAGCTCAGCGGGTATTTGGCCAAGTCAATCGCCTCCGTGTTTTCTTCAAATACTCCAGTACTTGGCGACCCGACTGGCATCAAGAAACCCCAACACTCCTCGTACGTCCAAGGCCTCCTTCATCGCGTCGGCCATCACTACGTACTCGGCCTCTCGGTGGTGGAGAGTGTAACGCATTTCTGCGTCCTACAAGACCAGGATACAAGAAGGGTACCTCGGCAGCAAACAGCTACGCCGGAGACCGAACGCTTGCCCTCGGCTCTGTGGGCGTAGTCTGCGGCTACGTACGTCTCTAGGTAGTACTTCCATTGTAAATCCTCCAACTTACTTTCTCGTTGAAAGCCAAGCCCAAGTGAGCCGTAGCGCCCAAGTATTCGTCTTTTTAGCAGTCTTTACGTGTACTTCCTCAGGGCCATTCGAGAATCGCGCGATTGCTCGCACTGCGTTGGATATGTCTGGTCTTGTCTGGCTCGCAATTCACATAAGGATATCCACAATTTCGCAGAAGTTCGCGTCCACCGCCGGCTCCTCGTCACCCACGTGCCTGAGGTCTTACGACGGTGAAGCAGGGATTGTGCTGGTCTTAGCGATACAGAAACAGTCGACAACGTTTCTGATGAATTTAGTCTGCAAAATCTCCGGGATTCCCTTCTCGCGATCCCTCTTGTACTCGCCACCCATGTACCACGTAGCCTCGCCCAGACGCTTGGTCGGAAATGTCTTGTTGAGGTCAGCCACTACCGCATCAGTTACCCATTTGGCTGCTGCGATCATGATGTCGTCCACGTGGACCACCAGCATCGCTACAACCGCGTCATTCGACATGAATCGACACACGCACGGGTCTACCAGGCACTGCTCAAAGCCACTCTCTACTAATCAATGTTTGAAGTCTCAAGAAAACCTTTGTATCCAACTTCTTTGTATCCAACTCGGCCTGAATGAAGGCCTGGCCAACGATAAGTGTCTCAAGTCCCAAACAAGCTTGTACGTCATTGCCGCAATGAGTCGGTTACACGTGGTCGAGGGGGTGGGGGCAAAGTTTCGAAATAGTCTACTCCTTCTACTTGCCTATAGCCCTTAGATATCAACCGCGCCTTAGCTCCATCTTTCATACCGTGCGCGTCGCCATTTCACTTTAACAGCCACTTTGACTCCACGACATTGCTATCTGCGGGAAGTTCAGAAACCTCCACAAAGGTTCCAGTAGATTCGAGACCATCAACCTCCGATCTCATCGCGTCCATCCAAACGTCCGACTGTTTTCAACGAACGCACATCGGCATAAGACGTCAGTTCCGGTCCCGCCTCTTTGACAAGGCAACTCGGTAACTTCGTCGTTTCGCGCCCCGTCTCAGTCGCAGCCAGTAGCGCCTGGAAAACGCGGCATCCTTCACAGGGTCCGATTGCACTGACCAGCCCCGCCGCCGCTTCCCGGTCGAACGCACCCGTCTGCACCCTCGTACGTCTCTCCCTAATCTCTTCATCATTGCTCGGCGGGTTGACATGTGCGCTCCAAGTTGGCGTGCAGCAGTCAGGACAACATTCTGGAGGTGATATCTACTTTTAGGGGTTGACGCGTCGCTCAGAGCTCCACCGTCAGAGGTTAACGTGTCATTCAGGGCTCCACTGTCATAGGTTGACGCGTCAGCCCTCACGGACGATTCACCGCTGGCCGTTCATGTTTCGTTCGACTCCACATTGTTTACTTGAAAAACGTCACTGGCTTGCGTCATGGGAGGTGAGGTATTCCCCTCCCCAATGTCGGCGGTGGGGTCGTCGGGTCGGAGGCAAATCTTCCGTCCCTCCCAACTCTGGCGCGTCCTCTAATCCCTGCGTCCCTCCCTGTTCTGGAACCTCCGGCAGCTGGGGTAACGGCCATCCCACGTCAAGCGCTGCCTCCCACGTCACGTCTCGAATCTCCACTGCCTTGCTTGCCCGCGTGAACACCCGCAAAGAGCCACTTGGGTGGTTGATGCCCGGCCCGAAGAACACATAGCTCTCGTCCCGGGGTGGCGATTTGAACGGGCGGCTCCAACGGCAGTACTCTGGGCGAAGGAGTGGGTTAGGTGAGGCAGGTGCGGCAGTATCGTACCACGCCTCATGCGGAACTTGTTACTGGGGTTGACAGTGGTTGCGGTGTGGTTCAGGACGTCACAAGACCAATGCACCGCTTCCGCCCACGGGGACCCGGTTGGCGGTACTTGAACGATCGGGAAGATGATGGGCACCTTGATGCACGCAGCAAGTGCTGCGTTCCGAACGATGCCTAGCGCTCTCTCGACAACACTATTCTGTTTTGGGCTGTTAGCGTCTGTGAACTCCTGAACCAATCCTAAAGCCAACGAGTGTCGGGAAGGGTTGCAGTAGTGTAGTAGACACGTTACTTTCAAGATATTTTTCGTCTTGTTTTGGTTATTATGTTATTCTTGCCCGGTAATCTGACGTGTCGTTGAACCTTTTGTTCATTTGAGATTTTTTTTTCTTGTTTCTTTGCTGAACAGCCCGTGACCACATAACTTGTAAGTTTCTAGGATGAAGAATCAGCTGTGGCGTTGTGATATCGTTGAAGGACAGTTGTAATATGAAGACGACACACCAATGCACAGACACCACGTTACAATGTGTTCCACCGGATACAACTACCATTTTTCGCGCATATTGCGCGAACCCCGGAAATCTGGAGCGGGCGGCTTTCTGCGTTCAAACACACAGCTTTAATGCGTGATTTGCCATGTTCTATTTTTTTAGCACGGGCAGCGATCGCACCATGCTGGCTTGCATACACGCTTTTTGCAACGGGAGTTGACGGCAATCTATTCACTAAACTATTAATTTTGAAAATTTGGAGGGACATGATATCCAATGAAGGGGTTGTTCGGAATCAACAATAACGCTCAGCCACATCTGCTTGGATGAGGTACGCGTCCGAACTGCAGCACTATAACGAGCCGCAGTGCACTACACCAGCGTTGCGGTGTTGATACTACTGCTCACCCCTCCTAGGCGGACGACGCTATAATTTTGTCGCTTTTTACTTGGGCCCCAAAGTGGCAGAAGTAGCGGTATTTCCGTAACATCCTACGAACGGTTATTCGCGTTTGTTTGCAGGCGTCTGAAACTTTGATTCACAACTCTGCATATACTGCATACATGCAGTACACGACACCTAATTAATGAGAAAAAAGAATCTGGGGCCAGGTTGGGTTTCATCTGCTTTATCTTTTTCCTGGCCCCTTTGTTCTTCGCGTCGGGCTGATAGAAACCCGATTCCTATTGTGCTCTGGAATGTTGACCTATTTCCGTCATTCTCTTGAGGTGTCCCAGCTCGTAACATATTTCAACCTCTCAGTAGCCGTCTGGGCAGTCCTCGTCACAGGCGCTGTCCCTGAGATTGCGTCAAACCCTCTTTGATTTCTAAAGCAGGTAAGGTTTCAGCGTTTCCACAGCTCGTCGGTGTATCTTGCCTTTCTCAAGTTCACGCTCTCACGCGGTTTCAGCGATGTGATGAAAAAAACAAATTGAGGCCAAATCCCGTTCCAGTAGGACCCGTGAGTCAAAAAGGGCTTAATCCCGATTAGAATGTTTCTTGACAGGATTCATCTGGAGCTCCTATTAAATTTTGACAAATTACCTTACACTTTGGTTGTGCTTTTCCTGAATGCGGTGGGTGTGAGGGGGTACTGCTGTATGGCAGTCGAAAGTCAAGCTGCGAGCTCTTCCGACCCGTGCGTTCCCCCGTTGTAACGCGTGCTTCACGCGCGACGAACTCTCTTCCAGTCAGGTTGACGGTGGGCCATGTTGGGGTATCCTCGTGTTCACTGCGGGGTTGGAGCCACTCGCCCGTTTCATTGTGTGCACCGCAATGAAAGCAAGCCGTTGGGCGATTTGTATTGCGGCAGCGTGTCTAACGTATCGATGGCGGCTTCGTATGTCGGGTGATAAACAG
Source organism: Undaria pinnatifida (assembly GCA_012845835.1). NCBI lineage: Eukaryota > Phaeophyceae > Laminariales > Alariaceae > Undaria > Undaria pinnatifida. The sequence goes on from JABAKD010000020.1 coordinate 7,199,396, forward strand.
CACGAAAAATTATGACGCCGAAGGGACAGGGGGGCACTAGCGTGAGTGACTCCGAGCCACTGCAAACAGAGGTCCCACAATATTATCGCCTCCCGTACCCACGGTCGGCGTTGAACTTGGCCGAAAGACGCCAAAGCTTCGTTCCTGCCGTTACAATCAGACGAGACCCGCCAAAGCTACGGCAAGCGTGGTCATCGTTGGCAAAATGTCATCGATACTGGACGCTGCTGCCATCCACACACAGTATTGTCGGGCGAATCTAGGAATGTGCCATGCTGACGTGCGGCGATAAGCAGCAGCAGCGATAGCAGCCGAGCTGGCGTCGGCGCTGTTATATGACCAAAATGCTGTGTGGTGCCTGGTATGGGTGTTGGGGCGTGTTTACTTTGTGGCTAGATCCTCGATGCCATGACCGCAATAACTCTTCCGACTGAGCAATTCGACTGGCACATCCAGTCGAGTCAACGAGCTTGTTCGACTCGATGTGCGAGTGAAATTACTAGTGCGAAAAGTATGTGTTTTTCTGCTGTGTAAAAAGGCGACTTTGCATTTCAATCGAAAAAAACTTTGAAGAAAGCGACGGATGCGATGGAAGAAGAACTCGCCGAAGCGCGCTTGGTTTCGATTTCAGAACCCATTATATCCCGGCTCTCCTGCCCATGGAAGGGTAACATTTGCCATGTTTACTGTATTTCGCCGTTATACGGCATTCAATGTGAACAGCAAAATCACTCTCTTGGGCCTCCTGCTGTGTGTCCTCGTGTCTGCTCTCATGTATCCTCGCAGCTGTTGTTCAACGAAAATGTTCTTGAAACAATTCGTTTTTCGGTGTCGGTATTATTTTGGTGTGGATAAAACGTTTGGAAAAAGTAGCAAACGGCCATTAGCATTAATGTCGTCAAAACACGGTCAACACGTATACCAAACCAGTTGCATTTTTCATGCATTCAGGGCAAAAACAAAATCATATATTGATTAGGAGCATGGCTAACAAATGATACATCTGCTACCACCACCATGGCAAGGGGCAGGCAGCGAGCCGACCCGAAGTCTCAGCCAAGGGCAGTAGCTTTCTATTGTCGCAGCGGAGACCCAGCCTCGAGGTGTTCTTGGATTTTGGGAATTGTCAGCCTGGCTTTCTTATAGCCCTGTTTCCTATATTAGTAACGACCGACCTCCGTTTCGCAGTAGGTGTCTTGCACTCCATGTGAAATTCTATATTTTATTTCTGACCCGGGCCGCGAACGAATCACGTTCGCATGCTCGTCTTTCACAGTCACCGTTCCAAAGAAAGTGGTCGGCTCGGTTACTATTAATACGGGAGTTTGGCCCGGCCTGGTTTTTTCATTTTTTTCCCGCTTCTTACTGTTAGACCTTTGTACTGCTTGGCATTTCTTATAATGGGCAATGCGCGGAAGCGGAGCCGCCTTCGTTTACTGTACAGGCTCAAATAACAAAATCGTATAACCAACAGGTATCCCCAGTCCATGGGGCAGTTTACTGCACGGTGCTGGGGGAACGCAGGCAACACGGGAGGTGACCGGCAAGCGAAAAAACAGCGGCATAACTGGTTCTGGGTAGATGGCAAATGTCCACACCAACACATTCGAACCTCTAGGCTGTTTGGTACTTTCCTTTTGCTGTCAGCTTGAAAAGTACTCGGTACTCGTAGCGACCAAAGCTACGGTAGGGGGGTCGGTCCCTTTGCCAGAGGCCTTTTTCGCAGTGGCTACCGTGGCCTTGCTCTACCGTACTCGTAGCTGCAGGAGTAGTGGCAGCAGCAGCGGTTGAAACAACAGCAGCACATACGAAACGAGGGCGGGGCCACTACGGCCATCCAAAGGCAATACGAAAAAGGGTTAAGTGTGTGTGCTTACACAGAACCCTTCGGCACTGGAATTGGTGGCGTGTACGTTTAGAGTCGCCGACGAAACCGTAATATGGACTGGGTGGTTGGTTCGTCGGTTGTTTATGTGTAAAGTAAAACATGAAGGAACCGAAGGGGTCTTGCATGCGACCCGTTACGAAGAAGCTATCTTCTCGCGGAAACCTACGGCACCTAAACTTCGCGCTTCGCGTTTGCGCGCTTCACTACATTCTTGGAAAGTGTGCTCATCACGTCGACTGTGTTCTCAACGCATGCTCCCAAACGGTCGCGCGTGTGCATGCTCGGTAGGTAGCTCTCATGTGCGATCTTGGACGAATATAACCGCCAAGGTACAATCGCCGGCAACGGAGGTGGAACCTTTCTTGTTCCCGTGCTGACAAAAGACGTCTTGCTGGCTGTTGTTTTTGCGTGTAATAACCGCCCTTTTCTATACCCCCCCTTAATGGCGGCAGTACCGTTGAAAATACACCCGTCGCCCCACCTCACGTCCTCGCGCACAACCTCCTTTCCGCATCGCATCCACTCCCCCCTTTTCCTTTTGGTTTCCCTCTCCACCTTCTACCTTATACTTTACCACGGTCGTTGATAACTTCATAACTAGGCTGTTTTTGTATCCGAGCCATTGCTTCTAGTACAGCTGCCAGTATCCTGCCCCCGCTAGAGCCCGCCCGCCGGCCCACCCTCTGCCGGTCCTTTCTCCACTTCTCCTTGTCACTCGCCCTCTCAGTCAACTTCATTGGCACGGCTATTACTACCGTTCGTTGACGTTGATACCGATGCGCGCTGCCCCCTGCGAGTCGCCCCAGATGGTTTAGGTCGGAGCCTTTTCGAAAGCGTACATACCTCGCCTAACCAAAGCACCTTACACAAGAAGAGTGATACGATAGAGATAGCAATTTTCGTCTGATGAGATGTTTTCTGAACGACGGCGCTCCTTAACCCAAAATCGTCAGAAATACGAAATTTCGTTTTGCATGATTATCGTTGCGTATGTAGGCCATGATATTTTTCATCGGGTTACAGTTTTTATTTTTCTCCAAGGAAGATTTTGGGAGTGGTCTTGAGCCCCCAAATCGAAAACAACCTCGGAAAAAAAAGCGGTGCACCTCTATCGTAGCACGCTTCCTTCCTGAACATCCAACATCGAACATCGGTACATCCTTCGAACGCATCTTGCCAACAGGGGTGTCCTTCTCGACTGGAAGCCATTTTCATGGAGTGCGTAGACACCGATCAATCGAGGTCGATATCGTAGTCCCTGCGCGCAGGCTCTTGAGCCCGTTCCGTGATATCCCGCCTGACGTCTAATACTTCAATGCATCTTGTGCGTGTTTCCTTCTTTCCTCAGGTTGGCGCTCGTCGCTGCGTTCAAATTTCAACGGTGGTCATTACCGGCGTACTAACGCTTACTACACCATTTTGCACATTGTGATGTACGGTGTAACCAGCAGCTACAAGATCCAGCAAGTTTAATTCCTACTAGTACAGACAACAAGTGGTCGACTTTCCGCCATGCCGTGCAAAAGGGTACCCTTGCAAGCACCGTGGGTATACACGATTGCTGGTATAGCTATCGTGCAAACGTAAAACAGTGAAGCACCGTGGTCGCGCAACAACGTACATACAGCCGAGTGAGAAACCACTGCAAAAAGTCGGCTCCTTTGCGTAAGGATGGTTAACTAAAGTCTACTAGTCCGAGTACAGTCATGTACTCTCTCAGACCGACGGACACGAACACTTTGGCCCGAGGATGACGTTTGATGATAGGCACACCCCGCAATCTTTATTTTTCGAAAATATCAGGGGACAATTTTTTCAATGAGAATAACAGGTGCGTGTATCGGACGCTGAACGCAATCCTTCAGGCTGATGATCACAGTCTCCTACACGTTCCATGAGATTCCAAAAAGCGTAATATGCCAGCGCAGACTGATATACGCCAAAATTCGCTACCGGCTAAGTAGTAAGGCGTCTGCTCGTTAAAAAAACACGAAACGTATCTCTTCTTATAAATACTCGAGTGGACGTTTAATGGGGTCATCCCACGCTTGGGATGCGTGCAGGAGACGAAGTGTCTGAGCTCCTAACACGAGGCGCTGAATATCCCCCCGAAACATGTCTTCGGAGGTATTCGCTTGCGCGACCCGGCCACTATTTCCATGCGCTACGATCGGATATGGTCCCCAAAGAAATCTACCATGTATTCTCGTCTATTGACAGATATAGCTCCGCATCTTGGAGGACCTGGGCCGGCGATGAGAAGAATATTTCCAGCCTAAAATGTGCAAGCCCTACCGTGGGATAACAAAGTGTAACTCAACTCATTGACGCTGTCGTCAATAAGCACGAAAGTAGACTCAAGGTGCCGGAGTCCGTCTTACGAGCGGTCGTTGGAAGGATGCAGTTCACCCTTCATGCGACTCGACCGAACACCTCACGGCGCCTCGCGCTCGTTGCAAGCGATGTCTGCCCCTGGTTGGTGAAAACCCCACGTGCTCTGTCCCGGAATAGCAAGGATGTGAGGGTCTACGGTCATACGACTACGGCCATGCACAGACGCCCCCGTCGCGGGATGACTCATTTGGCTAAAGCCTGGTGCTTTCCTCCCACCTGCAGCTACGTACGTTTTGACTGGGACACGGGAGGCTGTGCGGACATGGGCAGAAAAAGGATGATGAATCTAAACCTTCGCGGGAGTTGTTTCCCGAGGTTTTGGCAGGGAGGGGACCACCGCTGTTCATCTCCTACTTCAACACCTGGCAAGTTTCCGAGGTTCCGGTTAAGAACAGTGATTTCGATTACGCCTTTTAAAGCTGTAACCGAGAGTTGTTCCATGTTCTCGTGTTGTCATACCCCCCCCCCCCCCCCCGATCAAAACCGACCGCGTTGCGCCGTCCACCCCGTTGAATCTTGTTTTTGATTGGTTAAAAATTATATTGAACTGAACGGCATGGTTCGACGTACTGTGTCTGCTGCGTGTGGGGCCCGGGATTTTCCATCGTGCGATATGTACGATCAGGTCGGATTGATTTTTTGCATTCATCGGTATGGCAAAAAAAACTCGGTTCTCGTGCAATATAATACGGTACATTTTGACACGTCTGACGCAGCGAAATTCAAGTAATGGATGAGTGCGTAAGAACGTGAGAGCAAATAGTGGGTGTGTTGTTAGTCGTGCTTTCAGCAGCGCTAACAGCAGCGAGCGGGTGGGGACGTTAGTATGCTGTTCGATAACGTGTGCATTAGTGTGGATCCGATATATCGGAAGGATAAAGTGTGGATCCGATATTATATCGGAAGGATAATGCAGGGGTCGGGCTGTTCGCTAATAGTAGGAGCATACTATTCGCTATAATAGGCTAATCGTGACACCACGACTTTGGCGGAAATTTAATAGCACGATTTTTTTGCGGACAATTAGTAGCAGCACCTTTTTTTATGGGAAGCATTAATAGCACGATTTGATACGAAAGTTTAACAGCACCATTTGGAGGGCAAACTAAGCACGATTTGAGGGCAATTCTAATGGCACGATTTTAGGCTAATTCTAGAAGCACGATTGCGGGGGCAGTTCTGACAACACCATTTGGGAGCAGTTTCCATGTCGGGTATATGGGGGCAGGAAATATAAGAAAAATCGTTTTTCCGGGCTAATTCAATGGCACGATTTCGGGACCTGATCGTTTCAAGTTTGAAATATAATTGGAAGAAAAAGAAAAATCTCAGTACACTCGGAATATGTCCTCGAAAACTTTCATCGAAATTATGCCCCTAGCAAAAGCACACAATGAAAATTAGTGTTCCTTCTAGTGTTTTGAGATTTTTGTCTTACTTCCAATTATATTCCAAACTTGAAACGGTTAGGTTCCGAAATTAATTGTGCCATTGAATTGGCCCCGATTGTTATTTTTAGGAGCTCACTGCTTGGAGTCTTGAAGGGCCGGATTCGACAGTAGTAGTATTAACAGTAAAAAGCATTCCAGATACACAAAAAATAGTTATATGAAATTATGGCATGGGGATCGTCCAGATTGGGGCTGGACACAGAAATGAACAGATACATTTTACGCCACCCTATCCCAAGCAGGCAACAACGGGGCGAAGCGTGACTTCGCCGAAGCGTAACCTCGCCGGTTTGACACCAACTAGGTTGGTTTCGTTACTAGAGCTCTTGAAATCTTCAATATGATGTAGCACCCAAAACCCGTCCTGTAGTTTGCATTCCGATAGCGCTTACAAGCCGCGGTGGGCCTGACCCGTCAGGTGTGGCGCTGTGATAACATACGCCGAAAGAGAGGCTACATTGGCGGGAGCTCTGGTGGGATCACGCGATACCAATATGGTAGCTAGGCAGCAGCGGGTTTGGTCTTCGCGGTGTTCATCGCGGTTGGCCTCTGCGCGAAGTGGGTAATCCCCAGAGGGAAATATACTAGAATTTACCTGGTAGGACAGTGCAAGGCCCGAGTGTACATCTTGGGGCTGCCTCTCCTCGAACACGGTAGAATCGTAAGGAGGATGAAATCCAACAAATTATCCCAACTGCAGCTAATCGAGAGGAAAATGACAGCAGGGCCTCGTCGTCTGCACTATTAGGTACACGGTTAACTTAACCTATGGAAATGCTTACGTATTATAGGCTGCGTGCAGCAGACGCTCGTGCCGGACGCGGTATCCAAAATTATTACGTTTGGGTCGAAGTTTTCCACGAACCTAATTTTCGTGAAACTTTTTTATTTTCAACTGAAACTACGCCACCTGAACGAAACGACCACAGTACAGGCGCCAGTCCGCTGCAATGATAAAAAAAATTCTTCCCCAGACTGGGGCTCTCCTTCGGGGGAGGGCACGCTCTCCACAAATTTCAATTCATCAGCTCCCGGACGTTATTATGTTATTTATGTACTTATCGGTCTGTCTCTGTTTTACCTGAGTGAAGCGTGTGCGATATGCGTTGCGGTACTGCTGTGTTCCCCAGGTGCCCATGGTTGACAAGGTTGGACAGTGGCACGCATTTGTGTGGGATTGTTTTCTACTCAAAAATAGGCAAGCGCCCAAACAATGCGTGATTGGAAGTCAAACTGAGACCGTTTGGACGGGAGAGGTGAGGGCGTCCAAGGATAAGGCGTGTCTCACGTCCCTTTTTCGTCGGGTCTCCAAGGAGGGGGGCGGGAAGGCACGCAGTCACACTGTAACCAAGCGGTTCGACGATAAAGAAGTCGCTGATATCCACCCCCCATACGAAGGCGTAGCGATTTCTGTAGAAACTAAACTGCGCATGTTTTCTTGCAGACGTTGGAAGGTTAAATCCTCAGCAACAACCACCAACAGAGTTTTCGGAAAAATGGGAACGGAGCCTAAAATGAGAACCAAGCGTTATCTCCAGAACCATGTGGTGTATCATAGAACCAAAATGATCCTGCGAAACCCCTTGGCCAGCCCTGTGAGAGGAGCTCGCCAGAACGGTCATGCTCCATCTTGTGACTCCGGGTGGACACAAAAAGCGATATACGCTGGCTCTATTGTGATTCCTCTAGATGCTGGCTACCGAGGCGATGCCGAGGACTTCCAGCCTGAGCGACAGCTCATTCGAAGGCTGCTGTACAGCCCCACAGGACTGTCATTTTTTTTTTTGCAGTTGTACACAATATCACCGATGAAATCGGCGCTCCCAGACATACCATGCAGTCGTTATCTATCACCCAGACTACACGAGATGTGGAGCACTCACAGATGTTGCGCGTGTGAGTACTCTAGGAATGCTTCGACTAACATCACGCCTAACCAGTACAAGTAGTGACGCTTCTCGGTGTTTTTACGCCATATGGATGACGACGGCGACAGCTCGCGGATGAAGCTGCAATTGGTTACGCTATGTACATCGCTATCGCTAATTCTATTATAGATGCCTTACTTGCATTAGACACAATTGGGAGTAGGGCGGAAAATATCAAACAAAAACACAAGGCGTTTCATCTGCCTTACTCGTTTTGACTCTCAAACGTCAGCTGTGCTGTTCCTGGCATTTACCGTTGTCAAGCAAGGCAGCGGTGTCCAACTGCTTGTTGCTCTTTCAACCAACACCACCGTTACTTTGTGGTCGTCCCAGTGATCTAGTGATTACCCTTGAATGCTGCTAGAGTTTGCTCGGGAGCTAAACCCCACGTCGGCCGAACTTTTTATCATATCACCAACAATTAAGTAATCAAAGAAACAGCTGCTGAGAGCGCCTAGTAGCGTGGGTAGGCGCAATTTGATGCGAGCCGACAAGGTGAGGAAGTGCCGTACCCTGCTCGCGATAAGTATGAAGGTGCTTACCGTTGTGGCGACAGGAGAGAAGAGCCTTCTTGGTGACCCCGACTGTGAGTGATATCTACGGGTGGAGAGAGAGGAAGAACACGTGTGAAGATATTTGAGGGGACGTGGAAAACAAGAACAGTTTGACTGTTCCAAAATTTCATTTGATATTTGTTTGCGATAGAAGAGGTACCTCGAAAATCAAGAACAAGGATAGGTGTATTTGGAGAAGAAACCTTGACCATTGGAGTCCGACCAAACCACCAGCCGAGCTATTTGCACGCCGTGGTACTAAGCGTTTCCAAATGTTTTCCTTTTAACAACCGCAAGAAGAGCGTACCATGCGAACGTCAACGGAATCGCCTACTATACTATGTTGATCATTTCGGCGAGATACGTAAAGTGACCGTTCTCATTGTGAGTGCCCCCCTTGAGGTTGAATCAAACCCATTCGCAGAATCGCTTCTGTGTGAAGTTGGCTGCGTGTTGTACCAGCCGTGTTATGGTGTCCGTACTAACAAGCAGAGGCAGGACGCGACAAGTTTGATGTTGGCGTAGGCAACGTAATGTGCGCGGCAGAATGTGTGGCTTGCACTAGAACTACGTAACGCCACATAGTGCAGAGCATCCCATGAACTAGGCAAAAAAAATGTCAATATCGTAGGTCCTGCGAGCAAACCAGTTGAGTTATCCGACAGGGACTAGTCACCGGGACAAAGATCGTGAGCGCTTGATCGGTGTATCGGGTTCATGTGCCTTACTAATCTGGTGGCCAAGAAGTAATTACCTAAGTTCTCTTCGATTAGAAGCACGCGCCCATGGAGCTTTCCGTACCTGCGCTATCAATCAAGATCGCGTGCTCCTCCTGAATCGCATTTGAATCACCCATCGAAAAGAATCCTGGCCATCAACGCTACGCCCCTCAGGGTCACCCATACACCTTCGATACAATGCATTACCACAGCATGTGTGCCACAGCATTCTGCTCTCATAGTTTGGGCGTCGCCAATGATAAAACCTTCTCACGATCTCCGTGCAACCTCTTTTTGAAATCAAGTGCGAGTTCACCACAGCACAGTGGATGGACGCAGGGCTTCCTTCAATCTGAAGCTTACCCCCGGGCAGTGGAGGCGCGAAAATACCACCCCAATAGAACGCCTATACCACTTTCTAAGCAACCCAAAGTACGCTTCAAAGAGGGTGAGCCCCTGCCACCGGTTGGTTGTTGCCTTCCGTTGCTTGGAGCACATTCTTTCGAGGAAATCGTCCCACCCCCGTAGTCTCCTTCGCTGCACTTCTTTGGGTGATGCGCCCCCACGCTCCACCGTCCTCACGGCATCCGACCCGTCCTACCGCTGCACTCCACCTTTACCGCTCCCGGCCGAATTCTGTACCCCACCGCCCTCAAACGCCCCCAACGCAATGCTGTGCTACACCGCCCTTACCGCAACCGACCCATCGGTTGCTACTGTCGACCTGCAAGACTGGAAGACATACCGCTGTTGCAGCAAAGCTCCCGGTTTCGGCACACCAACGACGCCACCTACCATCGCGGTCGTCGCAGTCGGTTATCAATCCATACGAACAGCTCCGGGGAAGGCTGTGGGAGGGCCATGTGACGGCATGGCGGTCGTGACGTTGGCGGGCACACTCGTGGGAGAGGCAGTGCGGCACCGGATGACCATGTGGTCGTAAGCTCTATAAGTACTGCATTTCTGTTCGGCGCTCTGCACACCGCACCCTCGAAGTCGAGGGCCTCTTGTCGCACATGTGTGCACTCACCCCTTTGATACGCTTGGTTTCCATCGTCCGATGATGCCAACCCGACCACTATTCGCATGTTGCCGCTGCTACTGCTGCTGGCGTCAGGCTACTGTTAGTAACGCTTGACTCCGCCCCGGCACTGCTGATGTTATCCATCGACTGCACACTGCCGCTGCTGCTGCTGCTGTTTCTGTTTCAGCCGCTGCTGTAATGAGGGTTGCTGCCCCTGCCCGGGCCCTCCATATTGCCGCTGGTGCCCGACGCTTTTATACTTCTGAGGTCGCTGCGGCTGTGGCGGCGGCTGCAGCTGCGGCTGCAGCTACTCCTGTCTGGTCCCTGCAAAGTATTTCCCCCCGCTGTTGCGCTGAACGCCACTGCCAATGGTGAAAGTGTGCGAATCTACCACCACCGCAGCCGCTGATGCGATCCCTGCTCTCCCCCGACGCCTTGCGTGTGAGGTTAGCGTAGAAAATTCGGACACTTCTGTTATGGAAATGTTAGAACATAGCCAGTATGAGTCAATGTTCAGTAGCACTGCACTTGAACGTCGTTGATCATTGTAGATCTGTTATGTGTCGGTTGGTATGTAACGTGCGTATAAATATGCGGAGGAATTACTTGTGTAGGATTCTCTGTTGCCTTGGCAAGTAGCTCACTCTCTCGTGTGGATCCTTCCGGATTGTCTAGCATCGTAGCCATCCTGGTCATCTCCAGTACCCAGCCAACTTCTAGACTCCTGCATAGTCTGCGGTTTATCTGTGTGTGTGTTGGCCACATAAGCGCCAGTGTTTACAACATCTTTACATCTTTTCCTCAACACGGAAGCACTCGAGTCTTCCAGACTATCCACTGCACAGCGTCACCAACCCGACTAGCGTCGGGGACACAGCCTCTCTGCTACCGTGCTGGGGTATACCACAATATCCATAACAGGTTATTATAGCCTCGTGTGTGTAAGTGGGGGCCTGCGGCGACTGCGCGTCTACTGCTGTCGCCGAGTGCTGTGGAGAGCACACCCGTCCTCCAGGATTCGCAACTTTTGGACCCTTAAGGATTTGAATATTTTGGATTCTGCAGGATTTGGAAATTTTTGGAATTTTTTCCGAGGGGGGACCTAGTGCTGGAGTCAGCCTTCTGCTGGAGGCCACACTGAGTCAACCCGCTTGCTTATTGGGCCCGGACTGATCACCTGGGCTCTTTGCTGCACATTCGGTACGCAACTGTCTGTGTAAAGCACTGGGGGGCGCAATTCCTATGCGCTGACTCCGGTCGGTGAATAGAGCTGCGCAGATTGTTGGTTCTGCGCGCGGAGTGCTGTTATTTCTAATACTCGGTTCCGCGTGTTGGCAACTGACTTCCGAATACCAAATCGCCTGCGCTTAGATTCTTTGCGAGGCGTAGTCTGTCCAATAAATCTTCCACATACCTCGTTGTCGGCTTGTTCGCGTGTGTAGGTTGAGGATACTACTGCTAGCTGGTAGCCGTCCGCTGCTACAGCTACTCGCACGTGCTAGCTCACGTAAAGTTTGCGCTGAAAGACGCGTAACACTACGCAATGCACCACGCTGTGTACCTGCAGGACCAGTTAAGTGGCCGGAGCTGACTACTCGCCACATCACCGCAGCCTCGTCAACTGCGGTTGGTCACAGCTGTGCTCAAGGGAGCGCAGCGCTTTTCATCACACCCATCGCGTGTTCCTGTCCCTAAGCTATGGCGTACTCATCAAGCTCTAGGCATGGGCTCCACCGTTTACCAGATTTCATTAGACAATGCTCTGGGTCTACCTTTCGCGTGTGGAAGGAGAGCTTCGAGCACGTCATCAACATCCATGCGCCGGATCTTCTCACGGTCTTACGCGGATCGGCCCGGCCAGACCTTCTGGCTGCTTCTCTGGCCGACGTTAACACTTGGGACAAGACCGACAGCCGCCTCTACTCCATTCTGTCCTTCGCGACGACCGGCTCGGCGCAGATCACCGTTCAGGCTCACCGAAAGGCGGGCACTAGCGCCTAAGGCAACGGACAGTTGGCTTGGGCGGCTCTGAACGCGCGGTTCGACGCTCACACCCAGGAACCTCGGTGTGCGTGCCACAAGGAGCTCTTCGCCCTCACGCACGTTGCGGGTGGTGGTCCTGTTGACTTCTTCTCCAAGGGATGCGAGCTCAAGCTCCGCCTCGAGACTCTGGGGGAGAAAGTATCAGACGGAGTCTACCTGGATATCATGCTCTCGGGCCTGACGTCTGCCCCGGAATTTCACTTTATCCGGGAGATGCACTACCGAAACGAATTTACATCGGTCGACTGGCTTCAGGACACGGCCAACCGCTTCTTTGTGGACCAGCAGTCGCGCAAGGCGGCGGGGCCCGCGGTCTCGGGCAGAGGAGACGCGATGGCCGCGTCCAGCAGCGACCAGTGCCACCGCTGCAAGGAGTTTGAACATTTCCATCGAGTCTGTCCGAAGTCTGCGCAGCCGTCCCGACCGACGAAAGGGAAGAAGCCAGGCAAGAAGCGCGGAAGTGGGGGGAGTGGGCAGTCCAAGTGGTGCTCCTTTCACCGCACGAAGACGCACACCGATGCTGAGTGCAAGGTTCAGCAGGACAACCGAATCAAGAAGAAGCAAGAGGAGCTTCGAGGGTTGGCTGCGAACGTGGCACTGCTTCAGGCACCCGGTCTGGCCATTTTCCCCCACTTGGCGCAGCCGTTTCAGGTGGCGGCGCCCCAGGCGTCTCAGGCCCTTTCGGACCAACCACGTCCGGGTTCTTCTTCAACACTCTCGGCGCCTCTGCAGCTCCCGCCGCCTCGCCGGCGGCTTCCGAGTCTGTCTCATCCGCATCGTCTGCGCGGGACCACCACTTGCCTTCCGAGTACTTCGGTGCTTTTTTCGCTCGCTCCTTTTCGCTCCGACGGATCGTCCATCCTGATGTTGGTGGATAGCGGAGCGACGGACAATTACCTAGATCCTGCGCTTACGCCTGGCGTGCGGGCTCACATGCGTTACATTGAAGACCTTCGGATCCCACGCCCGATCATTGCCGCGGGGCAGCACGTTCTTCACGGCGTTACGACGGGGGTTCTCTTCGTCACGGTCGCCGACGACAGCGGCTACGACAGGCAAGTTTCCTTCCGTGTCGTCTTAGTACCGGGGCTGGGGACCAACCTCTTCTCCGTCACCGCTGCGCTGTCGAATGGAGCGGCCTCCCTCTTCTATCCGGACACTCCCAGGCTGGAGTCGGGGGACGTAGTCGTCCGGATGAAAATCCGAGGAGTGGATGACACCGGCAAGATCACTTTCTCCACCACCGTGAAGCTCGGCGCTGGGGATGGCGGTCGGCAGACCCTCGGGGAAGCTCCTGACGGACTTCCTTGCGGGTGGAGACTGCTAGTCTCTGGCACCGGCCCATGGGGCACATCAACAGCAAGAGCTTGGATGTGTTGAGGAAGGAGGCGGCCAACTGCATCGATTACACCGGTGACGTGCAGGACTGCAGATCGTGCCCTCTTGGTAAGAGCTCTCAACAGCCGCACTGAAAGCACGCCGTTTGCGGCGTTTCACGCGACTTTCAGATCGTATTCGTCGATACCCTTGGTCTCTTCACGCCTACCGCGTTGGGCTGCTTCAAATACAAGTTTGTCGGTCAACACACCATGTGGAAGGAGGTCGTCCTCATGAAGGATAAGACTTGCTCGACTGACGCCCTCGAGTTGTTCGACAAGAGCACCGTCATCCCCCGCAGCGAGCGCATCCACGTGTTTCGTGCGGATAAGGGAACCGAGGGTACGAGCGCGGCCTGCCGACAGTACTGCCTGGATATCGGCATCCAGATACAATTTTGCATCGCCGAGCACCCCCCAGCAGATCGGAGCGAATGAGCGTGCAGGCAGGACGATCATGAACATCGTGCGTTGCATGCTCGCTGATTCTACGCTGCCGAGACTTCTTTGGGGAGAACTGATGCACACGCCGGTCTACCTGAGCAACCGGACTCCTCATGCAGCCTTGCACAACGGGACGCCGTACAAGGCGCTCTACGGCAAGGACGCGCACCTTGGACACCTTCGGGTGGTCGGGGCACGGGCGTTTGTGCATTAAGAGGCGCACACCAAGAAGCTGGAAAGCCGTGCGTGGGAAGGACGGTTAGTGGGCTACAGCCTGGACAGCACATCCTACCGTATCTACAACGCTCAGACGAGACGGGTGCGAGAGAGTCGAAACATTATTTTCATTTAAACGACTCCCGCGCCGCCTTCGTTGGACGAGCGTGGTTTTGACGACGGGGAGTTCACTTACGCCGACCAGAACGACATGATCCGAGATGTGCACTACACCACCAACCACTCGGTCGATGCGCTTTCTCCCAATCATGCCGTCGGGGACCCGTCTGTTTTCGAGCTTCTCGAGGACATCTCCACCGTCAACAACCGTGACCTTGGGCTCAGCTCCGCTGACCCTTCTCCTGCCGCATAACCTTCCGGTCCTGCTCCGGCCGGTTCATCAACTGGTCCTGCGTCGCCGCATGGTACGTCGGGTACTGGTTCTGCTCCAGTTGGTGATCCATCGCGGGGTCGTTCCGCGTGTGGGCGTGGTTCACCTCGTGGTGGGCGTGACACCCGCGGTGGCTCTTCGCGTGGTGCTTCTGCCCGGGGAGGGATCGTGACGCGTGGTAGACGTGGTTCGTGAGTGGGCGTGGTTGTTGTGGTGGTCGCGGCTACATGTCAGCCCCTCCTGACACCAGGATTACTCGGGTGATATCGCGCGTGCCCAACAACAAGACCCTCAGCGAGCTTCGTCGGCTTTTGTACGCGTTTCCCGCGATGGGGGAGTTTCCTGACGTCGTGCACAGGGACGCCACATTGGGATTCACGGAATACGCATACGCCGTAGGGGCAGTGCAACCAGACGTTCCTCGCACCATCCAGGAAGCACGGGCCTCACTGGACGCAGCGAAATGGAACGCAGCCGCCGAACGCGAGACGAAAAGCCTCAACAACCGCAAGGTCTACAAACTCGTCCCGCGCTCTGCCGTCCCGGAAGCGCATCAAGTCCGAGTTGGTGTTCAAACGCAAAGCCGTCGGCTCCTTCAAGGGACGTGTCGTGGCCCAGGGCTGGAACCAAGTTCCCGGACTCGACTGCGGCAGCATCTACGCTCCGGTGTGCAGGATCCAGAGCGTGCGAATGGTGACGTGCATCACCGTGGAGTTCAACCTCATCTTCAACCAGATTGACCTTTCTACCGCTTTCCTCTACGCGGACATCCAAGAACAAGTGTTCGATGAACAACCACCCGGTTTCGAGGTCAAGGACGAGGATGGAGGTGACATGGTAATACAGATGGAGAAGAGCCTCTACGGACTTGCTCAAAGCCCAGACAACTGGTTCAACACCATCGATCCCGTGCTTGTCGAGATTGGCTTCGTCGCACGCAAGTCAGACCCGTGCATGTATTTGTACGATCACAACGGGGCCAAGATCTACCTAACTCTCTTCGTCGATGACCTTCTCCTGGCCGGCAACGACTTTAACGCCATTTCGATACTGAAAGGGAAGTTGCAGAAGCGCTTCAAAATGACCGACATGGGGGAAGCATCTCTCGTACTCGGAATGGAAATCAAGAAGGATCGCGAGGCAGGTACCTTGACTATTTCCCAAGAGGCATACTGCATATCGATCCTTGAACGGTTCGGGATGTTGGACTGTAAGCCGACTAGTACACATGGTTACGGCTCCGAAATCTCGAGCAACCAGCACGAGGACACACTTCTTAACGAGGAGGAGACGCGCAAGTACCAAGGGATCGTCGGATCGCTCATGTACATTGCGCAATGCTGAGGTATGACATCATGGACGCGACAGGCCAACTGGCTCGCCCGATGGCGAAACCCAGCAAGGTGCACATGGTGGCGGCAAAGCATACTCTTCGCTATCCAGCAGGAACGACCAACTTCAGCTTCACGTACAAGAAAGGTGGTTTTAAGCTCCCGACCTTCTCGGACTCGAACTGGGCAAACACCCCTGACAACGGGAGGTCGAGCTCAAGCTACGTGACGATGCTGGCAAACGCTCCGATGAGCATTAGGTCGGGGCTTCAAGGTACGACTGCGATGTCCACCATGGAAACGGAGCTGGTCGCGTCCGCCCTGGCCATGAAGGAAGCAGTGTTTTGCTCAAACATGCTGACGGAGCTTGGATTCGGGAAGAAGTTTGCAAAAATGCCTGTGTATTGCGACAACACGGCTACCTTACATGCATTGGGGAACCGGTCCTTCAGCTCGAGGACCAAGCACATGGCAAGCGCTTCTTCTTTATCCGAGAACTGGTAGCGGAGGGAAGGATCTCCATCCATTACGTCCCGACGGAGGACAACCTCGCCGACATCGGTACAAAGCACTGAAACAAGCACAGGTTCAAGCACCTTATGGACCTCATCAACAAGTTCGACGTCAACAATTTCATCACCGCCGAATTTGAAGGAAAGTTAGTCATTTGTTTGTTTGACTCTGTCTGTTTGGAATCAGCTTACACTTTTGATTTCTTTCGTAGGATTGAAGATTGTAGTTGGTTGTGGAGGAAACAATGAAAATCATCACTTGGTTGAAACACGCATGACACGTATTTGTTTGCTTAAACTCATCATCATTAGTTTTGGTAAAATTAAGAGCAACTTTCATTGAGAAGGAGTGTTATGGAAATGTTAGAACATAGCCAGCATGAGTCAATGTTCAGTAGCACTGCACTTGTACGTCGTTGATCATCGTAGATCTGTTATGTGTCGGTTGGTATGTAACGTGCGTATGAATGTGCGGAGGAATTACTTGTGTAGGATTCTCTGTTGCCTTGGCAAATAGCCCACTCTCTCGTGTGGATCCTTCCGGATTGTCTAGCATCGTAGCCATCCTGGTCATCTCCAGTACCCAGCCAACTTCTGGACTCCTGCATAGTCTGCGGTTTATCTGTGTGTGTTGGCCACATAAGCGCCAGTGTTTACAACATCTTTACATCTTCTCCTCAACACGGAAGCACTCGAGTCTTCCAGACTATCCACTGCACAGTGTCACCAACCCGACTAGCGTCGGGGACACAGCCTCTCTGCTACCGTGCTGGGGTATACCACAATATCCATAATAACTTACCTTTGTCGACGAGAGGGCAATGCCGCTCCAACGAAAAATAGCGAGCCGCCCCACGTCGTACAACGTGTAATCAGGCCAAAAACCTTGCGGTCCTCATTGAGGATGCCGAATAAGGAAAACACAACATGACCCCTTTAAGCACGAGCAAACAACAAATTGGGGGCCTTATCTCTGTCCATGATGTTCTCAAAGCAATATGGAAGCAATTCATATACGCCTTACCTCTCGGCAGATATCAAACTAGTACAGGCTTCCATGCCCCCTCTGCGGACCCGGTTGCATGCATCGTCTCTTCTACGCGCGGCCCTTACGTTGTTCGCACAAAATGTTCCTAGCCCTTATCGCTGGTCTACATCCTCGTCTGACCATGGTGGGTACATCGTCAGTTTCTTCCGCGCAATATCCCCCAAACCACATGCTATCCAAACGAAGTTGGCTGTGCGCTCAAGTGCCCTGACCAAGTCCTGAGCAGTGAAGAATTATTGAAAGCAACTCCACCACAAGTGAATCTTCGTCCCATCGCACCCCTCAGAATACTCATGCTATTGTTTCACGTAATCAAAGACGTGTGTATCAGTCTGCGATAGCCCTTGACAACCTGCTGTCATTGCCGCTGCTTATGCAGCGTCGGCTCCTCCTGCGTGGTCGACTCGCTACCCCGATTGCTCACGTTATTTTACGCTCCCTCCTCCTCTACTCCCCTAGCCGTTGCTTTCGTTTCCCTTTCCGCGCTCTCAGCGTCTCGTTCCGTCTTCGACGCATCAATCCTCTGCCGAAAATGTCCTCTTTTCGTTTAGGTGACAGCACCCGTCCAGCAGTTCCTAGCCCGGAGATGCGATATTATGGGTTTGTATTCCCTGCTGTAGTGCCCCAACCTGTCTTGTTGTTGCGTGCCCCTCTGCTGTGACATCAACAGAGAGTCCGCATGTTGTAGCTGCAGGCTCAACCCACATCCAGAAGGAAGGATGAATCGAAGACTCGGGACACAGGAGTGGGACGTACCTTGGGGTCACATACTCCACTCACACATATATACGGGAATAGTGTTTGTATCACACACCCGGGGTCGTTTGCATTAACATCGGCGCCTGTCCATGCGGGCATTACATGCACCTCAAACGGCATGAACGAATATGAACACTCGGTCCGTCCACAATAGAGACCCCTAACAATTTTAGAAATATCCGTACCCGCAATATAAGACAAATAATTCACTCTAGCCGAGCTGACCAACACCCGCGTCATAGTTGGTAGTCCACCTGCCCTCACTCCGTTCCTTGAAATTGATCGGAATCTTTCAAACAATAAAATTACCATCTTAGAGCATGCCAAACAAGAAAATACCCGCTTCTCTGTTTGAGATGTTCAGTTGTATATTTATGAACTGCCCATAATTTCCGAAAAATAATCCGCTTTGGGCCACGGTCGGCTGCCGAAGAAAATATATACAACATTCAAAAGAACACTATGAAGTAACTTTTGGTCTACTGTTGAGAAATGCATTGGAAATTCCGAGCGAAACACTCAAAACCGGCAGGAGTACCCCAGACTTTGTTGATCTTATGGTAAATTCCCAACTTTGAATATGGGACCACGTTCCCGCCATTCTTCTTGATGGAACCCGAACTACGCGATGGTAGCGGTACCGATCTTCTGGCCACGCCACAACGAACGTCCACGGCTAGTATCAGCGATATCGTTTGTCGGACGTTTTTAGAAGAGTTCATCATTGACTCTTGACGGTAAAGGGCTTTTCTTAACTTTCTCCACGAAAACAACTCGGATTCACACGATACTAACGTCGGCAAATGCTTAAAAGGCGCAGCAATGCTGCTGCCGAAACTAGAGTCCTAATACCTTCGAATAGTTGGGAAACGCTGGACGAGTGTCACATCGGTTTCTGTCCAGCCAAGGTCATAATAAGAGTGAGATCATCACCTTGCCTCGAACCAAAGGCGTGACAGGTTCTCAAAGTACTACGGCGATCAGCCCGTGAGTACGCACCCCCGACCCCGGGGCCACCTGCGCTATGTGCGTTTTCGGTTGAAGTTCATGAAGCTTCTATGGAAGCTTACATCGCTCCCCTGAAAGGTCCCACGGCTCCATCGCTTCCTTTGAAGCTTTCATGGAAGCGGTGGAAGCTTCGGTGAAAGCCGTGGAAGTACCCGAGGAAGATTTGGTGGAAGTATGGATGGAAGCTGCTTCCGTGGAAGCTTTCGTGGAAGTTCAGCAACGGGACACGTTTCCGCGGAGATAGTGGAAGCTTCCACGAAAGCTTCTATGGATACTTCCATGGAAGTTACTTCCACGGAAGCTTCCGTGAAAGCTTCCGTGACAGCTTCGTGAAATATTCTACTCTCACCCGGAAGCTTCTGTGAAAGCTTCCGTGAAAGCCTCCGTGGAAGTTGAGTTACTTCCACGGAAGCTGAGTTACTTCCACGGAATATTCCATGGAAGCTTCCCACAAGTGGTTCTCCAGGCGGAGTCGTTCATGGCAGCTGCTCCGACAGAACCGTGGGCGGAAGCAGCGTCCGTGGAAGCTTCCGTGGGTTGGATGGAAGCTTCCACCGCAAGAAATATTAGTGCATGTACTTGCCGGAAAGATTCCGTGGAAGCTATTACCACGTTCATGTTTGACGCGTTAAAGGTGTTATTGAATGTCCCTCCGACACTCACACCGAGGGGACGGAGGCTTCAATAGGTGAACGGGACCCAGGCCAAGCTCCCATGGAATCCGTGGAATCCCCAGTGGAAACATGCATGGAGTTTCACCACCCAAATAACAATCAGGTGGAGGTCCCGCAAAACGTATGTTTTTTTGTTGATTGCGTTTAATTACTTGTAGCTGAGTAGTCACTGAGAAGTGTCACGTGGTGAAAGCTGGGAGGGTTCAACGAATTATCATGTACACGCCTACGTACGTGACCTGGCCTTGATTAAGCTTTTATCGTGATGTTGGCAAGGATACGTGTAAGCTAAGGTAGCCAAATAAATCGTGGTGGACGCCGGCAATAGGACGTTTCACATTGTTTGCGCAGCTATGCCGCCGTAGCCTTCACTGGCGTTAGTCGGCCCTCGCCATGATGGACCCGTCTTTTGTTAAATTTGAGTGGAAGTGGCGGCCGTCGAACGGACGGTGTAATACTCTATTTCTATTGACGCGGTCTGCGGCAGAGGTGCACAAGTGTTTTTTCGGACGTTCTTCGATTTAGGAGCCAAACACACGTCCTTTTTGACCCAAAACAATGACCTGGAGAAAGATAACAATTCTACTGGGTGAAAATTGTCACGACCTAGCTACGCCACAATAGTCATGAAATCATCTAATATATTTTAGATAATTCTGGGTTAAGGAGCACCGTCCTTCAAGAACCGTTTAAAGACGGAACGTGCTACCTCTATCGTAGCACGCGCCTATTGCCCCAACATGCGTTGCGCTGGTCCGGCGTTATGTTCATGTGTGTTTGTCGTTCGGTTCGGGATCGAAGCTCAATATAACGTAACGTCAGGGGAGGGGTGAGGGATACGTCATGGGTGTCCCGCCTCCATGCCGTTGCATGAGTTGGCACCTTGTTGGATGTTTAATTGGCGATAGGTTCCTCGTTGGTTGCGGCGAAGCACGAAAAAGGGCGAGCTCCGGTCCTCCTGGTCTTCGGTCCTCTGTCTGCGCCGTGTACTATGTAAACCTTCAAATTCCATGGAGGCTTTTTACCTGGGAGGATGTCAAAGTATGTCCATTACATGCATCCATCGCGAGAAGGTACATATATTAATGAGAAAACCCTTCCTCACGAATATAAAACGGTCGTGGACGTGGAGGCACAACATCACCCCCTCTCGCCGCGCACGTGTCCGTACGCCCCCCCGCGACACCACAATTGGCCCATATAACCTCAACTAAATCTGGTGCAGGCGAGGCTTACAGACATCAGCATCGGACTACGTCATCCAGTTCGTCAGAACTAGCAACCAGCAGATTACACGGACCCAGTACAGGCTACAGGTCGGACGCGCCGACACCATGACGCCAACTCCAGCGTCGACGACATACTTCATAACCGTAACCAATCACGCCGCACCGCAACAGCCTAAGAATCATTCAGATCCAGCAGCGGGGCAGGGGAATGAGGCAACTAACACGCGATCTTCGAAACGTTCACCACCTTCGAAATTTGTCCGCCACCGGCGTCGAAGCCATTGCGTACGAGTAACAGACGCCGGCCGAGAGTAGGGATGAAGAGGCATCAAGGCCTTTAGCCCGCCCGCAGCTTCCACCCGCCTCCTCTGCCCGCAACCACTCATATTCGCATACCCTGAATTGTTACACCCCAAATCATCCTGAACTGTTTCGGACGAATTCGCCACAAACGAGGGAACTAACCACCCCTCCCCCGCCCCAACCCACCTCCACCGCGGCACCAGGGTGTCGGCGAATGGACAAGACAATAACAGCACCCGCCGGTTATTTTCCAATCTTGGACAACGAACAGCAAGAAGAGGACGGTACCTATTCCAGGGAAAGCCACACGCCCATGAAAATTGGATCACGACGCCTCTCTCCTCTCCCCCCCTCCCCCCCTTCCTCCCCCCCAACCCACGTTCACCACGGCACCAGAGCGTCGGTGAATAGACAAGACAATACCATCTGGTCATTTTCCACCCTTTCAAAGCAGCATCAACACGGTATAGTCCAATCCAGGGAGCGCCACATGCTCATGACGAGGATTTCCTCGCGTCCCCCCACAGGCTCCTCAACTCCCCACCCGCCATCGCGACCGCTTGTAACACGGACTCGTCCGCCACCCGTCTCTCTTCATCCCCCTTCCAACTTGGGCGCAGACAGTGCTGACAGGACAGCGCTTAAAGGTCTACCTCCCACCAACCGAACCACGCGGTTCCTCACAACCCGAACAAATCATACCCTGAAACAATACGCCTAAATCCACACACCCAGCACTGTCCGTCGGCTCACCCTCCGAGAACAGCACGAGTCAATGAATAAATATTATTACGTGCACTAGGCGTGGAAGGCTCAACGTCAACTCTGAACCTCTTCCGTCGGTTGGCGACAGGAGGCTGCGGTGCTTCTTGGCCGCGGGCTCAACAGGGCCAGACCCCTTTCAACTGTTTTCGTCGTGGCGTTCGTCCAAGTCTTCCAATACACGAATCTACCTAAACAACAGTTGCACAGCGGGCGAGGCATGGATATCGCAAGGATAGTTGGTGAGAAAGCGTCCGTCGCCCTTCCTATGAATAGGTGCCCCCTCCCAATCCAAGCATTAGCTCCCGGCGCCGGGGCAAGGGGTAGGGAACCTTTGGGCGTCGTTTTCACTCCTACGCATACGGTCATGTGGTGCGTCTTGCGGTGCAAACGTTCCCCTGCCAGCATCGACGTTGGAGCGGTTTACATGTTTCAAATAATAGTCGTACGTACGTAGGTAATGACGGGGCTCCTTAAGCCAAAATTGTCGGAAATAGGGGACATGTTTTTACGATTTTCGTTGTATACCTAAGCTATGGGATTTTCCGTCCAGCAGCAGTTTGGTTTTTCTCCAAAACCAGTTAATAGATTAAGAAGGACATGTCTTAACCTTCTAAAGTAAGGGACGAGTGAAATAGAGCGATGCACCTCTATCGTATCATCACACAGCCCTCAGCGGTCTTACGGTGTTTCCGTTTGCCATGACCTGCAGGCAACGCTGCAATACCTGCGGGGGTTCATCTTCGTCTTTGTTGACGTCGTTATCAGATATGTCGGTATTCTCCGCGCCGAGAGCGCTTCAGGCAGGAGGCCATGAAACGTTAACGTCAGAGTCGCGGGGGGGAAGTTGTCATAGACGCGTGACCGAGTAGCGTAGGAAACGGGTGGACGAAAGCAAGTTCTTGGCGTCGGTACCAAGGGATAAACATCTAGTCTACTGGAAATTCTTTCAGAACCAAAACAGACCAGAAGGCAAAATCAAGCGACTTTCGTTGTAGCTTTGCCTTCGGCCACGGCCGTACGTGCGTGTATTCTGGTTTGCACAACGTGGCGCCCCGGCGCCTGAGTAGGAAGAAAGCACACATAACGCAGATTGTTTTCCACCACGCCTCGTGTGGGGATGCTTTTGCTCACGGCCCGGTTTCCATAATACTGACAGGGAAGAATGATTTATCTTGTTTTTTCTTTTATTTAACAGGTTCTGTGGGCGGCGCAACGTAGGTGTCTATAACCGGTTGGAAAAACGCACGACGTCATGGTATGCATGTGGCTGCCAAGCCGCATATTTCGGGAGGGCGCGGGTGAAAATGTGCGTGGTGTGCCCACCAAACTGGGGGAATATACGTGCTTGTTAAGGCATGCTTTACGTCAATGGCGTCATGAAGATTTAAACGTCTGCAATCGAACGTCGATATCCGAACCGTACTTTCCGTAGCACCCCGGGTAGAGAGGGTTTCCGTCTTTCCCGTCTATGACTTGATCGATCTCTGTTTGTCTTTATGACCCAATCTCGACGCTGCAACCTACACTCGAACAGTTCATCATTTTCCAGGCAATAGCGTCAAACGCGGTGCAACATTTCGTCGTCAGTACCGGACGTCCATGCAAATTTGAACGGCACCACGTACGGGGGCAGGGCTGTAGCTCCTCAAGCCAAAGATCCAACAGCAGCTCATGGAGACGAGGGCTGCATCGTCTTTATCGCGAACCCGTCTCGGCCTCACCTGCTATGAGATCGCGTGCGCCCCTGCCCGCAGCCTTCCCGCGGGATTGCCCCCGCTGCTCGCACGCTGCCCTGCGCTGACCATGCCGGGTCGACATCCATTGACCCCGAGGCGGCTGCACGTGGCGCCGGATCGCGGCACCGTCACGGCCGACGGAAACACCGTGCCCGTGCTGATTACCACGGTAATGTCCGTCCATATCGTATCCGGCCCGGTTTACCCCGTGTCCCTTAAATCCGACACTGTTGAACCCATCACATTCGTGCATGTTCTCGTGGGGGTGCCCGTAGGCATCACATTTGAAGGTTTCCCCCAAGTGGACGAGGTAATGCCAAATGTCCCTTTCCCCAGGTTGGGGGAGGCATTGGAAAGAGGCGGGTCCGTTCGGGTTGTCCCGAACCACGCCTCGGAGGAACCCGGTCACCGTTCCTCTCCGCTCGAAACGCTCTCGGCGTCGTTTCCCAGGGCAGCGGGGTAATAGCAAGACCTCGCGAGCCTCGCCGGATCACACGCAGGGTGGCCAGCGCCGTTTGCAGCCTACCCCCTCTCTTCTAGCCTCACTCGTTCCGCCATGGCGGCCATGCCCGTCTTGGTGTGCCCTTGATTATTAATATATTGAAACGTACAGATACCGCGTGAGGTAAAGCTTCTGCTACGAGGTGGAATAAAATTTGTCACCGCCAGGGCCACTGTCCGTATCAAAACAGCTGTGATATGCTTTATGAAAAAGCCGTTCGCTGTCGTTTCGATCAACCGTGCGTTTAGTGTTAAAAATCTGAAGTGTCGTCGTTTTAGTGTGAGACTCCAAAGGCTCCGGTCTGCGGTCTGCGGGCGGCTGACGCAGATCGCTACGCTCGCGCAAGACAGATGTCAGCCTATTGTGAAGGGGGCAGGAAAAAGAGGCCCATGATTTTGGTGCAACTTGTGATTTGATTACGTCAAGGTGTGCTGGTGCCGAGGTGATTGTCCTGTGCTTTGCTGTGTAATAAGCAGGACGGGTGTAATAGGCGAAAAAGAATACGCGGAATATACCGAGGGCAAGGATAATCAGTAACGAAAACAAAAATACGAGTACAGACGTACATACCATTACCTGTACCTGGCACTTCCCATGATACCTGGTACTGTGTGTTCGAGAGAAAGCACAACACAGTGCAGCACGACACACCACCGCACCGCAGGGCGAGGCACGGCACGGCACCGCATGGCACCGCGCGGCGCCGCGTTAGCTGAGCTGAGATGAACAGAGAGCTTTTGACGTTGTTCAACAATGGGGTCAGCACAAATCTGGTGTGTTGTACCTCGGTAATGCTGGATGATATGTCGTCGAATAAGATGTGGCAGGTACGAAATGATGAGTACATCAAAGAAACCAGCACCGCACAGCACTGTACCCAACCGCGTAGCACCGCACCGTACGGTACCGCACGGCTCTTCTCTGCCGATCCAACGCAGCCGTGACTTACATAGCCGAGCTGAGCTCAGCCGGAGCCTGGTGACATGATACTTCGTACTAAAGCAACAGCACGTTGAAGCCACATTTCAACGTGCAAAACATGGCGTTGTTTAGATGGGGGTGTTCTTTGAAGGTCTGATTCAGGCATCCGAGCCCGCTCGGCTGTCCAGAAAAGATAATTTCTTAACGATAATGTGTGAAACAAAAAAAAATAGATGCCGATCCAGAAAACGATGTTTGTTTGTAACTAGTTATGTGCACTTTCAGACATACCCCGGTGTAGAAGCCGGCCAGGGCAAAGACCACACTCCACACAATAACGGCGGGTTCACGGTTTTGTCACACCATTTTGTTTGCCACCCATCAAACATGTTTTTTTTACTTCCCAATCGTGCGCGTTTCCCCCGCATCAACACAAAAAAACAACGTGTGTTTTTGGTGTGGTACGTGCCGAGGCGTAAATGCGGCACATACCGCCGGTCTTGCCGGTACCGGACACTTCGGTAAGTTCGGTGCGGCATCAATACTGGTACCAGGAACGTCCGTAAGTTCGGTACGACGTCAATGCCGGTACCAGAAACTTCGATAAATTCGGTACTACATCAATGCGGGCACCGGCGGTGCCGGTACGTCCTTGCGTAACGGTACGGAACACTTCAGTATGTTCGGCAGGACGTCAATGCCGGTAGCTGGCATATCGCTAAGTTCGGTACGTTATCAATACCCTTTGGAAAGTTTGGTACGACATTACTACCGTGACCGGCAGTACTGGTATCCACGTATGTACCGGAGCCGGTACCGGTATCAGTACGACATCGATACCGGTACCGGAAACTTCAAAAAAAGAGGCACAAAATCAACCCGGTACCAGGCACCTCGGTATGTATAGCACGATATTTACCCGATTCCACCACATTGTGACGTCATCTCTTGGAGCTTTGGCTCCAGGCAGCACTCCAAGCCACACTCACCCTGACCCCAATCATCTCCCAGTACCCTCCGTATACCGAGACTCTGAGCTCGCATGAGCAACAGCGCACATTTCCAGAATTAGATGGCCTCCAGCAGCGATGCCACCGCTTCTGGCGGTGGGGCATCTTCGCCAGCTCCTGCACACACCAGCGCCGGCAGCAGAAGCTATCGACGAACGCCAAAACGAACGCCGTGCCGGTGATTTTGCCTGCTCCTGTGTACAACTCGCGCACGGGGGGCGTGTGCGAGTTGCCGGCGGAGACGATCAAAGCCGTCGATGAGTTCCCGCTGCCGGCCGGTTTCCGGAGGGAAGGGACGCGAGAAGCCTTGTTTATTTACTCGATTGGCGTGTACATCGAACCGATCGACGAGAAAACGGCGTCCTGCAAGTACGTCGGCTCAGCAGACGCATCTTGCCGTGAGCAGAAGACGGGAATCCCCTGCGAAGGCCGTGACCGCGCCAACGTCAATAAGTCACATTTTGAACAACATACATAGCAAGACAAAGAAAAGAAGAGAAATATTTTGCAACCAAAAGAACCAGTTATAATTCATAATTCATTTGAATTATATACCTCAGCGGATGCCCCCGGCCGATACCGTATTTACTCTGTACATGTACCGCCAGTTTATGTCCAGTGGTGTTTGTTTATGTACCAAAGCGCCAGAGTGTGCCGGTACGTGGACGGCGGTATATGCCGCTGGTGCTGCCGGTATACCTATTCAAGTGTCGGTACCGGTACAGACTTTCGTACCGGTACCGGACGCTTCGGCCAGTTCTTACGACGTCAATACCGGTACCGGAAACTTGAGGAAGTTCGGCACCAAATCAATACTGGCATGGGCAACTTCGGAATGTTTTGTGCGACATCAATGCTGGTATCGGAAACTTCGGTACGTTTGGTTCGGCATCAATACCGGACCGGAAAGTTCGGTAAGTTCGGTACGACATCAAAACCGGTACCGGAGGTACCGATACATGTATTCATACCGATACCAGACACTTCGGCAAGTTCGGTACACCTCCAATAACGGTACCGAACACTTCGATAAGCTGGATACGACGTCAATACCGGTACCAGACACATCGGTAAGTTCGGTACGACATCCATACCGGTACCGAGAATACCGGTACCGTACCGAACAAGCCGTCGAAAACCACATTCGCGCGAGAGGCAGGTTTCTTGCGTTGGGTGGGCCAGCGTCGGCACGCTCCCGGCGCTTTCCCTCTGGAGCCGTTTAAAGCTCCATTGCATTTTCACAAAACTAGAGGAGGGCAACAAAAGTGAAATTTGCGACAGCATCATGCGTGGGCGCGGCAGGGACAATGTGACCACTGAAGGGGAGCGTACAAACCTTCCTTGGGGTGCCGCTACCGATCGATCGCCCGAGAGCGTAGACGAAGACATTAAAGGGTTAAAGGGCAACATTGTGAACACAACTAGCCTAGGGAGGGGATGACCGTGCTCAAGGGCAATGGGGTTTCATGGTGTGCAGCGGGAGTAGTAACGACGCCACAGCCCGTCCATGACCGAGTGAGGGAAAACGAAAAGGCCCGGCAAACGTAACGACAACTCTTCCTCCAATGACAACAGGGAACGGGGGCCAAAGTACGGCTCGCTCATGCCACCAATCCCATCACACGCCCGTGCAATTTGGCCTTCTTGTGCGGTACGCACTTCTTTCCTTTGTCTTGGGTGTTGGATTCTTTCTTCGCCTCCATCGCCTCCCACGCGAGCTCCGCCTCTTCAAGGCCTTCGGCGAATATTTGTTTCATTCGCGTCTCAGCGTGGCATTCGTGTAACGTGACTGGAGCATCAGCGACTAGGTGGGAATGACCCGGGCACTCGGTCCTCCACTGCTCCGGCCGCCACGCCCGCCACGAAAGGCGTGGCTCCCTGCACCGGCACCGCCGTCGTTCCAGGCGCTGCTCTGGCCACGGCCTGCGCCCCAATCGCGGCCTCGCCAGTGCGCCCGAAGGCACAGGGGAGCGGGAGAACGCGTGTTACGCCCACAACCGCTGACTGAATCGAGGCGTTGGCGACGTCCGCGTGGCATATGGGGGTGTGGCTGTCGTCATCCTCCGTGGACTTCTCGCTTCGTTCATGCTTCACTTCGGACACATCGTGTGCCCCCGTGGCTGTCGTCCAGACCTCCGTCCACGCAGGCCACCCACTCATGAGTCACGTTTCTCGCGTCGTCGTCGTCGTTCGCACGTACGCCAAGCTGACTGTGGGAGCTGAAAGGATGCGGCGGCCGATGAGGAAGGATGTCGGCGGCGGCATTGGGAAGGGGGTAGGTGACGAGGGAGGGGGTGGAGAGGGGCGATATGTCGGATGTTGAACAGGGGAAGCGGCGCGTAAGACGCGTAGCAGACGTGGGCCTGGTTGTACGTATGCATTCGCGTCGGCAAAGGCTCGCCTGTACACGTATATTTTCCCCGCGTTCGACACAATTCTTTGTCTACCTCCATGATGTCCAGGTTCAACTTTCCTTTCCCTTTTCGTATCTGTGGTTCACCATTGCCGGTGCTCGCCGGGGAGAGCAACCGGTGAAGGGATACCGCTGGGAGGTGGAGGCATGACAACGACGACTTGTTTTTGCTGCGTATTGAAGTAATTTTGGGAGTTGGAGACATGCCAGCAATGCGTTGTGCCACCGTGTACATGAATGTACTCCCGGCCAACAAAACGACGGAATACGTCACGACGCAACAAGTGCCCGATAACCACCTTCAACAAAAGAATTGTCTACGCAACAACATAAGTCTCGCCCTCAACCCAGAGTGGGACACACCACCAGCTGGTCCCCGGCGCCGATGCTTGCGATGTCTTTGAAAAACTTCGGAACGAAGCCCTGAGCAAACCGAGTGTCCATTCCGTTGATGGCGTCGGGGATAAGCTTCTGCGTTCCACCGTGTGAAAGATTTTGTTTTGAGAGTGCAGAGGTCATAACCGTGGGCATTAACAAGCGCGAAGCAAACATGACAGGGGTCGCGTGAGACTCAATTAGTGCAACCAGCAGAACCGCATTGACAGCGCCGTCAGCACGAGGGGGCTCGGGACAGCATAGGCATCCAAAAACTAATGACAGTAGCTTCCATGTAAGTAGCTTCCGTCAAAGAATGATTCCACGAGCTTCGGTCCAAGCTTCATTGGAAGTAGCTTCGATTGATGATTTCTTGCAAACTACCATCGTAACGCTTATGAATGCCTTTGTGGAAGCTTCCACGAAAACAGCTTCAACGAAGGCGTCCGTGGCAGCTTCCGTAGAAGCTACTTCAACGGAAGATTACGGTTACTTCCATGGAAGTTGGAAGAAAAAATCAAACAGCTTTAGTGGGTGTATTGACTATTACACAAAAACTACTTCCACGACAGCTTCCATGGAGGTAAAAAGTAGATTTTCGCGGAAGTAGATTCCACGAAGATTTTCGTGGAAGCCACTTCCATTGAAGCTTTTGCGGATAACCTTTGAAGGCGTTCTAATTGTTTTTCCGTTAAGCTTTCATAACTTCCATGAACGTTCTCACGGAAGCTTTCACGGAAGCTTCCACAGACGCTTCTACTGCTTAGGTAAAAGCTTCCATGGCCGCTTCCACCGCTTTCGTGGAATTCTCCATCGCTTCCTTGGAAGCTTTCATGGAAGCTATTGAAGCTTCCAATGGAAGCGGTGGTAGCTTTCGTGGGAGCTGTCATGACCTTCCACGCAAAACGCAGATGGTGCAGGAGACCGGGACCCTCAGGCTCTTCCCGTGCCTTCCCTCCCCGCGGCCTTCCTACAAGAACCTCTTTATCCCCGCCTTTTTTTCCCCCTAACCGATCCCGCATCGCCGGTTGTCCATTCTTAACGCTCTCCACCTTGTTGGGTCGGCGATTAAAGGTAACCATGTATTGTGGTGGAGTTTGATCGTGTCGTGCGGGTGGAAATCTTACAATCCGAGAAGAGGAAATTACCTTGTCACGTATTCTGTGTGTTGTTGTGCAGGTATCCTGGAAGCAGTCACATAGCAGCCCAAACACCAACGGGCGGATCTAGCCCAATCGTCCATGCGGTCCGTCTTAAGGGTCTACCCCCTCGGTTCTCCTTCTTGGAACACTGCATTTCGAAGATTGCATTATTTGGGAAGGAGCAACGTTTCTCGACTTGTTTCCCCCACGACCTTCATAACGCCATTGTTGAGCCACCCTTTGAATGACCATTCCCCGCAACAACCGTCGTGAATATTTTTTCGCCATACCATCCCAATCACCCCCGCACTCATATACCTTGCACACCATCCTCCACACGGCAGCTCGTCGTATCGGCCCTACTCTCAGCCCCTGGCATTCCTTACGGCATTCGAAAAACACATATTCAATCTTCACGTGCGTTCATGTTGTTGTTCGTGCCATCGCCGTCTCAAACGTTTTTCGGTTGTGTTTCTAAGTCCTACGAACGAAGGCCTTTGCGCAGCCTGGTTGAGATTTCGAAGAGTATTTATTGACCCGTCTTGATGTGTAGAATGCTAAACATCAACGGCGGCAGCAAACATTTACCCCTCTTGACGCGGACAATATTTCCGTGCTGCCCCTTGTCATCAAAACGAAAGTACGATATTTTGAAGAGTCGTTCTACGGTAGCCCCCCCAACGTTTCTTGAACGCAATCGCCGGTTTCAAAACCAGCTCCCGGTCTTATCTCCTGAAATACGGTGTCCCTCGACACCCTCCCCGACGTCATCGATCGACAGACCTTTGCACACAAAGAAAATATATGGATACTTCGTTTTCAATGGTATCCTTCCATATGTCGAGCAGCCATGAAACGTTTGTTAAATATAATCGCTGGTTTTGAAGGAGGGCCATCGCAGAATCTGAAGCTTCTATTTGCGTGGTCACAGCCGATCGGAGACTCCACTACTTATGTTTGAATTTTCAACTTTTAGGCATATTAGGTCCTACAATGTATCTGACTCGTACTCTCAAAATTCTGCCACTCCTCTTCCACGCGCGTGTAGAATTTGACTGCTTCACGACGCGCGATATACGTATTTCTGAGCCATCCCACGGTAGGGGTTGCCGCAGAAAAACCCCTGAGCTCTTGACACGAGGAACTCAATATCTCACCCGAAGCATGACTTCGAAGGCATTCGTTCGCGCAACCCGGCCAAGGGTCTATGCTCTAGTCCCTAAAAATTTTATACCCGCGTTAAGTTATTAAACTAACCGGCAGCTCCTCACTTGAGGTGCTCAATCCTTACCGTGAGATGAGTCCTCTCTGGGTCCAGCATCTGCAACCTCCGCGACCCGAAAATCTCCCGACGACTGAAGTTCGCTCGTTCCTTTTCTGGAGAGAGTCGTGAGACCGGCTTGGGAAGGATGCGAGCGATCGCTAACACGCAACTTTGCCAGCACATGTACGAAAACGATCGGCGTGACATGACTGTCGAGCAATTGCCCAGTGGGATTATCTGCCCGTACAATGAACCTGGCATAGGACAAAGGTTTCTCAGGGGCTGTAGCGCGGCCTGAGGTTGGCGTGGTGTTAGAGAAAAACCCGAGTTTCGTTCATTTTGGTTTCCTATATTTTGCTTTATTTTACATGTACCAG
Organism: Undaria pinnatifida; assembly: GCA_012845835.1. Classification (NCBI taxonomy): domain Eukaryota; class Phaeophyceae; order Laminariales; family Alariaceae; genus Undaria; species Undaria pinnatifida. The sequence continues at coordinate 7,231,193 of JABAKD010000020.1, forward strand.
TGCCATGACCTCGACGTCATTTGACTTCACCAAGTGCTGCTGGTGCTAGCGTATCACGGCCGGCTACCGTGACAGTCGCAACATCACCCTACGGGGCAAAACAAGTATCAGCCTCCTAATCTTGATGGGCTCTATGCCCCAAATATAACCTGACTGGCAGAAGCGGGCGGCTAGTTAAAGTTTTGGGAGTCCTTTGGTTACAAGCACGACAGCAACGTAAAACGATAATCGTAATTAAGATGTTGGCTCCACGGTTGGGGATCCACGTCAACTGGAAATATGTTTGCTGGAACGTGCTCCAGACCCCAATCGAAGCACGCGTTCAAACCGTTAGTTGCTCGACCTAAAACTTCATGCTACTATACGAGTACGCCCATCCACGCATCGATGATAGATATGCATATTTATTCTCTACGCTGCGGGTCCTGAGGGAAGGCACTCTTCTCCGAGTTGGACGGCCGTACTGTGGACCCGGATTACGGTTGGAGGGGCACCCACATTTACACTACCGATGTGAAGGAACCCCAATAAGCACTTGAAACAATAAAATGATGGTGCCGGGAAACAAGCAATTCGACAACACCCGCTTATCGCGAAATTAGTAGCACGAAAGCGATAGCCTTCACTCGCACAAGCAGCTCGGAGCTCAAATCACCGTACGAAATCCCTATCAGTGACCTCGCCAACATTGCCTATGCCCGCAGTGCGCGGGTGGTTATACGTACGGTAACCATCTCATCAAGGTAGCTACAGTAGCATGTCCCGACTCAGTAACACCGAAAGAGTCACCGTGCAACTTACGTCCAAATCAGTTCAAGAAACTCATCATTCGTCGCGAGTATGTACTCGCACCAGCTTCTTCTCTTTACCTTCAACCAGAACACGGTTGCCGCACCAAAGCACACGAGCTGTAGCGAACATATCTAGAGGGTAAAAAGACATGACCAAAGTGTCCACGCATTTTACTTCTAAACGTCAACGAGATTTTTACCCCAGGCGACGTGACTATTGGACACCAGAAAATCGTCGCTCTAGGTGCGCTGTCCAAGTGTCGCAAAAAAATGACATCACCATTACTTTGAATCGGTGTCTCAATTCAGCTTATGACACTGCGATACTTAGGGATGACCGCTAGCTGATCCGCTGGCTCATGGCTTGGTGATGGAGTAATCGTCAATCCAATGACTTGGTAGTTAAAATATACTTATGCGCAGACTTCCGAATAACTACCATACGCAACAATGCAACATAAATATAAAGCCAACTAGTAACCAGTCCCAGACACATAGACTAGACATACATATATAGCAGTATAGTCAGCCAACTCGAGGTCTTAGTTAATATGCGAAGCGTAAAATCCGTTCCTCTGTACTCGCCGGGAACCATCATTCTCTTGTATCAGGTCCGGACACTTTTACAACGTTCAACATGGCATTGACCAAGGCTGATACTAGAGTACCCCCCTTCCACTACCGAGTATAAAGTACTGCAGTCCGAGAGGCTCTGCACGTCGCTAAAATATACGCAATACAATTTGTTTTTGCCGCAGCGTAACAGCTATTTTCCGTGGTGGAGATGCAAACCATGAACCCAAAACGACTAAACCTCCTAGTCACTTGCACGAGTAGCTCCCAGTTACCGACCTAAGAGGCCTAAACAGGGACCCCTCTAGGGTAGCCTTGGTGTTTGTCGCAGTCCCCCGTGAGAGTAGATGCCAGCTGCCCTCAGCAATGCAGACTCCGTCCCTAAAAAAAACGATTGTCTGTCACGCAGTGATTTACACGCGGGCTTCTCATCTAGTCGGAGTGAGTTGCTGGTGGGCACCGTTGTATCGCTGGTCTACTGCAATTCCCCACATAAACGAATACGGTGAGATTCTCACCTCCCCCCGAATGTGCATGGGAGCGGGCACCAGCCTTAGTGGCTAGTTCAGACACCCTAGTTCACTCTCAAACAGGACATTTAGATGGCGGTTATCTCGTCGACGGCATTTCTCGTCAGTGCACACACCCGCACTCTCTCAGAAGCAAGCTGTGTTAAACAGGGTCTTCTCTTTGTCTCCGAACCATTCCCGCCACATAGCCCATCCGTTGTCGATGTTTGGTTCAGCATCACGAATGAACTCTTCACGCAGTGCAGAGCTGGGAGGAAAGAACCACAACGAACGACAGACAAGCAACGTGTCACGGCATGGATGCGCAGGTAGTTGATAGGTGGTACTGAACATAGAATGGGTTAAGTTTCGTGTCTCTCTGTTAGGCGCTTGGTGCGGTAGAGTTTTCAGGTTAGAGCAAGCAATTTCAGCGTAGACTTGGCGCTGCAACTGATGAACCGCCAAATATGGCCGGACCCTACGTGTTTGTTCCAAAGATCCAAACGTGTAAATTTAGCATATCGCAGGTTTATCGGGCTTAGCTAAAAAATAGTATCAAAGTATTTGGTGAGCACAGTGAGCAGCTCTTATGGAATGCGACGAACTCCATATATTTATGGTGATACTACTGCTATAGCACGGCCAGCGACAATGGCGGGCTGTCGTTTGGCTGCAAATATATGGCCTAGTTATGTATCTTGCCGTGCAAATTCAGAGATGGCGATGTGATGATTGATGTCGGCGCGGTGCAGACTCACCTCTTCCTAAGAGATATTAAGCAAAACATGGCATAATGAGATAAAGGTTTTCGTGCGAGAAAGGCGGATACGGCGGCGGTGGCAGCTGCGGCCCCTGTCTAAGACCACAATAACAAAAAGAGGAAATCCGTCTCAAATGCTTGAGAAAAGATTGACCGCATTGGGATACTTCCTTGACATCCAGGCCGCGATCACTTAATTAGGGGGAAACACGATTCCCTACGGGAGACGAGGGTACAGTATTGCAACAATAGCAATATATAGGCCTGTTGGTTTAGGGGAAGACATGTGTAAGCGACCTATGTGTGGCTGACGGTCTGCCTGAACCAAGGAACTACCCAATATCGTTGGAATAGCGTTTCTGTTCCACTTGTTCGCTTACTGTGTACCTGGGCCATAGGGGTGTCCGTCCAGTTACCCCTTAGCTATTGTTGTAAAGCCAGTGTTTGCGTGAAGTACAGAGCACTACGGGGGCGATGACCCGACCTCTTAAAAACCCAGCTGCACCCGTCACCAAGCATGCGCCAAGTCGAATACGCAAGGTGTTGTATTTTATTGCGTACCCTGTGCTGGCCAGGAAAAGCCAGGAAATAACCAAGAAACGAATTACACACCCGAAAACGAACGAAAAAGAACACGCACAAGGTAAACGAACCTATTGTGCAGCCGGGGTGGAAAAATACTACCAAAATTACCTAGCATCTACACTTTCAACGAGGCCTTCGCCCAGGTAAAGCCTTTCAACCCATATCCACGCAGACGGAGAGTGTGTCTCCCTGCGTCCTCTTTGTATAAAAATGATTTTTCTCTAGGAGCCAAGATCAAATACACAAGTAAAATTAACGGAAGCTGGAACACAGCACACACCTCGTGCACAGATACAGCGCCCCGTCAACTCTATGCCAAGACCCCGAATCCTTGTCCCTGTCTAGACAAGGAGGCAGCAACGGGAAGAGTCACGCTCTCACACCTATCCACTTGAAACAAGTGCGGCGTGGGTCACTGTTCGCACCTCTGAAACAATTACAGCACGCTGTTTGCCATCTACCAAACCTCCATGTCCTTTTGTTGGTAAAGAGGCGAAGTGCTATGACAATTGCAAACCATAAACCACCACTCAAATGCAGCAAACTGGCACAACATTTTCTATCCCCGTGTTGACCGTCTCGGGGCCCGTGCAGAGACAGAAGAAACGACGATTGTGATATTTTCAAGACTCTTCTAGTGGCAGCGTGAGCGCGCAGCCGCACGAGCAGGATCATTTTCCGCTGGTCTCGTACCGGTTGTGAATTGTCGTCGATCGGACACTAGTAGTATGTTCGCCAGCCAGCGGTGACCGACGTCGTAATCGTCAATGTTCGTCGTCATTTTTACACTCTAAACTCGCAAAGGTGTTAATGAACAAACAATACTACGGTCGTGTTGATATATATATATATTGCGAAAACTCGAACAAACCATTCTGGAACACACACCTTCGAAACAGGTAGAGCACCTCGTCCTCTATCCACCAGTGGCCAGGGTCTGCGGCCGGGCCAAGGATGCCAACGTTCTCTACCACTTCGTGGGCGATGCCGTAGGAGCAAAACCCCCCCCAAGCAGGGATATAGTACGCGGGATCGTTCTGCGAGCAAGCAAGTAGGCACGAGCAGCATAACGGTGGGATTGTCGTCGTTGAAAGCACATTTGACCACCACCGGCCGGTGCCTAGTTCGACACGCGCCATTGCCTCTGGAGTGGAAGAAAAGAAACAAGATGTAAGTAGATGTAAGTATAATCAGGGTCTTCCGCCGGACCGGGTTTTAGTCCCCGGGCACATGTCCCGCGGCACGTAGTTACCCCGGCAATTCACCGTATGGTTTGTACATAACCCAATGCTTACGCGACTGAACGATGTTGTGTGTGCGTGGGATTTGGCCCCCGCGATATTCCCCGGGACGGGATGCAGCCACCACGAGACTCAACTTGTACCGATTCGGCCACGGCGAGACACCCCGGGCGGGACACAGACATGACGGCATTCAACGGGATTTCGTTGGCGGAATCCGGATGCTGCGGTTTCAGCAACATGTTCATGTGCTGTAGTGAACGTTCGTCGACGGCAATGTGCAAGAACGGTGATGCCACACGTAGTATGTGTTGGTTTTACGGGGTCCGAGCCCTGCGGTTACACCGCGTTATCGGTATGAGTACATCCGCATCAAACACCGAACACAGCATTTACTCCTTGTCGTCAACGCTCTCATCAATCGGTTTTGGAAGTAAGTATTGAAGTTAACCACAGCGCCAACAGTACAAGCTGCCGTGATATTCACCGGCGTGCCGAAGAAACAATTTGGTTTGACGCTGGCAGACAGAGGTTACCACCTATATGTTGTACGTACCTCGCTTTCAACCTCTTTATTGCCCATTACTGCATCAGCCAAGGCTGTGTGTGTTGCCTGTTTCGCGCTCGGACCTCTCTTCGTGAAGCTCGTTCTCTAATCACAACACAAGAAAAAAAAATATTTCGTGATTTGCGGCATTGTACTGGGCGGCGAGGGGTGTTCAAACTAGGATTGAGCACATATCTTGTTCGAAAAACATGAAAAAAGGTACCAGTGACCGGACAGAACCGTGACTTGATACTACTACCTGTTTCGCGCTCGGACCTCTCTCCGTGAAGCTCGTCCTCTAATCAAAACACAAGAAAAAATATTCATTTCGTGATTTGCGGCATTGTACTGGGCAGCGAGGGGTGTTCGAACTAGGATTGGGCACATGTCTTGTTCGAAAAACATAAAAAAGGTACCAGTGACCGGACAGAACCGTGACTTGATACTCCCCCGTGCATCGTATCAGTTCGTCCTTCGACGCTGGAGGATTACACTCAATACTCGACGGGGCCCCTCGTTCAAAAGGGCGCGGAATAAGGGAGAACGACCTTATCCCGGGATTGGTTTGCGCGTGACCGGGCTTTCAGTAGCTACGCGGAAGGGTCGGTGTGGGAGCGGTATTGAGGTATTTGCACTGAAATCATTTGTGCGGGAACTAGATATCTAATGACTAACAGGATCACGGGATTGTCCCGAGTCCCGTACAACCCCGCGGGAAATATCCGGGGAGACCATCAAAATTGTGAAAAACGAACCCACAGTAACACAGCATACCCATGATATCCGAAGCTCATCGTGTTATAAACGAGACACAAGAAATAAAAGCGATGTCATAAATCACCCTGCCCGCGTAAAATACGGTAGTTGTGGGTGGTCAATAGTTACTATCATTATACCGACACAGGTCCAGTGGGGCACAAATTAAGTGCATTGACGAATTTGTGTTTTTCTGCGCGGGTTTACACATCGCGGCATTCAGACATCGGCATGGTTTCAGCAAGATCGCGGTTCGTTTGCGAAGCTGCCGGAGAGACTTCACCGCGTACTGGACACACGCGTACGTTGCATTTGGCTTTCCCTAGCAGACACCACCACACGATTTGCCCTACTAGTTATTACAGCAGTGGTTGGGTCGCGAAACCACGCAATCGGAAACCGTCGTATGCCTTTGGCACGGTCTTCGGCACTACTTGGTTTTTGCGTTGAAGTTCATGAAAGTTGCCGTTGAAGCTTCCACCGCTTCCATGGATATTTCCCTAGATTCCATGAAAGCTTCCATCGCTTCCATGGAAGTTTACCTGCAATCTTTCAAAGATTCCATGTAAGCTTCCATCGCTTCCATGGAAGCTTCCCCGAAAGCTTCCATGGAAAAAAAATCCTGGAAGGTTCCACGGAAGCTTCCATGGAAGTAGTGGAATATGCCGCGGAGGTCACTTCCACGGAAGCTTCAACGGAAAACTCGACGAAAATTTCCACTTCCACGAAAACTTTCCGTGAAAGCTGTCGAAGTAGCTTCCTCGAAACGTTGGAAGCTACATCCACGGAATGTTACGTTTTACTTCCATGGAAGCTTCCGCAGCTTCCGCGCAATCTCAGCGGCTTCCACGACAGCTCCCCCGGATATATTTGCATTGTAACTGCTGTGCCTCCAGCAGAGCTCACCACTTTTTCGACAACATGGTTGACGCACACTGTGTGCGCGACAAAGAGGGATTCACCGTACAATGTTTTCATTGGGTTAGGGTTGGGGTTATCTAAATAAGATATTGTAGCTGTCGCTAAAACGAGCGACAGCTGATTGATGATAGATGTAACTGTCGTCAGACGTGTGCGTCCACGGGCCATTGGTTCGTGTGATTGCGAGGGGCACCACGTTTGACTTGCAATTGATTGGTCGTGCATCTGCAGCAGAAGAGGAAATCATTGGTTTCCTTGGGCGGCCTTGAAGACGCCTATGCCGGTGTACCTTACCCTCGTGCTCTGTAAATGCGTGTGTTGTATGCTGTGCGTGTGGTGCTGACTGCTGTGCGACCGCTGTGCGTGTTGGCGATCGCTTGTGTGCTCTGTGTGCTCGTGTGTCCCGCTGTGCTGTTGTGCTGTTTTTTTTTTTTCGTGTGGTCCGCCACCACAGCACTCATTTTTCAAGTGACCTAGTCTAAATTCAAGTTAAAGCGTACAAACACACGAACTTTTTTTTTCGAGTAGAGCGTTCTTACGGGGGGACCGCAAGTGGGAATTAGAAACTCGCTTCGCCCGAATAATTTGAAGAGTATGTCAACCACATGCCGGAAGCTGTCAAGAAGCTTTGGTGGCAGTAGTTGTTTTTCACGAAAGCTTTCGCGGAAGCTTCTACAGGAGGTTTGCTGTAAGTCTTCCGTGGAAGAAAATTATTGTTCATTCTTTCTACTTCAAAGCAATTTATTTTTTGCTTCCACGCAAGCTTCCGCGAAAGCTTCCGTGAAAGGAGAATCACTCAGACCGGCTACAAGACCTGTAACCGTACAGTCCGTATCCACATGGACTACATGACTAAGTTATACACACATACCTACAGTAGAACTGCCTGTGTACAGCAGGTACCAACAGCAGAGCTTGACTTCATAGAAGTACCGTACACACCACAATCCACCAACACCAAACCTTTACCAGTGCAGTTTGTACCCAGATTTAGCGTATGACTAGGCTATATAGAAACCTGCACCCTGCCTGTGTACAGCAGTTATCAGCAACAGAGTCTGACTTTGTAGAAGCGCATTGCAGCGCATAGCTCACCACTCTCAGCCACGACCCACCCCACCCTATCAAACGCTGAAACCCATCGTACCCCACCCAGACCCACCCGACCCCACCCTAACCCGGCCAGCAACCCAACTCAGCCCCACCCAACTTCACCCAACCCAGCATAACGAAATCGTTTTGCTGCCATGCGGCGTTATTGCGGGTGTGTCCCAACATCGTGTGATCGCAAATGCGTTGGCATTTGTTGTATTGTTAACAAATGACGATCGTCAAGGCCACGCATCATTCGAAGTAGCAGCAACCTGTGTATCTTATCTATATTATATTACACATCTCTGCTAGGAGACCTGTCTAAACAGATCATATTCTTAGTGTTTCAGCCTGGCCTCGGGGCGTGAGTAAAGAGCGTGGGCTACAAAGCGGCAGACGCTTGTTCTCATGCCGTACCGAATCGTGGCTACAACGTGCTGACCATTGCCGACAAACCCCAGGGCAATGACTGGGGACGAATATATATATATATGGGTTCCTTGGACATTATGTTTCCCCCAGATGATCCTTACCCTTCCGTTCAGAATAGTGACATTTCTTAGCATATGACAGCACACCACGAGGAACGCCGCAGGGTCTTGCGATCCAGAGCGTTTCCAACCCACCGAGCGCCATGAGTAGAGAGGGTTGGGGCCACAAGCTGCACAACACTGGGCTGCACATCGTTCTGAGTCCCGGCGATCGCGTGCTTGGCGTTGCCCCAATCCCAAGTCGATGCCGGTGCGGAGAGGTGGAGAGAGAACCAGTAATGCGGCTAAATATCAAGATATGAAATTTTCAATAAAAGCTCAAAAATAGGAAATTATCGAGTGAAGGACGGGAGATTTGCAACTCTTGCGGCGGACCACACGCTGAGTAAAATCCAGCAGTAGCAGCAGCAACAGGAACAGCGTCAACCAACCCGATGCGAGAGTTGCTCCTCTGGGCAACTTCGAGATCCCACCGCACCCAGGGAGGCTAGTTTCCGATATCCGGGTCGGAAACATGTCGATACATTAACCACTCCAGCAATCCGCGAAGGAAAATGGTGATGCTTCGGGTTGATACCATCTACGACCGTGTGAAAACCCCAAGCCCGTCGGGTGGTTGCCGACTTGATGGGAGTCATATGGCCAACGCGCGACAAAAGACTCCCTTGGGGGTAACCTAGTGGCCACGCCGCACCAGTGGAGGATACGGTCCTATATCAGGTTCAACTATCTCTCCCTACGTCGGAAAGGTCGACAACCCAGTGATGAAAGCGCTGATCCCGCGCGTCTATACCGTCTAGCACGGCGTGGAAGCGCCAAACCCGTCGGCTGATCGCTGATTGCCTGGGGCTAATAGGCTCAGCTTCCTGCGGGAGACGCCGTTGCGGCCAACATCCGGGTCCGCCGCGCCTGAGGAGGATAAGATTCAGTCACTGCGTCACAAATCCCTCCAAACATTTCTGCAGCTTCAACGCGCCGTGGACAATGAAAACAGTCATCCACTGGGTGGAAACCGCCCTGCGCGGTGCCGAAATCCCAGCTCCGTTGGCTGATCACGGCCTGGATAGGGCTGCCAGAGCCAGCGCGTGATGGAAGACGCCAGCGACGCCTACGTCGGGGTCCCGCCGCATCTGGGGAGGACTAGGTCCTATCCTTGGATCATAAATCCCTCAATGCATCTGCGAGTCCGACACCTCGGGACAAAATAGGTAATCCCTTGTGTCGGTACCGGTTTAGTACGGTGTGGAAGTGACAACCCCGTTGGCTGATCACCGATAGTCTGGGGCTCATAGCACTAGCGCGCGTCGAGAGACGCCGTTGGGGCCAACGTCGCAGTTCTGCTGCACCCCGGGAGGATAAGGTCCCATTCCTGGATTTTTGTATAACATATCCCTCCACACATGTGTTTCCGAGAACCCACCGACGAAAACAGCGACTCCCCGCGTCGATTCCGCCCTGCAAAATGTCCAAACCCTACCCCCGTCAACTGGTCGCTGATTGGATGTGGCTCATTGAGCCAACGCGGTGGGAGGTGTCTCTCAGGGCAAGATCGATGCCCCACCACACCTCGAAAGCGTAGGGCTCTATCCTTGGGGCCGAAAATATTCCATACATACATAACTCTAACATCCCGGGGATGAAAGTACTGTGATCGCCCGGGTCGATACCGGCCCGCACGGTGTGAAAGCCTTAGGCCTATGGGCTAATCGCTGATGTGATGGGGCTTATAGAGCCTGCGCTCTGAGTCAGTTGCCCCTGCGGCCAACGTCGACGTCAAACGGCACTCATGGCGTACAAGATCCCATTTCCGAGTAAAAAATGCCTCCATATATCTACTACTCAGGCCTCTCGAAGACGAAAACAGTGGTCCTCCGGATCGATTGCACCCCGCACGGTGTGGAAACCGCAGTCCTGTCGACTGAATGCCCATTGGCTGGGGCTCATAGAGCATACGAGCGGCGGAGAATGCAACTCGGGTCATCGTCGATGTCCCCCATACGTGTACAACCTTATGGACTTGGGGACGAAAACCGTGATCTCTCGAGTCGACACCTCCCCGCAAGGTGTGAAAATCCCAGCCTTATCGACTAATCGCTGATTCGCTTGGGCTTACAGAGCCAGAGCGCTGGGAGAATTGCCTCTCGGGCCAACATGGATATCACTTTACCCTGTGGGAGTAAGGCTCTATTCCCAGATCACATCCCCGGGTCAGAACTCCCCCCATATACCAACAACCCCGACAACCCAAAGACGAAGGGCAGCGACACCTCGGGTCGATATCGCCCGGCCTGGTGTGGATACCCCACCCCGTCGGCTGATTTCTGATTGATTGGCGCTTATCGAACAAATGAATGGGCGGGAAGTGTCCCTCGGGCTAACGTCGATGTCCCGCCCCACCGGAGGAGGACAAGATCACATCCCCTAATCACAACAAGATCTACACATGTAAAGATGACAAAATTCCGGAATGAAAATAGCGATCCCCTGGGTCGATATCGCCACGTCAGGTGCGGAAACCCCAGCCCCAACGGCCGATGATTCCTGATTGATTGGGTTTGGAAGAATCGACGAAGGGGAGAGAATTGCCCCTGGGGACAACATCGATATCCCTTTGCACCCAGGGAGGATAAGGTCTCATCACCGAGTCAGAAATCCCTCCCTACATCTACAACTCCGACCACCCTGGGACAAATGAAACGACTGCCCGGGTTTATATCCCCTCGAACGGTGTGGAAAAACCACCGTCATCAGCTAATTGCAGATCGACGGGGGCTCATACATTCCGCGAGAGGCAAGAAAGGCCATTGGGCCAACGTCGATCTCCCGCTGAACCCGGCGAGGATAGACTCCCACCTCCGGGTTCATGTTTCTTTCGCGTATATACAATGCAGATAATCCGGCGACGAAAAACAAATACCCGCCGTCGCTGCCACCCCGGATGGTGTAGAAACCTCAGCGCTATCAGCTGATCGCTGATTGGCTGGACCTCTGGAGTCCGCGCGATGCGAGAGTTGACCATGGGGCTGACGTCGACATCCTAACGCTCCCTTGGAGGACATTGTTCCTCTCCGGGCGAACACCTTCATGCATCTACAACTCCGATGACCCAGGAACGAAAACAGGTATCCCCCGCGTCGACACCGCCCCGCACGGTGTGGAAAACGCACCCCAAAACGGCGTCAATCTTTCGTCCCCCGGTCCTAACCGCAAGCCAAATATACATGGAGTAGAGTTCGAAAAATCGATTAGGCCATCACTCTTGTAGTTGGAGGGAAAGATGGGCGGTGGGGCAAATTCAAACTTCCCAGCCATTCAAATATATACATATATCACAAACCACCGCCAAACAAGTTGAGTGGTCTTCATGCTTGTGCAAACGATAGCCATGATAGTAGTATTGGTGATAGTGTTGGGCTGCCCATGATACTCTCAACGATCCACCTCGCAGTTGATACATCATACGACAGCAGTACCATTCATTGTTTGTCGTCTTATGACACGTCAGACGTGGAGTAACAAAATCAACCTTTTGATCGATTGCAATATACTAGGTATAGTACAATATACAAATGTCCAACAGATAGTAAACTGTTTGAACTTTTCGAGCTTTTTTTACGCCTGTTAGCTCAATCATCAGCTACATTGTACTGCTGTATAATATAGTGTTCGTATTTTTTTTTTTTTTTTTTTTTTTTTCGCACACTTTCACTTTCCAGCTTCTGGACAAGCCGTGGTCACAGGTGTCGTCCCTTCTCCCCCCCGGTTCTTGCCTTCAATTTTTATCGCGCATAGGGTTCAGCAATCCCACTGCTCGTCGATTTTTCATCGAGTGTAGCTAACTCACGCTCTCGCGCTTTCCGCAAGTCAATTTGTGCACAAGAAAAAGTCCCAACGAATTTATACGAGTATGCACTCGGCGGGGCTCGAACTCACGAAACTGACCTATACCAGGCTCGAGGATAACCTGATACGCCACCGGGGCGACCGGCTTATTAGTAGTGTGCGGATCAACAAAACAATATACCATGTACCAGGTATATGTTAATGTACGTTGTTCAAACCCCTCGTTTCGATATAACAACGCAAAATATAGTGAATAGGATGTAAAGCGCACTGTTCCACGTCAAAGCAAATGACGCCATGACCAAAAGCATGCGTTCTTTATCGGGCGGGCCCTAGCCCGAGTCGTGGGTCTTCTTTTTTTCACGAACTCGCGTTCGCCCTGGGCGAGTGAGACGTCGTCCAGTCCACACATGCCCCCAAGACACAAAGCTGCTGGAAGCCTACGCAGTTCCAATGCCAGCTCACTCCCAATCATCCCCATCCTGATCCCTACCGCTCTGGTTCCCCACTTCGTACCGCGTTTTCACCGCGCAGCCCACCGAAAGACCAAATCGGTTTGATCACCACCACAACGACCAAGTAATATTTGTGGCTACCAAAACCCACACACCCTTTCGCTCACACCTTGTTCAAGCGATTGTGGCCTTCAACAACAACCACTCCTCCGGCACATACCCGCCAAGTTCTTCCAGTGGCGAGTGCAGAAACAGCTGGGCTTATACCGGCTGCGGCGGTGGCGGCGGTTGCGGTGGCGTTTCCGGTTCTAAATCAACTCCTTCAACTTCTAGCCCTTCCTCCTCAGACCGGTTTACCCATTTTTTGCCACAAGATAGTTTCCTTTTCCAAAAATGCTTTAACTGAAACTATAATACTCCATATATGTGATCATCCTCACCCGGATTCCTTCCTCGCATTGTCATTTTCATTGAGCTACTATCTCCGCGAGTATCCAATATAGGAATTGACGAGTCGCCGGAATTGAGGCGCTTCTTCGGGCATTAGTCCATTACTCGACTGGATTATTTCTTCGAAAGCCCGTATTTTCCATGGAGCAAACCAGGCCGTGCCCCTGAAATCAACGAGCTGACTTCTTGCTTTCTTGTCCTCGGAGGTTGTTATGCCTTGCCAGCAGATTGGTTGCTGTCTATCTCAACGGTAGCCTCGGCAGACGTCACTGCAGTCAACAATCCTCATATTCTTAACCTTCCGACACGATAACCAAAATTGCCCTTCGCACTAGTGCGTTGAAGCAGTCGATGCAAGGGGTTGGTTTCGCCGCGATGAGGAGAGGACAGCACGGGCCATCGCCATCCGGCATGCATCAGGTGGGAGATCATATTGAACTTTTTTTTTTTTGTAAAAGAATAGGACCCCTCCCATTAAGATTTTACCCACATAGTATGGTACAAGTACCAACAACCAGCTTCACAATATGAGTACTGGCCCGAAATTCGTCAAACTCACACCTGACGTCCTGAAATATATATTTTTATATAATGTTAGAATGACAGCGTATCAATTTGGAACCGTGGGTTCGTGTCCCACACATTATATATATTATAAAAAATAAAATACACTCCAGCTGTGAGATCGAAGATTTCGTCGAAACTCATCTTTGCAAGCTGTGTGTGATACTCCGATCGCGCGCATTACGAGTTGTGTGTCCTCATTAAGGATATAGGTCGGCGACTCCCCTTACAACTACAGTGTAGCTATCAGGGTCAACAGGATGATTTTAGTCAGTCTGTGCGCGGAAACTATAAAACCCGTTTCTGAGGGGGACAAAATCTGACAGCTGTGAAGGGAAAGGGGGGCCTGGTTTTGATCAAACGCGAGCGGGTTTGGAGGGGGGCGGGGGGGGGGGGGGGGTGAAGGGGCAATTTGTGCATGTAAGCTATAAATCCTTTCCAGGGGATAAATCTGACGGTTTTGGCACCAGTATATTATTGGGGGCGGGGGGGGTGGGGGGGGGGGGGGTGGGGGGGCAGCTCAATATGTGCCTGGAAACTATACATTATTTTGAGGGGATAAATGTGACCTTTTTGGAAATAATACATCAGTTTATCATGTATATCCTGGGGTAATTCGTACAATCAGTGAGTAAAGAGAGGGTGGAGTGTTCGAGGGGGTGGGGTTGGGATGGGTTGGGGGGGGGGAGGGTGGGGGGTGGGGGCGGGGGGGGGGGGACGGCTTTAGGTGAGGGGTTTGTTATACGTGTGGTGCTAGGTCTAGGCGAAGGTGCGGGTGATGGGGAAGAAGGGGGCGTTCGAGGCGGGGGGGGGGGGGGAACACAGCGGCATGGATGGCTCTCGAAAGATAATGAGGTGATATCCTGTGCGTGAAGTGTTTATTAATGTGGCGGATTTCGATATTTGGTGGGGCGTTTGAGTAAGGGAAAGCAAGAGGGGGGGGGGGGGGGCGGATTTTTAGGAGGTGTAGGTTACAAATAATATTCAAATACACTTCGGCTGTGAGATCAATGATATGTAGCAGTTTGTTACACGCGTGGTGCTAGGTCTAGTATATATATTGAGGGTTGGGGAGTAGCCAACTTTTATTCTCGAATATTGTATGAAGAGTAACATATAAGATAACTAATAATATTCTGTATTCGTATTCTTCCCGATAATGAAGCGGGTGTGAGGAAAAAGAAAAAACAAAATAAACCGACTACCATATATATTGTAGAGCAGTATAGTGGAAACTACAGTAACAAATCTATAAAAAAAATGTGATGTTAAATCTAGCTCAAAATTCCCCACCTGAAGTATAAATACCAACACTCACCATCATAGTGGAGGAAAAATATGACCCCTCCCAATAAAAACTTACCCATAAAGACTAGTATTATAAAAATCAAAATACACTCCAGGTCCAGCTGTGAGATCGAATATTTTGTCGAAACTCATCTTTGCAAGCTGTGTGTCATATTTCGATCGCGCGTATTACGGATTGCGTGTCCTCATCAAGGATATAGGTCGGCGACTCCCCTTTCAACTACAGTGTAGCTATCAGGGTCAACAGGGTGATGTTAGGCAGTCTGTGCGCGGGAACTATGAAACTCGTTTCAGAGGGGGACAAAATCTGACAGCTGTGGAAGGAAATGCATTATTAGTTTATCAAGTGCATCCTGTAAGTCGAATATCCGGTGAGGGGAGGGCGGAGTTTTTAGGGACGTGGGGACCTGATTTTGATCAAAACGGGGCGGGAGGGGGGGAGGGGGGGGAATGGACGGGTGGGGAAGGTCAATTTGTGCGTGGAAACTATAAATCCTTCTTGTGGGGGAGGGGGGGGGGGATGTGGTGGAGGTGGCGGGGGGCGGGGGGGAAGGGCGTTAGGTCGCATAGATGTAGGGGTTTGCTATACGCGTGGTGCTAGGTCTAGGCGATGGTGCGGGTGGTGGGGATGGAGGGGGCGTTGGGGGCGGGGGTGGGTGGGAATTGCAGAAGCGGCATGGACGGCTCTGAAACGATAACGAAGCAATATCCAGGGCGTGGAAGTGTTTATTACTATGGCGGATTTCAATATTAGGCGGGGCGTTTAAGCGAGAGGAAGCGAGGCAATAATAAAAAAAACTAAAATGGGGCGGTGGTGGTGGTGGGGGGGGGGCGGGCGGGGGGGGGTACAAGAGGTTTAGGTCACATATAATATGAAAACTCACTCCAGCTATGAGATCAAGGATTTGGTCGACAACGATGTTCGCAACATTGTGTGTGATCCTCCGATCACGCGTATTAATCATATATGTAGGGCCTTGCTATACGTGCGGTGCTGGGTCTAGGCGATCGTGCAGGGTGTGGGGAAGGAGGGGGCGTTGGACGGGGGGAGGGGGGATGAATGAAAGCTACGTCATGGATGGCTTAAACGATAACGACGTGATATCAATTGCTAAGAAGTGTTTATTACTATGGCCGATTTCGATCGTAAGTGGGACGTTTGAACGAACTGGGCGGGGAACTAAAGGGGGGGGGGGGGGGGGGGGGGGGGATGGCGGAGATGAGTCGGAGCTTCGGAGTGGATGGTTAAATGGATAATGAGATGATATCAGCTGGCTGGTAGTGTATACTACTCTGGCAGATTTTGATTTCGGGTTGGGCGTCTATATTACAAGTACCAACAACGCAGCTTGCCAAGAGGAGTATTGACCTGAAATTCGTCGCACTCGCGGCTGACGTCCTTACAATATATTTATTTTATATTTTATTTTCCACGAAAGATATACATGCAAAGGACGTCGACGATAGACAACACACTATTAGACTGACCCAGAGAGGGAAATTGTCAAACATTAGGACGGCCTATCACATAAATAATGATATTGTATAATCTCCGTAGATTCTAAGCAGTCACACTAAACAGACGCAATGCGCAAGAAACAAGAAACCGGTAAACCACGGACCTTTCGTCAGTAAACCTTTGGTCGATCTTAAAGGCCACCCGCGGAAGGGACGTTGCTTGTATGGGCCATACTAAACAGGCCAACCTTTAAGGCCAACGTTTGTGTAGTAGCCATAATAATTAACAGGAACGTGTACGTGTACTTCGCGTACCAGGGTTTCCGTTCGAACATATTCGGCTCCAAGGGCAAACGCTTGCTATGGGCGGCGAATCAAATCCTTGTTGGAGCTACCACCATGAACATCGCAAGGTCATGAGTATTATTGGAGGGACATGAACAGCGTATATTTGTACGAAATCCCGATGGTGTTCTAACCGGAACACCTGGTTATTATTGGAGATAACGTACAGACGTAATACTTTGCTAGGAGCCCCACAACCCCATGATCGACAGCTCGTGCGGCGACAGACATGGAGCTGGGAGTTGATTAAGAGATTGCAAGGGATGTACATTCGCTGTAATCGGGCAACCCTCTTTAATCCAAGGTTGTCAACCGAACGAATGCATCGTTGAGCATGAAGCTAATTGTTGTGGTAGCGAAAACACTTGCAACCAACTCCAGCTACACAGCAAGAATGCGCTTACTACTGTGCCCGGTCGACGGAAAAGCCCCCAGTCCTAGGTGGGGAGGAGGAAAAACGTAAGCGGAGAGGCGAACAGATGATGTAAAGAAACCTTAAGTATGACACTACTTGCTTTCCCGTATTCACCCTGCGGTGAGGAGCACATGCGTCAACGCGATCAGCCTAGCCCCCTACCATCAAGGGAAACAACCGTGACACGAGAAAAGCTTTGCACCCACCCTACGCACAATGGAACGTCTCGAGTAACTGGAAACCAAATGCTACGTATTGTACACATCCGCCATATCTTAAATATCAAACAAGTATGGCCACGTTACGCTATCGCATTGAAGCATCGGGCGCTGCGTATCTCAGATTTCCCAGCTGGAACTATGAGCACTCGCAATTTCCCCGGGTGACCCGAAATTCAAAGTGCAACGCGTGCAGTTTGGAAGCCGGCTTTGTCGTCAGTACGTGCTTATGTACTTCAACGTACAATTCGATTGAGGTACTCCGCACTTGTCAACCGTTAAATCGTTAAAGTACCCAAATCGCGTCTTCAACGTAAACTCGAAACCAACGAAAAGAGGGCATGTGGCTTGGTCACTGGCCGACTGCTCTTATCGTTTACTACGGCTCTAATTGCGTGGCCTATCCGTTACTGTCCCTGGCACACTGGAAAAGGCCTACCCATTGGCGGGAATCTCCAAATATGAACCGGATGTCGGTCACTGATACAATATCCTGGAACAACAGCTCTAAGTTATTCCGTGTCAAACCAACGGCAGGTTACGCCGCTAGCCGTTACTAAGATGTCGAAATATTTCCCATTATTTTGTAGCGAAACGTTACTTTGGCGATTGGTATGGTGCGCGACACATCAAAACTAGTGGAACATTCTTAGCAATTGAGGTTGAAATCGATGTCGATATTGAGATCGAATGATTTCAACATTGTCAACAAGAGCGAGATTGCCGGATCCGTCGTTATCAAAATAATATCATACGCTGGTGTCCTATTTATACAAGGTATGTTGAGAAACGTCCGATGACTAGACTAAAAGATGACATATGTGCTAATATATATATTACGTGTATTCGACAAAATTTCGCCTTGGCTGGGTTTTCTTTCGATTTGATTGAAACGACGCGCCAGCCGTCTTATTTCCGCCGGTTAGATGCGCTCCGTAAGCCGGCGATACAACCGATCCTCGCAATAGTCGGCAGTCGGTTGGAGCTTCCATTCCAAGCTTGACAGCAGTCGAAACACGAGAAAAAACGAAGGTTTCCACCCGAAACCATCTCAAACGTCTTTTCGACGTTCGTTTGCAGAATGGATACGTTCTATGATAGGTCTAGCCGTATTTCGCAGACACATTCTCGACTGCGGATGTGTCGCCATCGAAGGAAAACCCCATACTCAGGTGGCCATTTGGGTACGTTCCGCTACGTTGTCGCGAAACCACAATCTCATTTCATCGGGCCCACGCACACATGGTACCGCAACGTCCGAGAATGCATGTTTATACGGAGACCTCCTCCTCTTTCTTTTTATCAACGTGTGAGTTTGTCCGTAGGTTGTACAGACTATGTAAGTTGCAACGCCCGGCATATCATTGGAACACCGGACGCATATCACCGTCACACACCCTAATTGAGCCGCTATTTTTGCAGCACTGATATGACGTTGAATTGTTTGTGGCCACAGCCTGGGCATTGGCTTTCCTCGTTCCAGGTAGCTGGTGGCGAGTAGTGGTCGTTGCGCGTTCAGCTTGTCCGTTTCGTGTTTGTTGTGTGACTGTCGTATTCTAGCACAGCTGTGGGGTGCTGTTACTTGCTATTTGTGACGTGTGGATTTCAATGCGTTGGCACGTTTTCCTAGTATTTTAGTCGCCTTCGCACCCTTTTTTTCGTGGTTCAGTGCCATGCGCATAATAGCACCTGCAGTAGACGTTGCAGTAGTTGTTTTATGCATACAGATGGACACATCCCAGACGCCCTGGTAATCTGGTGAATTCCGACGCGATGGGGCAGTTCCAGCGGGGTGAGACATTGAACAGAGAACACTAGACTACACCATACCTCAAAAGCCAGCTTGTTTTCCTCGGATCGGAAGAAGAACAGGTAGTCGTTGAATTTCGTTGAGTGTTCACCGGACCCATACACTGCCGGCTGTCCTGTCGCAAGTGACCTGAAGGCCACGAAGTCCACCCCTCGGACGACAGGCAGGTTTTGGTTGCCTGTGCATTTCTCTGTGGTGGTATCAACTACAGTGGTAAATCACAGGCATTCGCATAGTTACGCAGCAAACAGGCGAAAGGGGCGATGAGCGAGACTCGTAGGCTTCTTCGTAAGTGGATATCTCGTGGGGAAGTGCCCTCGGCCATGTGGACGAATCGATGGTGAGGAATGCCATAAGGCCAGGAAGTCATGTTTGGTCAGATGGTGATAATTTCAGGCAGAAGACCAGAGGTACCAGCATACCAGAAAATGGACTAAGAGGAAGGGTATGCATCCTCTCTCTCGGCCCAGGACCCAAATAGTCGTCCAAGAGATTCTTCTTGTATACCCTGTCGGGACATTACGAAACCCACCGCAATCTCCGCGGACCATGCACGCAATTTAACACAAATCACATGCATCATACTTTTTTACGAGTACAAGTAATCTCTACAGCCCCCCTACTCGTATGCACAGTCATGACAACGTGAGCAGTCAAAGCCACCTGTTGTGAAGACGCGACAGTCATGAAGACAATCATATAAATCAAATCCGAACCTACCTGCTAAATCCGAAACACAATCAATAAAGCATCCTTCCCCTTAACTGAAACCAAAGACATAACACAAAAACATAATTCCCAAAACCAAGAACGCAAGTACCTGAGTTCCAAAACCCCTTAATAACCGAAGAACAAGAATCTTGATATTGAAAGCCCAGGAACACAGTCAATCGAAGTAAAGCGGTGTTGGCTTCCACTCCCAACGTCTCCCGGGTAATTTGTACAACGCCCGTTATTTTTGCGATGTCGCTCCGGTAACCAGACAACAATCGGCGTGTGAAATCGAAACAGCATGATTTTTTTAAGCGCGGACAGTAGTGTCCATAATAATACCAGCGCCTTACTCGCTAAAATAGTCACAGGAACACAGTTAATCGAAGTAAAGCGGTGTTGGCTTCCACTCCCAACGTCTCCCGGGTAATTAGTACAACGCCCGTTATTATTGCGATGTCGCTCCGGTAACCAGACAACAATCGGCGTGTGAAATCGAAACAGCATGATTTTTTTTAAGCGCGGACAGTAGTGTCCATAATATTACCAGCGCCTTGCTCGCTAAAATAGTCACGAAAATACAAATACTGCTCCTCTCTATCCCCAATGTGCGTTATTCTTGAACAATATCATCCAATGCCCATGATGATGCCAAAATGCGAAAAAAAAAAACACAACCCCATTCAGCGATATTTTTTCAACCGAAAGAAAGCAAGATGCCGATATAGTCTATTAATATCGAACACGATCTCCCAATTAGATCGTTACTCCAAATAACGAACGAGGACAGTAATACCAAACAAAGATTCCAATGTGTGTCAACGTACCAACAACAACTACCCTCTAGATGTGTATAATTCTTCGCCGAAGAACTAAACTACCAACCAGTGTACCAAACACTACACTACACTCCCAATCAATGTGTATCATTCTTCACTAAAAAATATAATACCGACGTATCAAACACTATACTCCCTCACCAAGGTGTACCTCGCATCACATACCACAAAACATCACCCTGTTGAGCCTCATTGCTACACTGTAGTTGTAAGGGGAGTCGCCGACCTATATCCTTCATGAGGACACACAACCCGTAATACGCGCGATCGGAGTATCACGCACAGCTTGCAAAGATGAGTTTAGACAAAACCCTCGATCTCACAGCTGGAGTGTATTTTCATTTTGTATAAAATTAATAACTCCAAACTGAAGAATAGAAAAGAGCAATGAATGGCCGAATACGGGTACACCCGATCGACCGATAGCCGTTATCGGCTATCCCTTGAACACACAATCCCACAACGACTCAGGACGGCATCTCATTGGTCGAAACCACACCGCATCCGAACGCAGCCGCATGTCCATCGGGTGCACCCGATTATGGCTGAACAAGTCCTCGAAATGTACCCGACTTGCATACAAGCCACTCGGTTATGGCCGGGCTACTCGACCACAAGCCCACACACACGCACGCACGCGCAGCGGGCGCGAACTCGCGCCACGTCACGAGGCGGGGCATTGTTTGTTCTTTCGTCTCGGAGTTTTTTTTTGTGGTCCATGAAGTCGCAGTTAGCACCCCTACGCACAAGGCACAAAAGCGCATCTATGCAGCCGGGTTAGACATAGATCACAGACTACCTGGCCACGGGCACGGCACGAGAAGGGCTGAGGATTCAGATGCTCCTTTCCAAAAAGCACAGTGATATATTTTCGTGGCGTGGCGGGCCCGAGAAATGTATTGCCGCCACCTGTCACGTCACAACACCAGCGACAGCCGAGTACACACAAAATTGGCAACACAACGCAACATGTGCACGAATGTACATGAGATTCCACACATAACATGAAGCCCTGCTGTGTACAGGACTGCTGGATTTTGGCCATATTGCAAAACTAATTCCCATGTAAGAGAGGTACAATCACGACCCACAGAGCTTTTCCTGAAAACGGCGTCCGTGTAGGGCACCTGTTAGCGAGACCTAGGAAACCATTTGACTCAAATCATTTGATCAAATCATTTTTCCTGCCACGCCACGAACATATCTCCCTGTGCCATTTCGAAAGGAGCATCTGAATCTTTAGCCCTTTTCGTGCCGCGTTCGTGCCCAGGTAGTCTGTGATCTATGTCTAACCCGGCTGCATAGATGCGCTTCTGTGCCTTGTGCGTAGGGGTGCTAACTGCGACTTCATGGACCACAAAAAAAACTCCGGAAAAAGTGCTCCGAGACGAAAGAACAAACAATGCCCCGCCTCGTGACGTGGCGCGAGTTCGCGCCCGCTGCGCGTGCGTGCGTGCGTGTGGGCTGGTGGTCGAGTAGCCCGGCCATAATTGAGTGGCTTGTTTGCGAGTCGGGTACATTTCGAGGACTTGTTCAGCCATAATCGGGTGCGCCCGATGGACATGCGGCTGCGTTCGGATGCGGTGTGGTTTCGACCAATGAGATGTCGTCCTGAGTCGTTGTGGGATTGTGTGTTTAAGGGGTACCCGATAACGGCTATCGGTCGATCGGGTGTACCTGATTTCGGCCATTGCTCTTCAATTTTTATTATATCCATCAGTTTTTTGCTGTGCAGCGGTGTCACATAAGTGCAACCCGTACGTACTGGTATTATGTCGTGAAAAAATGAAAATACACTCCAAAATAATATATGAAAAATGAAGATACACTTGAGCTGTGAGATCATATAATAAATATGATATACAAGGCTCCCCTCCGGGAAGTGCCTAGGGGAGTGGCGCAAGGACACAATATTATTATTTTCAGTACCGGACGCAATGACCATTTATTTGTACATCCATCCAAAAAAAAAGTTGCCCGGATAAATAATAATGACTACGCATTTTATAAAAAATTTCAAGGACGTCAGCCGTTTTACCCGCAGTACTTCTTTGGTGTCAACAGCAGTACTTTTACCACTTTTTGGGTACTCGAGATAGACGTGCCCACGATCGACCTGTTGTTGAGAAAATACGCACAACACACAAAACTTGTCATCCGTATGATAGGTATGATTTCGAGAAGAGAGTCACACTTCGACCTCCAGGTTAGGGACCGCCAAGAAGCGAGAAGGGGCACATGTTGCGTGGGATGCGGCTTGCTGTAGAAAAACACGTAAATAGCACCTCCTATTGGGAACGGGACAATACGTGACAGCATATGGCAAAAGCCACTCGCCACCGTATAAGGAGACGGCACGGCACGCGCACATGGTCCTACCACAGCGGTAGTAGCGTTTTTTTGCTCTCCGCATGTTGTTTGCTGCTGTCTTATCATTTGCGATCTTCGCAAAATAAGACAAAAAAATACTTGTAGAAAAGCTGCCTCTGGGGACGTTAATGTATCAAATAATGTAAAAGGATGGGTTGGTTGGTATCTAAATTACCTAGTACAGTATTTATATTAGTCTAGTCTACTACTTCAAATGTTCCTATTTACAGCAGAAACGTGTGGTATGGTGGGGTGGCAAATGACGGTCTCCGAAACAAGGAACTCGGCGCAGCATAGCGCGGACACGCCACGCGCACATAAATGGTGTTGCCTACCGCTGCTGCTGTGCGGCAGGGTTGTAGCGTTGTGCTGTCCGCATGCTGTATGCTGTCTGTCATCTGCGATCTTACATAATAAATGGTGCTGCCTACCGCTGCTCCAGTGCGGCAGAGCTGTTGTAGCGTTGTGCTGTACATGCTCATTAGAGGCACGATTTACTGTAATATATATACACAAAGTGCACCAGCCAGGACATAAAGATAAGGAACGTTTTGTAGTACTACTGTGATATTCAAACGATCATTACACTTTACGCCCGAACATAAATATATGGACCTTTTGAGTGCTTATATGATATTCAAACGACCCTTACACTTTACGCCGGCATGTCACTTGGCACTTGACAGGAGCAGCAGTAGTAGCAGCAGCATCGAGAGGTAGCGGCGTATAGGCGAGTAGAGCATCGCAGGGTCCCATCAAAGCAATCAGCGACTACAACAGCATCCACACGCGCAGGAAGTTGCAGGCTGCTGCGACTAGGGGGCTGGACTGCTGCTGGGCGGCAGGATCGTAACGTGGTGCTCAATGCCAAAAAAGGGAAATGTACGTCAACGAAGCACACCAATCTGAACATAAATATAAGGACATTGTGAGTGCTAATACGATATTCGAAATATCCTTACAATTTACGCCGGCATGTTACTTGATCACTTGACACTTGCCAGAAGCAGCAGCAGTAGCAGCAGCAGCAGTGAAAAAGTGGTGGCGTATGGCGGGTAGCGCAGGCTTCGATCAAAGCAATCAGCTACTACAACAGCAGTCACACGCCCAGAGAATTGCAGGCTGCTGCTGCTAGGGGGCCGGACTGCTGCTGGGCGGCAGGATCGAAGCGCGGTGCTCTGTGCAAAAAAAGGGAAATGAGCCTACAACGTGTACCCTCCACGAGCCGAAATCGCGTTTTGCACCCAAATCTTACGTGCGTACACGGGGATAGGAGATGCAGAAACCCAATGCCCGGGGATGTTGCGGAAACCCGGGGATTTGCCTTAAGTGTGCCTAAGGCCAAAAAAGTTGGCAAGGTTTGCCACGCACCACACACTGCACGGATCGCGCCCAGACCTCCGGCAACGTGAGCCCGACGGTCGAGTTGTACCCACCCCACCCGACGTTTGGGACAAAGGTGCGAGCACCAAGAGATGTGCCCGAAGGATAAGAAAAAGATCACAATTAGACTCTACATATACATATATTCGTCTAGGGTGGCCGGTTCGAGCAGCCCAGTGGGTTCGCTTTCCAAGACGTTTTGAGCCGACTATTATTAGCTTCTTGCTTTTACAGACTCCTTGGCCCCACTAGCCCGAGCAACCTTCTGGCTTACAGCATGCGGCCGCAGATGACCGCGGGCGACTTACACAACAGACGAATAGTCCGCAGTGTTTCGCGCACGACAGAAAACGTACGAGCATAGTCAGTAATATTTGTTGTCAGCGATTTTGTCAGCTGGCGTCACTGGGCACCCACCATTATCACACGGACTTTGCCACACATCAGGGGGGACAAGCTGTCGTTCTGGTCTGCTTGCCTTATGCCGATGTTGCTGGTACTATTCATACTACTGCTGCCCAGCTGCTACGCGACCCTCTGTATGTAGCTGATCGCTGCTTCGCTGTAGTAGCTGACCACAGGTTGGCTGTGGTGCACGGTGTGCGTGTGTGTTTTCTGTGCAACGTGTTTGCTTACCGACATACCTGTACCAGGCAGGCTAGTATGCATGGGTCATTCTGGGGACTCCCTGTTGATTTGGATTCTTCAGTACGACAGTTACATATCAGTTTTGTGCAGGTTCGGGCTTCTGGACTACTATTGGGTGCCTAGTAGTACCTGGTTGGCGTTCTTGATGGTATACTGCTGGGCGCTCTCGCTCGGGAGCTCACTCTTCTCGAAGGTCTTTCGCTCGAGTTCTCTTCTCAGAGGCCTCACGCATGAGTTCTTTGCTCGACTTGCCTCTACCCTGTGGTTGAGAGACGTAATACAATGACTTGAAACCCACCCCGCTTGGAGCTAACGAACACTCTAGAGTGAACCAAGTTGCACCATAAATAGCCTCATGGGGGGTCTGCGAGTCAGCAGTATTGGAAAAGGGCCGTGCTTTCATCGAAGCTTGGTGGGGAAGGAAGGGCCATGTTTGAGGAGCCAACCTTTTCGGAGATCAGCGGAGATGAGCAGCGAGGCACAAGGAGGAGTCCGGTGGGGAGAAGGAGAGAGCCACCGCTGGTATGGCAGGGAGAGATGCCTTACTGCCATCGTCGGAATTCTTCGATGGTGGAAGAGGGAGGGCAGCTTGATAGGCGAGTTGTCTTCGGACCTGGAGATGATGTTTTTGTGGAGACGTCGTTTTAAGGGAGAAGCCACTTCTGCTGTAGACTACGTACAGCAGTAGTACCTAAAGCCCTACGGTGGAGCATGACCGTAGACAGGGAGTATCAGCAGCATACGTCCATGGTGACAGCGTAACCTAGGACACCCCCACCGTATACAGCGGACAGGGGGGTTTGCAGCAGCAGCTAAAAGCCCTATGGCAGAAGATCAGCCGTAGGCACCCTCGCCGTGTGTTGCGAGCGGGGGGGATTTTAAAGTCTCACGGCATTTAATATTACTATTATTTGCCGTGCGCCATCTATTTCAGAAGGTTGGTTGTGGAGGCAGCAGGTATAGGGTTATCAACATTTTTTCGCGAGCGGTCGCATGGCCGCCAGCCGTGTGCACCCAACTATGGTGAGTGATTTGGTAGGGCGAAGTCGCGCGGCATAATAGCCGCGTGCTTCCTGCCGCTGGTAACAGTGGTAGGAAAGGACGTGGGGTAATCGTGGGCTGTCTGCAGCAGTACCAAATAACGATGGGGTTCCGTCCCGGCAACAAGTCGAGCGGCATGGCCGCACGCACTCCAGGATATGCAGCAGCAACAGCAGCAGCAAGAGAGGCCATGGACGGAGCAGTTCATTATTTCGCCAGCCGGAGCTTTATGGTTCGGCAACATCGCGGGGCGGGGGTGGGTACAGGACTGGTCAAAGTGGTTAATTAATTTTTACGATGCATTCACTTTTCGACCGAAGCATTGTTTTTGGTCGAATATGACGTTTATTTTTTTTGGCAAGAGTGAAGACCCGTTAAATAGTAAGCGGTTTACTTGCGTTTGGAGTGGAGACCCGCAGATAGTATCATCTAAGATTCGTTCTGGATGGTAAAAGTAGCCCTTTTCGCCAGGTACTTTTGAAGTGTTTTTAATGTTCAAATCAAACAGTCTTTGTAAACCCGAAAACCTTGTAGTGTTTTTCTGGTATAGGCAGGACCAGGAGGGAACTGGTGGAGCTGATGTACATTACGATAACACCTGGAACAAACTGAAAGTGTGTTTGCCACGTTCAAATCAAACCGTCTTCGTAAATCCGAAAAACTTGTAGTGTTTTCTATTGTAGACGAGACCAGAAGGGAACTGGTGGAGCTGATATACATACTGTAACGATGTGGAGAAAAGGGTACGTAGGTGCACCAAATTAGGGGGTGTGCCGCTGATGTATGGTATTGATGGTGGCACTGACTGTGTGGAATTTTGCGGGTATTTTTTGTTTTGGCAGTAGTCTTCTGACTGGTTGCAAAATAAAAGTGAGCATATTCATGATCAATTGGTTGTTTTACCAACGGTATCATTGCGAACGCTCGTTCGCAAAGGAGGAGTCAAACACGGAATGTTTTTGCGATGGTCGAATAATTTGCGTAGCTGAGAGGGCTTGAACTGTTCATATCGACAGTGGCGGCATTTTAATTGTTTTGTTTGGAGATGTAGCAAACAAAAGCCAAAACGAGAGTATTTTCGGTTTAATGATGGTTTGCGAATAACCAATATTTCGGGTGATTACGCTTGTTGGCGAGGATTGGTTACATTGGCTAATAGATCTTGCTGGTATCTTATGTTTGTGGTTGTCTACGTGTGTTGACGAGATGGGATGGGGCATCCTTGTGGCCGTATAGTCCAGGATATACTCGTCTCAAATGAGAGAGGGGATGCAAAGTCACAATTAGTCATTGGACTACCGATGTTGACTTTCCGAACTTGATGGGTGGTTGCAATCTTGTTTGGGAATTCGAAGGATGATATATTTTGAGAATTTGATTATTTCACAAGCAAGTTGCTTAGCATTTGTTTTGCAATGAAAAACGGAGTGGCTTGTGGATGGTCATAGACTATACTAATTGTATCGGGAGGGCGTAGGCTGATTTTCGTGTCAGATATATTCTGAGTTTGCGGACAAGAATTTATACTACCTTGTTTTATCGATATGGTATGTGTATCTATGGCGGTAGTAGGAGACAACGGGAGACCTTTGGCCGGATGACCGTGCGATCTATGGCATTTTATCTGTCGCATTAGTTTTTGCCCTGATGGCGCGGCTGTTGTAATCTCTTCTTGTGGTTACAATGATTGTAAGTGGAAGTATGGGGGAGGACTCCGCTCAGGAGGATGAGGTTCCTCTTGATATTTTGTGTTGTTTTAGGTGATGGAATTGAGTCATTTGTTGATTCCTCACTGTCTTGTTGTGAAGAATCCGGGAGGGTGTTGATTTGGGATTTTCAGTGTGACAGTTACGTATCAGTTTTGTGCAGGTTCGGGCTTCTGGACTATTGTTGGGTGCCTACTAGTACCTGGTTGGCGTTCTTGATGGTATACTGCTGTGCGCTCTCGCTCGGGAGCTTACTCTTCTCGGAGGTCTTACGCACGAGTCCTCTTCTCAGAGGTCTCACGCATGAGTTCTTTGCTCGACTTGCCTCTACCCTGTGGTTGAGAGACGTGATACAATGACTTGAAACCTACCCCGCTTGAAGCTAACGAACACTTCCAGCAGCAGTAGCGCCGGTATGTGCTACCTCAAAATGCCGGCACTATTGAGGACACATATAAAATTGGGAATCGAGCTGCCATGCATAAATAAGTTACATATATACTAACTATATCCTGGGCATGGTAGAGGGCAGATGCGATACTCAACCAGCACCTGTGCTTCATCGCTTGATCAGCAATATCATCAGCTATACATACCGCCATGCAAACCTCGACCTTGAATCAACATCACAGAAAGAAAAAAATATGGGGATGATCCTGCTCTGCTCATCATTTCCTTGCTCCGCTTGCCTGCTGCTACTGCTGATGCTCTACTACGGCACGGCAATGTCTTGAACTCTATTTGCTGTTGTCATATGGTCTGTGTATATTTTCTTTTTATGTATCTGCTCGTCATATGTACATGGATCTCCCACTAACGCAGGTACGCGCAGCAAAACAAGCACTGAGTAGGACACCAGCACTACTAGTGGAAAAGGGGTGCCATACCTCATTGAGAGTTCTAGTCGTGGCTGGCGAACTTTCCGGTATTATGAAAAAGTGGTTCAACGGGCACTATAGGCTCGTGTATCCTACGTATTGGTATGGGCGCTCTTCCATACCCCCATGTGGGGGTATTTAATACGTACACCCATTTTGTTTCACCGTGTTCAACAGGTACCGCCCAACCCGAACCCTAACCCTAACCCCGAGCCGAACGCTATAGAGTGGCCACTGTTCGGAAGCTGTCGCTTGTGAAGGCTCTAGGTGGATTCGCCCGGCTTGGATACTGTGCTTGGAAATACTCAACCTTGATTGGACGTTGATTGGGCCGTTGAGAATGCTGTGGGGTTACTGTATAACCTAAGTTTTTGTTCTCACATTAACGCGCATAATCACGTCGGTGGTCACAGGACAGGCTCCAGTCACCATGGAGCTGAGGAATGCCCCGGGGAAAAAACACTATCGACCCATAGGTTGTACACGCACATATCACAATTGACGCAACTTATGCGTCCGCCAGAAACATATGGCAGTGAGAAAGGGGGTCAGACTACGATATGCCACGTCCATACAGGTGCATACGTCGCACTACTCGCGCACCTGAAAAAGCGATTCTACCGTTTGCCACCCACGAAAGACTGCCACGTACCAGGTACGTCGAAGTATATATTACACGCAGTACCTATCACTATGTATACGCACGTCAGACTCAAGTCAGTTGGAAGATAGTACACAATGAAAAAAAATAGAAAGCGTAAAGGAAAGGAAATAAAAGGAAGTAAGAAAGGGAGAGGAACGTGTACCCACTGACGCGACCGCGGGCCCGGTTGTATCAGCTCCGACGACTTCCCCTCGCAGGCTCGGAATACGCTTGTCCACAATGCAACAGCTCGTTCCTTATCACACGGAGAAATAACATGACATCGGCCATGGACCTTCCCGTTTGCATCTCAAGATCTCAAGAGCTCACAAGAAACGCCAATAATGACAATTGATCCCCCTGACAAAATGTATCCAGCCATCGCACTGTAAAATGCCCAATGATACGACCACAGCGGTACAGCACCCTCCAAAACCCACCTAGGGCTACCAACTACAAGTTGGTTCAGACCGAGTAGCTTTGATAAACATAGATGCCCGTATTATACGTTGGGCAATGTCAAATCCAACACATCCCGGTCAGCTTCACCACGACCCAAGTTTTAACACGATTACCGACCGTAAACAACGGTTGTTCAGCAGCCGTGTCATCACGAATGCATCTTCAAGCAAACCACGCACCACGCGCCACACCTCCCATTGCGCATGCAACTTGCCGAAACCCAGACCACATAAGGAATGTGTATTCCAGCACAATAACCACCCCTGTAAAAACGGAAGCATCAACCACGGACATGCTCTATCCACACACAGCCTCGGCGACGAACCGCCAGCTGTGGCTGCCTCAGGTGCTATCAGCGCCCGGTGCAAAAGTTCCAACTCAGTACGAAACACAAAATTCCAAATTTCGATCAAACCGAAAATCAGCAATTTAAAACTGGGGATCCCCCCAAGCCACACTATGATCACAAACGCAGCCCATACTGCTGCACGAGCGCCCGCTTCTGTTCCGTCTCCAGCCGCAGTGCCCTGAACTCTTTTCAGAGCACGGCCGGCGCGTCATAGAATACGCGCGACACTAGCTCCCAGGTGCTCTCCGCCTCTTCCAGCCCTTCCCAGGCCACCTTGACGACGAACTCGTCGCCGCTTGCGGCCCGCATGCTAGCCGAGATACCCCGGATGTGGTACTCGCCCTGGTTTTCCAATTGCTGGTAAATCGTTGGCAGCTCGCCGGTAATCTCGATCTGGTCATCGGCGTAAAACCGCATCCTCGCCACATGGACGTCGCGCAGTTCGCCTGTGACCAAGTGCTGTACCGCATACGCGCGCTCTTTGTCGTCGTTGGCAAAACGCCACGGTCCAGTCCAAATGCTTATGAGCTTGCAGTGCTTGCCCTGCGTGGACACTTCAGCCAGCAGAACGTAATCACCTACCGTGAAATGCGGCAGCGTCTTGCCGCGACTGCCGCGCGCTCGTTGGTGACGACGATCGGTGCCGACGCGTTGCAGCACCCTCGCCAGAAGCTCTTCCTGGGTGTCCACCTGAGAAACCACCAGCTGGTGCAACCTGGTTTCATCGATTAGGCTAAACTGAAAACCCTCGTCGTCCCCCACGATGAGAGCAGCAAAGGTCGTGCGCGGCTCATGTCCCATCATGAAGTGGTAAGGGGTCGCCTGCAGCAACTTCGGCCACGCGGTGTTCAATGCCCAATGCACAGTCGGTAGTACCACAACCCACTCGCTGAGCGGCCGCCCCATCTCGTTGAGCATTGCTTTCGGCCCGTGGATCACTTCGCGCATCATGCGCTCGACGGTTCCGATGCTCCACGCGCTGTTGGCCACTGAGAACCGATGCTCAACGCCCAGTGCTTTTGCCAGCTTGCGCACCACGCGATCGCGGAAATGGGTCGCGTTGTCGCTCACCCACGTTGTTGGCGGCCCAAACGTGGCACACCAGCGAACAAGCTCTTCCACGGTGCCGTTCGCCGTGCACGCTCTAGACGGTCGCAGCCATGTGCACCTGCTCACGTCCCGAGAATGACCAACACGTACTGAGATCCATCCGCATCGTCAACGCCGACATCAAGGGCGCTTTTCCCCATGTAGAGAAACTCAAAATGCACAATTGCGTTTGGTTCTCGCCCATGAGGGGTCTCTTCCAGCGTACGGGGCACTAGCGCCCGCGTCTTGGTGTCCGCACAGTACAGGCAAAGCCGAGTCATGTCCCGCACATCACCAGCCATGCCCTCCCAAACGCAGTGCAGTTCAAGCCGAGTCATCGTTGCATCGGCTGGCCCCTTCCAGATGGGCACACACCAGCAGTCGCTTCTTCACAGACTCGGCCTCGGCCGGTACCCAGATCACACGGTGGCCATGGTACTCCACACGGTACAGCCCTTCTGAATTTACCGAAGCCACCCCCGAAGCCGTGTCGACGGTGGGCCCGTCCCCCGCAGCGGCCGTCTGCACATCGCGCACAACCTCGTCAAAAACTTGATGCTCCCAGCGAAAAACACCTCTGCGTACTTGACGCTCGCGTGCACGCACACCGGACCTCCCGGACGCGTCACCCAACGCGACAGCAGGTCCCCCCAGCAGTTCTCGTCGCCAGGAATGTGCACGATGGTGTACGGAAACTGCCCGAAAAATACACCCCATCCTTGTAGACGTTGTGCCACTGCCTTGAATGTGGGCGCTCCGTTCGCACCAAAAATACATTCGAGGTTCCGATGATCACAGTGAATCGCCACCCCACCCCACAGCAGGTATGGTAGCTACTTAAACGTGTTCACGACCGCGAACCCCTCCTTGTCCACAGTTGCCCATCGCTCCTGCGAACCACTGAAATATCCACTCAGAAATCCCAGCGGCTCATGGGACATGTCCGCGATTGCAACGCTGCCGGTCAACTCGACCGTCATTCAGGGGCACCGCTGCGCTCACTCGTAGTCGCACAGCATCCCACGCGGCCGCACGCTCGTCTGTCAACTCGCTGCTGCCTATAACACGGCGAGTCGCCACGCCCTTGGTGCGCCGTGTGTTACATACCCACCCATCGAGAAGCCCGCTCAACGGCGCTTCTAGCTCCGCGAGCTCAGGCAGAGACGTTCGCATCCAGTTCATGGCTTGAAGGAACTGCATGAGTTCCCCGGCGGTTTATGGCCGATATAACTCACTTAGTCCCTGGGCGCGCTCAGGGGCCTCACTGTCTGTCCGGAGAGGATTTTCCCACACCACTTGATTTCCTTTCGAAACAAATCGGCCTTGCGGGCTGCAGTAAAACGCCCACGTTCCAGCAGGCGATCTAAAATCACCAACAGCCACTTCATATGAATCTCAGGCGTATTCCCCCAGATCACGATGTCGTCCACCCACAGCAAACATATCTTGTCGATGTACCCCTCCAAAACATCACATATTGTCGCCTGGAAGTATCGGGTAGGGTTCAGCACCCCCGGCGGAACACGACGCGGCGTGAACAACCCCTCCGGGATGACCGTGGTTAACATGTCCTGGGTATCCTCACTCAGCGGCACCTGCCAGTATCCTTGCTGCCTACCCAGCGGGCACCATGCGGCAGCGCCCTCGAAAAGAGACGCTTTGTCTTCGAGGTTTGGCATGGTCATCGCGGACGATTCGATTGTGTCGTTGACGGCCCGATAGTCCTTGACCATGGGGTAAGAGTTAGATCATTTGGGAATTGCCATCGCCACGCTTGCGTAGATCGCCTGCGGTTTCCGAAACACCATTCCGGCTGTTTCCAAGTTGGCCATGTGTTGGTGCAGCCAAGCCGCCTTGGTTGGCGGGCATGCAACACACGGCTTCGCCCGCACCGCGCTTGCACCTGGCTGAAGCCGCACCGTCATGGGTTCCACGCGTTGTGGTGGAGCGCCCAACAATGCCCGATGGAGCACATCACGGTGGGTGCCAAAAACAATATCGCGCAACACAATGGCACATTCCGGCGGTAAGCCATGGTCAACAGCGTCATCGACCGCCGTCTCCAACGCGCTCAAACGATCCTTCATCTCCACCTCGGAATCCTGAAACATTATGGGACGTTGAGACAGCAGCGTCTGAGTTACTTCTTCCACGTCACCTGACGCACCGCCGTCCGGCCCAAAGGCCGTGACAGCCATCACCGCCCGCAGCACAGCACCATCGTTGGGCTCACACACGGCAAGAGTTGTAAACTCCATCCCAGAGTCATCTTGGCACCCGTGTGCCTTCAGTTCAGATGCCTTAAGCCGCGCCATGACGTCGATGCCGAGGTCTTCTATCAGCGTTTTCTGCCCGATGATAACCACATCGCCGCCCCCAGAGAGCACGATAAACGGCACACTAAACCAGACTGGTCCCAACATAGTTTCGATCGTTAAGTGGAGCGGACACGATTGCGTCTCAATATCACGCTCCTGGCCCAACGACGTCACTACACGCGCATTCCCAACAAACACCTGCGTCAACGGGTTTTGGGTCATCTCTGGCTGTCCTTGCGGGGCCCACACCAGCTCCTCCGATATAGCTGTAATGCCTGAACCAGAATCCATCATTACCTTAAGCTAAGCTGCCCCGAAACACCGGGAATCGCGAGACGCTTTGCGACATACTGCGTCAGGACCTCCAAGTGCGGTTCGGTCTGCGCCGTATCCACGCTCGTATCACCACTTCACCCGGCTAAAATACTTAGACACGCGCGTACGAAACAGTGCTTGTATCACCACATGACTGCTGCGACGCGGGTGCCGGCAGCTGCACCGGAACGGAGTGAAGAACTGGCGCTGCATTTTGTAGCCCAACGCTCTGAGGTACCTGGTGCTGCACCGTCTCTGTGAGCCCGTAAGCTACTGGCGCCATCATTTCCCGCTGCACGCGAATGTGCACGTAGCCGTCTTCATTCCGCCTAGATGGTTTAGGCACAGCAGGTTCGGTCTCCGTAACCACCGTCTTCGAGGCAGTTTTGTGCGCACTAGCTCGAGGGGTGACAGTCGCAGGGGCCATCCCGGTTGTCTTCCTCCGGGTATGCTAAACTGGACCGCTCGAAGACTGCTGCTGCTGTATAGGAGTCTGGCCTTGGGTATGGCCATGGACGCCTTTTCCCCGCCTTGCCCTGCTGGCGTTGGGGGCAGTCCTGCTGCTTGTGTCCCTGCTTGCCACATACGGAACACTCGTTGTTGTCGTAACGACGACTCCGCTCGGCTTTCACACCAGCGGTCTTGGCATTCTCGCGTGTGTCGTGGTCGTCAACAGCACGTCCCTGCGGCTTGGTCCCCGCAGCAGCCATCGACCTAGAGTCACACCGTTTTGTTGTTTGCCGACGTTCAGCATCATTGGCCCCGAGTACGGCTTGATCCCGTTGCTGCTTGGCAATTGCGCTGAACAACGCGTCTGGCTCATGCGTTACGAGATCGAAACGCATCATGCAGGGGTTGGAACCTGCCCTGACGTGTATTGTGACGATGAGCATAACAGCAACTTCGGCCGGTTGTGTCGTACTACTGCGAGAGAGACTATCTTGCATTCCATATCAATGGTATACGATGGTCTGAGCCTGTCCTGGCTTGGCTACGATGATTATAGTATTACATAACACCAACGAACACGAGCGTAAACTGCTGTGAGGTTTGATCGAGGGCTGTACGCGTGTGTGTGTTCTCCAAGACAAGCTCCTTTGTCGCAGACTGCATGAATACGATGCTCGTTAAAGTATATATGCACTGTCAGAGGGGTGGCCCTCGTAGGCTTTGCCCGGGATTGCATACCTTGGTCGCGGTTGGGGCGAAAAGCGTAGTCTTGATCGAGCCAATTGGTGTGGCTAGAACGATAGAATCTATGTTGCATGATGCATACTGCGAGCCCGCCTCGTTTGTAACTGAAATGTACAGGAGAGTTTACTGTTTGCGCTATCTATTACCGGAGAGTATTTTCTGGCGCGCAATGACCCTATCATGCTACCGGCGATACACGTCTGCAGGACAGTCTTCTATGCTCTACAGACACGATACGCATTTTACGCTCGTACGAGCATTGGGTCCCTGTGAATACTGCGCGCCGACCTGGTTGACGACAGATATCTGCTGTAGTATCAAAGTCTAGATACGTATGTCTCTATTGTACTGGGACGTTACGTGCGAACTACAGTCGTACGAATTATACCGGGGGTGCGCCATGGCTGTATCATGCGGCCAGAAAAGTTCGCCGCTGTGTAGCCAGCGAGCACGTGAGGGTCGAATCGCCTTCAAATGTTACTTTACAGAACCTACAGTGCACCATACTATAGGGCCACTAATGCGGGTAGGTATCTACTCTTGTCTCTACTTCCATAATCGAGATTCACACTGTGACATTGCCAACGAACTTTGTCATACGAGCAACGCCTGGAGCGCAATGTCCACACCATGCTGCCAGCAAGAATCGCCGCTGTGGAGTCGCAGCCGGCGAGCCGGGGTGGAGTCACCCTCACAGGTCACATGATACACCCTACGTGGCATCACACTATGATAGGGTCTCTGATGCAAGGAGGGATGTACTCTGCGTTTAAATTTCCATAATCTAAATACCGGCCGTGATGTTGCCGGCGAATTTTAGTCGCACGAGTTGTGCTTGGCGCGCAATGGCCATACCACGCCGCCAGCAAGAATCGCCGCTTCTCGCGGCGAGTGGGTGAGGGTGCAGTCGCCCTTACAGGTCACTTGACAGACGTTACGTTGCATCATACTGTAGGGTTCATGATGAAGGGTAGATATATCTACTCTGGCTCCACCTCCATATGGCCTAGCTACCTAATTGGACATTTCCAACGAATTTTAGTCGTACGAGTACCGACTTGCGCGCAATGGCTATACCACGCCACCAGCGGGCATCGCCGCTGTGGAGTCGCCGCGAGCGCGTGAGGGAGGAGTCGCCCTCACAGGTGACATGACAAAAAAATACTTGGCATCACACTAAATAATTTCAGATGCAGGTAGGGATACGCTCTCTCTCAACTTCTATAATCGAGATACCTCCTGGAACGATATATACGAATTCGGTAGTACGAGTAATGCCTGGCGCGCAATGGCTATACCACGTCGCCAGTGAGTATTGCCGATGTGGAGTCGCAGCGAGCGGGTGAGGGTGGAGTCGCCCTCATAGGTCACATGACAGAACCTACATGTGGCATCACACTTTATTGCCCCGGGTGCAGGTAGGGAGCTACTCTTTCTATACGTCCATAATCTATATACCTCCTGGAACGATATCTGCAAACTGAAGTCGTACGAGTTATGCCTCGAGTGCATTGGCTATACCACACCGCCAGCGAGCATCGCCGCTGTGGGGTCGCAGCGAGCGCGTGAGGGTGGAGTCGCCCCCACAAGAAACTTAGCAAGACGGACATTGCATCACACCATAGGGTCACTGATGCAGGTAGAAACCTTACCTGTCTCTACTTCCGTATGCTAGATACGTTCAGGGATATCATCTGCGAATCATAGCCGTACGAGTAACGCCTGGCACGCAATTGCTATGCCATGCTGCCAGCTAGAACCGCCGCTGTGGGGTCGCAACGAACGCGCCAGGGCGGATAGCCCTCACATGCCACTGGACAAAATCAACACAACATTGAGCTATAGAGTCGCTGATGCAGGCGACGATCTGCTTCGTCTCTATTATCATGATCTAGATACGTACTGAGACGTTACCAACGAATCACAGTCGTACGAGTACGTCGTACGAGTAATGCCTGACGCGTAATGGCCATACCATGCCGCCAGCAAGAGTCGCCGCTGTGCAGTCGCCGCGAGCGCGCGAGGGTGAAATCACCCTCACATGTAACTTGACGGGACCGACGATGCATCACAAAATAGGGTCGCTGATACAGGTGGGGATCTACGCTGTCTCTACTTCTGTAACCAGACACATGCCGGGACATTACGTACAATATATAGTTCCACATAAAAGGCTTGGCGCGCAATGGTTGTACCAAGCCGCCAGCAACAACCGCTGCTGTGGAGTCACGGCGAGCGCGTGGGGGAGGAGTCGCTCTCACAAATCACTAGACAGGACCGACATTGCATTACGCTATAGAGTCACCTATGCAGAGGAGGGGATCTGCTGTCGCTACAATCCTAATCCAGATTCCCATTGGGACAGTACGTACCAAATAGAGACGTACGAGTGGTACATGGCGAGAAATATCTTACCATACCGCCAGCGGGAGTCACCGTTGTGGAATCGCGGCGCGCGTATGCACTCTCAGGTCACTTGGCAGAACCTACATTGAACCACACTAGAGGGTCACTGACGAAGGTAGGAATAGCACATCAAAATCTCTAGGGTGGCTCAGGCAGATGCTGTCATTTCGTTGTACTTGCCGTTCATGCTTTAACCCCCGCCATCCCCGCCGCTAACCCCTTGGGTAAATTTTCGTGACGTATTTAGCTTTTTATGTGTGACTTTCCTCGCTGACTCATGATCGAGAGAAGCCAAGTGCATGGGGTGGGTGGGCGGGTACATTGCATGACGTCGAATGGTTCGCATCGCATGCGATGCGACACGAGCCCAACAGACAGAGCGAGAGAGAACTAGCGTGATCGTGATTCTATTATCCGGCCACCTTTCCTGTTTCCTAAAACAAATGTTGTTTGTGGGAGGTAACGTCCTTCCCCAGACACCCAAGGGGCCCACGCCGAATGGTGTGCGCGCGTACGTCCTGCCAGATACGCACATTGTAGACAGGTCAGCTCCTCATTCAAGTAGTCATAAAAAAATAGCGATACGAGCGGGAGGGGGGCACGAGGCTCTTACGCCGCCCCCCTATCCGCTACACCACGTACAGAGTTTCGTTGACTAGTCTATACGTACCAATTTTCCTTAGGGTATAGACTGCTCAATATAGAAAAGCACGCCATCATCGGCATTACCTCGACGGGGACGAGGAAGGGGGCGGGGCACCAAGCAATAGTCGCCGCTAGTGGAGTCACTTTGTATGCGATCGCGGTGGAGTCACGACGGACGTGAACGCTTGAGGGTGGAGTCATTTTCCCGTTTTGGTTGGACGCCAGTCGAAATAACGAACATTATAATGTACTGCACACATGATCCCCGAGGCAGATAGTGTAGTTGTATACATTATAGTGCCGTCTGATCTATGATGCAAAAAGAGTAGGTACCGATAGATGTCGGGGCACGCGATGGCGGTACCGTGCCGCCAGCGGCCAATGATATCATGTATATCGTAACCGGGGCAGCCATCACCACGCAGTGACGGCGGATGGGGGCGCTCATGGGTGGAGTCACCCGCGTTCTGCCT
Organism: Undaria pinnatifida; assembly: GCA_012845835.1. Classification (NCBI taxonomy): domain Eukaryota; class Phaeophyceae; order Laminariales; family Alariaceae; genus Undaria; species Undaria pinnatifida. The sequence continues at coordinate 7,269,795 of JABAKD010000020.1, forward strand.
CGTCTTCGTTTTGTTTTGTGCTCTTGGAAATATCACAAACAAAACGAGGCGCATGTACATGTTCCTCTTTAGTTGGTTTGGGCCCATCTTGGGCCTGGGTGCATGAACACTGACAGAAACACAAAAATAAGACGCAACGAACAAATGCAAGTACAACGTACATCCTTTTCGCAGGTGGGTGACGGTGGCATTGTGCCACTTGCTGGGGGGAAAATTGACGGTCGTGAAGCCAACGAAGATAGACACAGCCGGGGAGTCGCGAGGCGCGAGTGCTCGAGGGTCGAGTAACCCCCCTTCATCTTGAAAGTGGCTCCCACGAACCAATTCTTTGTTAGATTCGAATGGGGCAAGAACACGAGAGAAAACGTGGCTTACGCCGTCCGTTTGCGTCCGAGCGACGAATCTCATGCGCCCCCCGGCGGCTGAGGAGTGCTACCTTGCTAATAAATAACAGTGCGTAGTTGCGTTGTCCATCGTCGACGCTCATGCCGAATGACACGTGTTCCCTGGAGTGCCCCTCTTCTGCAAGTTATTCAAGATAGACAGTGGCCTTCTGTAGGCGTGTGACTATAGATCTGTCCTTGCAAGTGGGGAATAGGAATTGATCCTAATAAAGAAAGCCAAGCAAGCAAGAAAGCATATCGATGCGTCTTTCCCACGGCCCTGAAAATGATGATGACAACGCACCTCGAAATATTAACAGTAAGGATTAAGAGCCAATTTTCCGGTTTCTTGAGCCCCCTGCTCTCGCTTCAGATTCTCCTCTACTACTGCTGTACAGTACATGCTCCTGCGTCCTTTTTTACATGCAGGTACAACTTTGAAAGTTGTAAGAAAAGTTTTTTGCTAGACTTTCGCCCAAATTAGTTGGATGCACTGCGCACTTGCACATTGCACATACTTCGAAGTATAAGTTTAATGTTTTCATAATAATCGTCCTCCTCCTGCTACTGGTTTACTGTTTTCTTCAATCCACCATGCGTACAAGTGCTATCTCGTTTACGTTTTTTGGTATCGGTCATACCATATTTTTAGTAAGCTTCGGTTACTCCTGCTTAAAAGTTAGCTGCTGCTGCTGCTGCTACTACTGCTTCCTCTGAGTTGCTGATGTGCCACTAATAGCACGCGTATTCATGTGCTGCGTCATAGTCGTACGCTTTCCCTATCACCTCTCCTTGCGCCACCCTATTTTGGTGTGCTTGCCTATGTGTTTCCTGTATGGCCTAGCTTGCTATTCCCTTCGATCATATACCTGGTAGTATGGTTATTGCTTGGGTGCTACGCTCACGTTTTCTCTCTGCCTAGCATTCTGCCTCCTTGTATTTGACCTCCGATGGGAGAACTGGTACAAATATCAAATTTGTTCACGCGAATTTTTCGTGGAATATTTTTTCCAATGTGCTATTCTAACTTTCTTTGGAATGTATCAACTAATGGGATTCACGTCATCCCAGCGTCGCCAAGAAGTAAAGCAAGTTACCTCACTCATCACTCCAAATCATATATTGATTTAAAGACAATTTTCTGTAATAACCTATTTTTGGTTTCTGATTTGTGAATATAACCTCAATTGTTGCGAAAAACTACTTGAACTGCAGCCTACGGGTTGGTGAAGACCGTGCCAACAAACAGTACTGTTACGCCATACAATCACAAGTTGTATGATTTGGCAATGGACACACTACCCAGATCTAGACAACAGGTCACATGTCATATGATATCACGGGCTCTATAACTGCAGCACCGGCATCACACACGGGAAATACACTGCACTGCCAGCACGTGATAGACAGCACCTACACACCTGGCCCTCAAGCTAATCCAATCCAAACAAGTAATTTGATAAAACACGAACGTCAGGGGCGAACGAGGGAGGGGGGGGGGGGGGAAGGGGATAGACAGTATAGCTGAAAAAATGTAAAGTACCAGCTACGGTGTGCGTCGAAAATACGAAGGTCAAGACTTATTATGTATACACTCGTGCATGAAACAGCCATCAAATAACACCGAACGTCATGACCTGAGGCTTGATCCCAAGCTCCGTGGCCAGCAGATGGTGATCTTCTCCTCTTAAACGTGTTCTCTCCTCGGGCGAGTCAGACGTCGACAATATGCCTCACACCCCAGGTCTACGAGGCTGCCCCAAGACCACCCAGAAGTTACCAATGACATCTCTCTCCCACACGTTCTCGTCCGGCTCGCTGCCGCCCTTGTCACTCTAGTCCTTATACGATTTTCTCCACGTAGCCCAAGGAGGGAGCTATCTCGCGAATGGTCTTCCCTCATCACCATCACAACCACCAAGTGCGAAGTCTTGCCTACAATATTCCAGGCACCCCCCTCAGCTCACGATTCGCTCAGACGATCGTGGCGGCTGCCACGGCGCCGGAAGATAGTTGAAGTTGCTGTTGCGGTTGCGGTTGATGTTGTGCTGCTGCTGTTGTTGATGATACTGTTGCTGCTGCGCTTGCATCGGTGGCTGCTGATGCTGCTGTTTCTGCTGCAGGTGCTCCTGCGACACGCCATCGCTTGCCCCCCTTTCCTGTGGCCCGTGCGGCAGTGGCTGCTATACCGGCACCGGCGGCGGTGGTACCTGCGGCTATGGCTACTGTGACGGTCGGATAGAACGACCATCACGGTGACCGTTGATCTGCTGATCCCCCGCCAAGTTCCTTCAGAGTGCGGTTGCGGCAGCGACCCCTTCGCCGGCTCCGGGGGGTTCGCCGGCTCCACCTCCTCAACGCTGACCCCGTTCTCTTCCCTTTTCCCACATTCTTTCTTCCATTGCAGCTGCCCTTGCTGGAGCTGGATCCCCCAGATATCCTCCAGCCACCCCCTCCTCATGCAAAAATACAATCATATCCCCAATTACTCCTAAACCCTCCCCGTGCTCCACCTGGATCCCTGAATTGAACTGTCGGCTCAATCGAGTGCCAATCTCTCCTCATACCCCGTAGAGCGTCTGTAGAGTGGCCCGGAAGGCAGTGCTTTCTGGGGCAGCTGTCCAGAGCTAGACTGGTATCTTTCGGCTAAGGATAGTCTTGGCACAACCCCGACGTTTCTGGGCAGAACTTCATGGCGCGCCCTTGATAGGGGCGAGCTGGGTACAGGCCTTCTCGGCCTCGGAGCATGTGACGCCTTCCGAGCAGATTGTTTTCCTTACAACACGATTGTAGCCCCAGCCTATGTCGGTTCATTCGACAATCATCTTAGCCTCCCGGCAAGATTGTCGGCAGAATCTTTCGGCAAGCGTCGCCCCCGAGGTCACATAACTCGTCACGCTAGCGCAAGTGGACAACTCGCGGGCGGGGTACCGTCGATCACGTGAAGGACTCGATAGCGAGGGATGCTATGAGACGAAGGAGACATGGTTGGTCACATTGTGATCATACCAGGAGGTACCGGAGTAGCAGATAATGGAGTGAAAGAAAGGGTACCATCCTCTCCCTCGTCCTAGAAACCAAATAAGCGTCCACGATATTTTTCACTTGTATGCCCTTTCGGGATAACACAAAACCATCCCCCAATCTTCGTAGATCACGCCCAATAACACAACTCACATGCATCAAACTTTTTCACGAGTACGAGCAATATCTGAACTTCGGTCGTCGGTTCATTTCTCTGTGACGACATGATATATTGGGTGCTTTCAAAACAGACATGCAGGCGAACGGGAACATGTGACGAAAGGATAAAATGATGACAGAATCGAGACAGGTTTCGACTTCGTGAAATTGTCACTGCGGTTCTAGGCACTATATACACCTGTTCGTAGGCAAAAGGGCTGCCCCTCCGGTCAATATTTTGGACCTACAGCAACAAACAGGGGCGTATGATATTCGTTCTGTGCCCGGTTTGTGTGTGGCGCAAGTATAGTGTAGTCAATTGCATGCTGCTTGTACGCAACCTCAACACACACTTAGACACCCTGCCACAGCAGCTACCCCAGAATGATACCGGTATAAACCCTCAAAGTAATATATGGAACCCGTGCGTGACATCACAAAATATATATTTCTATGTAAGCGCTTGCTTCAACGACCAGACTATTTGACATTTCCTTCTGCAAAACCAGATATAGAATCGCGTCTTCTTTGCCGGTGGGTAGGTGCCGGCATCGTTCTGGCTGTTAGTTGTAGTTTTGTTTTACGTATACAGCATTCTTGCCGCTGCAACATTCTGAAGCACGAAGATCGCAGATATGTTGTGGCGACTTGAGCAGGCGAGGGAGATGTAACCGTGTTTGTTCTTGACGACCGAGGGAAAACCAAGAATCTGAACTTTTCTATTTCTTCTCGGTCAGATCGGGGTCCATTGAACCCCGATCTCGAGGTATAATAACCCTCGCAATCACGCCTGCTCTCTCAGAGGGTCATTCCCCGACCTTCGCCGGTTCTGTTCCCGCGCGTGAAGCCTAGAGGTGAGGTGCTACTGCAGAGCGAAATGACGCCGAACTGAGTTCGTTTGGGCGGATCGTGCGGAGATATATCAGATATGTTCCATGCTGGAGGCGATATTAGTTTGGGTCCGCGACTACTTCGCCAAAACGAATTTGGGCCGTTCCTACCGAACAACATAAACGCCAGGAATCGTGACAAAAAACGCTACTCCCCACAATTTTAAATATAATGCCAGGAACGTTATAACAGTTAGTCAGGATGTTTGTGATTTGTTTTGGATAGGGACGACCTTTCGTGATTTTTTGTCCTGATTAAGTGACTGTCTTGCGTTTTTCAGGAACGACCCTTGAAGAAACTATGGGGATAATGTGGAGAACTACTTAGTAGGTTCTGGCACAGAACGATAAGTAGTCTAATCATTTTTGTGTGTTGGCCTGAAAGATTGAAGAGCTGAAATTCTAGGATAGATGATGATACGAAACATTGCAAGTCTATAGCTCCGAGAACACAATCAGACCTAACGTCCGTAAGCCTGAGGGCTTCAAGCAGGTCGTTGAATTCACAGAATGAATGAGGTGAGTCCAGTTATTGGACAAACGGTAATAACATGGAGAACAACCCCATGAGATCATTATTCTCACGAGATGCCTTTCAGAGCTCGCGAAGCACAGGAGTCCCACGCAAAAGGCGCGAAAGCTCAGCTCGCCATCTAACGAAAAACGAAAGACGTCACCGCCTGGTTGCTGCACGCCATTCTACCAGGAATTGACGTAGTTTCTGCCGCAGAACTCGCGGCAGGGGCGTAGTGTCTGAGCGAGAGATCCAGAGGGAAGGACGATGGAAGTCCGGCGTGTACAAGGTACACACACGTAATAATACGGAGGACGCGAGTGAGGTGTCAAGAAAACTTGCGAATAAAAGAAATGGGGTCTCTGAGACAACGAGGCCAAGATACGGTCTGGGGGAAACCGCAACGGTAGCGGACGACCTCGGATTTGGGGGAGTTTGAATGATCGGGAACCATTTGAGGAACTTTGTCACCCGGGAACGTATAGTAGGCCCCAGACGAGGACGCCAGAAGAGGGAGTGATGAGAGTATTACACGGAGTAATAGCGCTATGAGCATGGCGTAATAGCGATATGGGTTAAAACTTGTGGATAATGTCAGTACCGTTGGTAGCAGATTACGCCAGCGGAAACTCCCTCCCACGCCTCGGAGAAGAAAACAACAACAACAACCCAATTCGAAAGACACAAAACAAAGAGAAGATTCTGTAGATCTCATTAATATTTTCGTGCAGCAGCATACTCGTCGGTACTACACAGCAATGTACATGTTTACTTCGTAAAGGACATATTTGGCCAGCCACTTACCAATCCAATTGCTCTATCAACACGAGCTACGCCAGCCATCTACCAATCGTATCTCCCATCTCTTTTGGCGGGGCGAAATTCCCCAGAACACAGGCGAGCTACGCTAATCACATACGAATAACATCTTATATATCTCCTAGAATTTCGCCACCACGAGCATAAACAGCACGCACAGGGACGCAGAGAAAACGCACACATGTCATCACACACTTGTGCCATGCCTTGGGGAGGCAGCTCGTCGCCACCAACATATCGGCCACCAGCCTCGAGGACAGTGAGTAGAACCACTTTTGCAGAAACCTCGCCATCATGGGTCTCCGTTGTGTGGCTGCCATGGATGACACGATCTTGCTGCTCATTTCCAAAATACAAGAAACATGCTCAGATCACCGGTGCCCTCTATCGAGACATCAACCATTTGATGACTGCCCTGCGTGCTGTGTCGTCCGCCACGAACTGCCACACACAGCTATTGTTATTACATGAATACCACCTGGTACTACTACTTTCTGCCATGTGCTTTGTGTTGCTGTTGAAAGATAAGCGAGAGATGTCAGTGAACGGCACCAACGCGCACCCCACTCATCGCTATTCGATTAGTCTACATATGTTGTTGATTGAGATGTCTTGCCATCACGTCCGTTTTCCCCCCGGCTCAATTTGTATCTGTTGTAGGTTTTATCCTCAGCGATCGATTTACCTTCTGAGCAAGCCGTGTGGTCACAGGCAACCAACGAATGACATCCACATCTACAACACGTAAGAAATGGTCTGCTTTAAAACTAAAGCCGCTCTCGCAGCAGAGAGATGTACGACTTACCACATTCTCCGGGACGGATTTTATTGTGTCATAAACCTGCCCCCCAGAACCCAGCAGAATAGTTACTTCCTACCATTTTAGCAGTCTTCACCCGTGCATTTAAACTCCACGTTCGTCTAGTGACACAATGCGTTTCCGGTGGCCTTATACCGTACGTGCATCAGATAAGATAACAGAGTATCTGGTATGGATTAAGAGAATAATTTCTCCAAATCTCCGGGGACCTGTTATAAGCCACGTTAATGGCGGCCTTGAGAAGGTGTTATCGAGAGACGCATCGCTCGCGGCGTTTGGACTGCCGAAATACAGTATATATATCAAGTTATAAGTATGTATCGATCGATACTCTTGAGAACTTAGTACATTGGGCAGTGGGCATCGATCGATACCCTTGCAAACCTATTACATTGGGCAATGGGCATCGATCGATACCCTTGCAAACCTATTACATTGAGCAGTAGGTATCGATAGATATCATCGCACGTCTAACGCTTTCACAAATAGGTATTGACTGGTGGCGATAGAAAGGTATTGGTCAAACGATAGCCTGTTGTACGCCATTTTCAAAGTATCTTTGTGCCCAAGATACGTATCGATATACACCTTCGCGAGCATATCGGTCGCACAATAGGCTTACCCTGTTGTTGTTTACAATACCTATCGATAGATCCCGAAGCCGAGCTATTTTGCCCTGTGATAGATATTGATCCACATATTTGCCGACCTATTGTTGGCCCAATAGCCTATTCGATAGGGTATTATCCAGGGCATAAGGAGGAACTCGACGGCTCGCAAACTGGTCGCTCTACAGCACTGCAGGCTTGAGCTTCGCATCGAACACACATAACAAGTAGTAATCACCTTATTGTTGAGACCATCCACCTTGAGCTTTTTAAGGCACAACACGGACAGACAGCGCCGTTTTCGGAGATTCTCCGCTGGACTGGTGGGGCGTGCGGCGTGGATGGCTGTTGCGATTTATCGGGCCCCCCGGTTTATGGGATCACTTCGGAAATTTCCTAACCTCGCTCCACCCCCCTGAAATATATCATTCCCCCCTGAAATATATCACCCCCCCCTGAAATATATCATCCCCCCCACAATTTTATAATCCCCCCCAGAGTTATGTCACCCCCCTTGAAATATATTATCCCCCCTGAAATATATCACCCCCCCCTCCCCCTCAAACAGCCGGATGATTACCTACAAACAAGGGTAAATATAGCCCCCTTGTATTATTAAAACGAGCAGATTGATTTGTTGAAGTAGGGTTCGGATATTGCGGAGGGAATCCCATTAATCGGGCGGGGGGAGGGGGGCGATAATCCAAACGAAAAAATCTATCCTGGGTGATATAGCCCCCTCCCCCACCCCCGATACCCTGTATCAACGGTGATACGTGCCCGATATTTCACGGGGGGATCATATATTTCAGTCGGTGATGTACCCCCCGCCCCGATGTACTGTACGAAGGATGTTCAAGCTCGATATTTGAGGAGGGGATCGTAAATTTCAGGGGGCGATCATATATTTCAGTCGGTGATATAGCCCCCGCCCCCCGATATACTGTATCAGGCGTGATACAGCCCCCACTGTATCAGGGGGGGGGGATATATTTCAAAGGGGACAATATATTTCAGACTGTGATATACTGATGTAGCACCCCACCGTATAATGGGGGGGAGGGTATATTTTCAGGAGGGTATAGTTCAGGGGGGGATGACATATTTCAGGGGGGGATGGTATATTAAAGCGGGGTTCGGATATTGCCGAAGGGATCCCGCAAGTCTGGGGCCCCGATAAATCGCAACAGATGGTAAATGGCGAACTTGAGATGATTGTACCTAGACGGGCTGTTCTTCGAGCGCCTTTGCTCTCCAACACGGAAACAACAAAATGGCGGAAGGTCTACGTACCGATAGCTATCATCCGAAACAATGGAATGGTGAAATGTCTGTCAATACCTATCGTCCCAAACAATATAATTGTGAAAGGTCCATCGATACCTATTTTCCAAACCAATTTGTTTGGTGAAAGGTATATCGATGTACCTATTGGACAAACCCATAGGTTTCGCCTCTCAGCGCCAATTTCCTATCGCCCAAACAATACCGTCCTGAAAATATGTGTGGATACCTACTTGTTGTACATCGACCGAGGTTAGGTTACGTCCCCTGCGTGTGGGACAGAGTTGCTACTTTTGCGCTGAGTTTTAACACATAAGCACCAGGACGACGAATACAAGATGGTTCACACAAGGAAACGACCTGCTACGATGAACGGGAAAACAACTGCCGCCAAATATTTGGACGATCGCAAACACTCGGAGCTGGTGGTGCAAAGAACGGCATTCTCCTCGGACGAGCACGGCGAGCTGCAAGGAAAATCGCCATGATTTCGTGCTGAGCTACCGCTAGGTTCAACGACGAGTGCATGGATGGATGCGATGCGAGAGAATTCTGGTGCTGTGTGCACATACAATACTTGAAGCCCGAGTCCAATGGTCGGCCAAGCCTGCAGTAGAGGGGGTACCCGCATTTTCACTCTCGGGTGTGAGGCACTCGCATCAACACGACTCCATTCCTCACGCACAAAAGGCGATATGTTAGGCGCAGCGCAACTTACCATTTCGTTGCGGATTGTTATCGCACAGTAAAGGCAGCACGAAATCTCAAGACCGCGAAGGAACAGCGGGGGTATTCGCAAGAGTGAGCTCGACCCGCTGCAAAACAAGACCCCAGTAATAGTGATCCCCCTACCGTAGCCTGGGCCGGTCAAAACGTGAATTTTGAGTAGGTGTGGTCGATATCTGGTTTTGCTACAGTACGTGGCTTGTCGCATCTCCCCCAACAAGGCTGTTTATGTTGCTTCTACGTCGTCGACTTCAATGTATGCAACTCTGGGGGGTGACCCGAGTAAGTATCTCCACTGCTTGGTATGGATCGTCATTTTTCTTCGTTATGCGTACGTGGCACGGCCTGCTACGATTACATCATATCTGATTCTTCTACTTTCTCTCTTCCTGTACGTGACGGGGCTACGAGCTGGTTCGATGCTATGACTAAATTTGCACTGCTGCTGCTACTGGGCTGCGAACCTACTTGTACTGTGCAACGCTGCCCTACGTATGAGAGACGAGACATGAACCGTATGAAAGTTCAACATGGCTTACGTCTTCACGGCGCCCGTTCGACAGGGGGCTGCCAAATTTTAGCGCATCAAAGCCCGCGCAGCAAACTCAAAACACATCAAAGTGACAGGGACCTTCTGCTTATGAACACCAGGGGTTGCTCACCATAACACGGCATCGCCGGAGCGACGGGTCTGGATCGTTGGGTAAAGCACTTAGAGATTGCACGAAATGACACCTTTCGGAATCGTCTCAGCACTGTTCACTGGGACTGTTGGAGCTGCCGGGTTCCCACGGCAGCATATAAGGTGACCGAAGGGGTGCCGTTCGGGAGCTGGTCACAGGCATCATCATCATCGATTTAACGGAATTGCCGGCGGAGAACATTGGTTGGAATGCCACACCATTTTTTACTTCGGGATGCTGTAAAATGCTCCTGGAGAATCATGGTAATCGTTTAGGACTGCCGACGTTGCTGGATATCATCATTGTTTGGGACTGCGAGGGCACGATCGCTTCAATACTGGGATTGCGCATCAACACTATCTGGACCGTTAGGAAGGAGATCCGCAATATCCAGGATCGCACCGACAAAAACGCAAGATATTGTTGCTTCCTAGTCGCATTACCACACATCTCCCATTTACATGAGGGCGGTCAAGAACGTGGCTTCATACTAGACTATATGCGTGCAAGCATAGGTTTTGGAATAGCACCACAGACGCCATCTTTGTATGGGCGGGAGGTCAGAAACGCTCTCGATCGCCACAGCAAGCAGTCGATTTTATTTCTTGATCAACAAACAGATCATTGCATTTTTGTGTCATGTGTTGCTTCTGTAGCTGAGAACTATCGAGAACATGCAGTTACTGCGCAGGACGCACATTGGGTCGTATTTTCTTGGAACAAAACTTGTTTTAGCAGTTGACACTGTTGACTTCGTTTGACATGCTTCAAATCAGATGCATGCAAGGCTAATAACGACCAGCGTAGACACGTTTATTGTGTCGCTGGTACCGAGTAATACCAAACCGACTTTTGTCTTCTGGTATGTGTATTATATCTTGTCGCGCACGGATTCCAAGGTGTTGCGTGTTAAATTTGTCGGCTTGCATACTCTAGACCATGTGCGCCCAAACCGTCCGCCACAACTGTTGTTTGCCTTTTTGTGGCCAGGCTTTGCGTTTAAGTTGTTGTGTCGTTCGAAAAAAAAGCATGGTGACGAGTGATATTGCTTCGATGCGGCAAAGGAGTATGAAAAAATGTTCCGATACCACTACTTAATCTTACTTCGTAAATATGCAGACGAGTAGTCCAACCACGCTTCCTGACCAAGCACCAAGTGTCATAGACTTCTGAAAACAAATCAGGATAGGTTGTTGTCAACTGCAGTAGGCATCAAGCACTCTTACATTGTTTCCAATTTTGTGAGTAATCCGATTCTATAACTGAGCGGCAGATCGAATGAATATATGCCACTTCCATCACGGCGTCGTATTAAGGGCACCTATCTTGCTACGGGTAAAACGGAGCACCAGGACGTCCACCGCAGCCTATTAATCGCGCCATCCTTAACATCTAAACCATGGTCATACGGAATACGTAGCTGGTGGGACACAACACGATCCGCTGTTATACACGAGCATGTTGAAGAACTCGAAGCACCGGATCAAGTCGCATATACTTCTTTTTTGGTCCAGAGCAGCATAAGGCGCTTCAATGCTACCAGACCAAGGGACGGTGTGTGTACAGGCGACGCGTACCACGTATCGTCGTCGAAATCTACTAATTCCGATGTTGCAGACATGCGGAATAAGCGAATTGTTGGAATCATTAGCCCGATATCTGAAAAAGGAAGTCTCGTTGACTGTTGTTTGCATTGCTGTCGTTTGGTGCTTCAAGTAGGGTGTTAGGCTGCGATTCATCGAGCACGCACCATGCACTCTCTCAGACATAAAAAAGTAGCCGCATCTTTGTTTTCTGTTCGTTTGATTTGTCCGAAAGACGCGTGCTACGATAGAGGTGCACCACTTCTTTTCCGAGGTTCTTCACTTTCGGAGATTAAGACCGCCCCCCAAAAATTAATTTGGAGTACAACCAAAACGCTATCGGATGAAACGTCCCATGGTCTAGGTGTACAACGAGAATGATGCAAAGCAAAATGGCCTATTTCGGACAACGTTGGGTTGATGAGCCCAGTCATTCAGAGACCATTTCAGACGAAACGTACTCCCTCTACCGCAGAACGCGCCGAGACCACACTATGATTTAAGACATCACGGCCCTTGGGGAATATGTGCTCATCACCTCTGATGTGCTTGGACATTGATCCCTACGGCAGGCTGAAATCTGCTGAACCGTTGTTAACCTTTCTAACTGACCCAGACTAACTGCAGGCAGTCACAGCGGACGCATCCCCTCATAATTACGACCCGATGTATTGTTTGCGCTCTGTACTTCAGACCCCCAACGACTCTATTCCCCTACGACCTTCCCCCGCGCAGTCCAAACGCACCAGTATAACGCCGGCTGGGGACTCTGTACTCCGTTCATCACGCTGCGCCAGACCTGAGCAGTGGTGTGGTTATACACTAACAGCCCTGTAGAGTAAATCCTGTAGAATAGAGTTTCCGTAGCATCTTGGACGCATTCCTCCACGGAACGTTCTTGTGTGTGTTTGGATTTTTCCCATTTTTAGCGAAATTTCTATTGTAAACCCAATGGGATTATTAATTGTTGGCAGCCCGGCACAATACTAGATATATGAATTGATACGAATCTCCAAACCTTTGTATACCCTAGTAAGGCCTGAAAGAACATTAAACAATGTGTACCCGCCGTCGACGCGGACCTTCCTTCGTTCTAGCAAGCCAAGCAATAGTTGACGGCGACACATCGAAGCCTACGTCGCAGATCTTGTTGCTTTGCGAGGTGGTCTAAGTCGCTCTCGAAGGAGGTGTGTACCTGGACAGCAAATGCAAGGCAAACCCATCGGACAGGCTGACCTCCACGTTTTGAAACCTACGACCTGTAAGTAGTGATAATTCAACGGGGGAAGAGTGGGTGCGATGAAGAAGTTATTGTAGTCCAAGTGCGTAGGATGGCGAACTCGATATTCCTGTGTTATGCCGAACCAATCTAAGACATATCCACTAGAACCGCGATCCCCCGACCACGTATGGTGCTGTTTTTTAGTTTCTGCTCGTGTGTGTGTCGGGAGGGAGGAAGTATGATCTACTTTCTTGGGGGCAGTGGGCGGAGCGATACCCAGCAGTCACTTAATAATGCTCTACGTGTGCGCGTTATTAAATGTTGTCAAAACACGTATATTTAACGTCCAACTACTGTATATCGCAGTGCCCTAAACTACAGCGGTGTACTCGTGGTATCAGTACAACGCCGCTACTGCTTTCATGGGTCAGTAAGCACAGTACTTTCAACTATTGCCATCACGTCGTCAACCTTCGCACATAGCAGTTAGAGCACCATTAGAGCCGGCAACCGCTGGACATCCAGGCCACCGGCACCAATCTGGTTAAAAGTTTTTTTGTAGAGCACCCCATTTTGCACATTTAGTGGTATTTACTGGTCGTCTTTACAACATCGTGAATATCATGCCAACGCCGGGGCGACCTTTTTATCGGCATGGCAATATCTCGGTGAGATAGTTTGATCCACCGCTATCGTTGTGCGTTGACTCTTTTCTTTTCCGCAGGTTCGGAAACTCACCCAGGAGTGTGTTCTTGTGTGTTGTTCCGGCTGAGTCGGATTGTCCGTGCCGTAACGTTGAAGCCGTACGCAACATCGTATAGGTTGGGATAGGCTCATAGCGTTACCTGATGCAGAGTGTTGATCCTGCACTACAGCTAAAGGCGCGTGCTGCGATAAATACGTCAACAAGTTTTGTCTTAAATAGTTTCGGAATGGAGGGGCTCCTTAACCCAATGTCCTCGGATTTTTTTCTTCTTTTTCGTCATTATTTTGGATTGGAACAACTACTTTAGACTAGTCTAGGTAGTAGGATTGTTCGTTAGAGATACCACTTTTAATTTCCCCTGAATGAGTATTCGGGAGTGGTGCGAAAATCCTCCGGTCAGGAACCCCGTAAAAATAGTCGGGCACCTCTATCATAGCGTCCGTCTCAACCAGTCTAAAGCAGTACTTAATATCTGATGAAAATTTACCATCGTACGTAGTAAAAACTCGGCAATTCTCTGTCATATATATATAGCTGCCCGATTTTGCCCCACTCAGAAGCGGGTTTTATAGTTTCCGCGCACAGACTGCCTAACGTCACCCTGTTGACCCTGATAGCTACAATGTAGTTGCAAGGGGAGTCGCCGATCTATATCCTTAATGAGGACACACAACCCGAAATACGCGCGATCGGAGTATCACACACAGCTTGCGAAGATGTGTTTCGACAAAATATTCGATCTCACAGCTGAAGAGTGTTATATTTTTTATAGTATAGAGCGCGTTTCCTCGAAACAGATTAGCTTCCAGTCAGGACTCCCAGGAATCACTGTGACTAAACTTAAACCCTTCACCAGAGAAACAGTTACCACTGAACCCCCCCGTCAAACTGCTGTAAAAATACGAGTACTCATACGGATAGTGTAATGTTTCTCAACGTTTAGTATCAAGGCATGCGCGTAGTCGGGCTCGTGGTGTATCAGACTACAACATGGAAGGTCGTTGCTTCAAATCCGGTTATCATCGTTGTTGTTCTAGAGGCCACTGATGTTTTCTCAAGAAGTACTTGACTCGGGTCGAAGGTAGTGTTGGTAAATTAGTCAATACACAGGTGGGCATAGTGGCTGTGCTTGGCAAGAAGAGGTTTAGAACACAGCACCGCAGACTTTGAGGGTCGAAGTTAACAAGACAACAGAAGAACCGCCTCGGCGTTTTACTGTATATGATGCTCACCCTTCTCGTTGTGGCGCCTGATGGCAGTGATGCACTCGACGGCAGCGATGGAGGCAAAACAATGGCAGCTGCATTTACACTTCATCACCGTCGGAGTCATTAACATGAACGACGTTAATTACAGTGTAACGGTGCTACTCGTTGGCAAAAATACTAAAAATTGTACCCATACAGTCTACCAATAAAGCCGAGAAAGACTGGGAGTGCTCAATATTTCGTTAGCTCTGTCCAAACTGGGAGACTAACAACGTTTTTTTTTTGTGCATTGATACAAGTGCTCAAAGGCCACGAGCCACGCCATCTGCGCCACTCCCTCCCGCAGAGGACCGACTACAAAATGTTCGTCGTATCGCAACACCGTTTTCCGCAGACACAAGAATTTGATGCACCGCCGGCTCAGACGTGCATGCGTGCACCGCCAATCCCTTCCACTCATTTCAGAGTGCCGATTCCATCGGCGATGGGGTTCTCGACCTTGCAAGGGCCGAATAACGACTGAGAGGCAATATTCGTTGTCTGGCTTCGACTCAAACAACTGCGTGTTCGTTGGGGGGGTAGATGAATACCAACCATCGGTTTCTCATTGATTTCTTATGTAATAGTCTGACTAACCGCTCTTCCCCCCTCCCCCCCACACCCACCAACCCCGGAGGCCCTAATCCTGAAAGAAGAAGGATATCACTGCGTTTTTTTATGGACACCCATTCCTCTCCCAACTGAACCGTGCCTGTTGTTGGTTTCCATGTATGTACCTGTTTTTTGCCGCTGTCGCAGTTTTGTGTCCGAACAATCCCCAAAAAGTATAATATATACATGTGCCTCGATCCAATAATGAACGAGAACACCACCACTATAGGGAATGTCAGTTACGGCAAAACGCATAACCGCTGCCGCTGCATTTTCTATGCTGAACACAACAACAATATTAACGGCACTCACAGGCCGACAGTATAATTATTCGATAAACGAAGGCTGTGAGCCAACAAACCGAAGGTTGTGTGCACTGTCCCAAACAAGTAACCTCAGTCTGGGTCAGAGGATCTATTGATGTTATTTTATATTCGTGAGTACACTGGTGTTTTTTTCTTTTTTTTTTTTCCGCTGCGAATAGTATCTTGTGCTGATTCCTCGCGGTTTGCCCTCTCGTGTAAATTGACGCAGGCATTGCATGGCAAAATCGCGTTGTCGCTATACTTCCTACCTGGTACGTACTTCTGTGCAATGTATTGTGTGATCCAGGAGGTCGTCTTTGTAGGAAGCGTCGCGTTGGACACTGGGTGTGCTTGGTATAGACGGGTGGAAATATCAGTTCAATATGAAAAGCACACACTGGAGTTCCCCGTACCCTGTACTTTAGTCGATCCGCTGCCGGCGTGTCAATTGGATGTAACAGCACATTTCACTGGAGGTTGTTTCGTGCAAACGTTCCATAAAAAATTCGGATACCGTGCACGGGGTGAACTGCTGCTGGGCACAGCGCATACGTAAAACGTATATAGGTAAACCACGTACCTAGTGCCATCGATGACGCCTCGTTGTCGTTGTCCTGGTTCGTGTCGGCCGGAATCTCATCTGCTAGCTGTAGCTGCGATAGTGATTGGAGGCTGTCCTCCTGGTGGTGCTGCCCGGTGCGAGGAGAAGCAGCTATCAGTTCCACCTTCGGCCCGAGCACTGTCGTGACTTCATACCTTTTCCCCCTGGGGATTACCCACTTCGCGGAGAGGCGAGCCGCGACAAACACCGCGAAGGCGACAAAAAAGACCAAACCCGCTCCTGCCTTGGTGCCACTGTGGTCGCGTGGTTCCACCTCAGGCTTCGCTAAAGGAGCCGCTTCTTCCACCTCTGTCATCATGGCGCCACCTTTCGAGCCCGGCCTACCACAAGTTGTAAGTGCTCTCAGAACGCAGGGTAGGGAGGCTCTGGGCGCTATATTGTTGCGTACCTCGGTATACGCTTCTAAAGCAACTTGTCTAGACTACGATTGCATCAATATATGCAATAGTGGTAATGCGTCCAAGTCGGGTTTCGCCCCGGTTGACGTCAAGGCCGGTTAAGGTGGTAGTGTACGGTTTGTGATTTTATTTTTCGCGGGTGTCTAACGTTCTGGAGTACCCCGGTGCCTTAGCATTTGATCAGACTTTTACTAGTATGAATACGAGAACAAGGCTTGAGTGTGTCTACTACAGCACCTTTCATCCGGCACTGTTTCCAATTGTTAATGATGGCATTTCTGCCAAAACGTCATTTCACTTACTTCGGGCATTCTGATCTACGCAACTTTTGCCATTTCTTCCCATTTGAACACATCTTTTTCACTGATTTCCAAATATAAAATAAAATATGCCAGCTTTAAACGGCCAGACTCCAGTCTCGTGCCGCTAAAAATGCCCCAAAAGTAGGGATATCAATCGAAGTGCCCCCCAAAAGGTGCTATAGAGGTCCTCTCAAATCGCGTAACTGTGGTTTCCCTCGAAATCGTGCCAGAATGCCTCGAAATCGTGCCACTAAAAATGCTGCCTATTTCGTGCCATTACCATTGCCGCCCATTTCGTGAAACTAAAAGTATGGGTTCCAAATTCGTGCTATCAAATGCACTATTAATTACGATTGCCCCAAAGAAAGCCGTGTTATGAACAATTCTTTCAAAACCGTGCCATTAAATTTACGCGAGAAGCGCGCTATCAAAACTGCCGCGCGGTTCGTGCTGTTAAAGTGGCGAATACTCCTTTAATTCTGATTACCTCTCGACTCCTGGACTATCCGTCCAGACATCGATTTGATCACACACCTTGTGTCATAAAATACCGACGTCAACACCCGTTGTGGAGTTAGAAATGTTTATTATAAAACTTAAAATACTCTCCAGCTGTGAGATCGAATATTTTGTCGAAACTAAGTTAGGAATGTTTATATCACAACAAACACCGGCACACTATTTGGTAGCCCATGGTAATACGCCGCCACGTTTTCTGGGCCCCGAGCTACATACATACGTGAGGAGTCGAGCAAAAACGTACATTTACCAAAAAATGAAGTACACGCACCAGGTGTGGGAACGAAGATTTTCGTCGAAACTAACATATTATTACTATTTTGGCTATCTATCTGTGTGTGATACCCCGATCGGGTGTATATATATATATATATTTTTTTTTGCACACTTTTACTTTACAACTTCTGGACAAGCCGTGGTCACAGGTGTCATCCCTTCTCCTCCCCGGTTCTTGCCTTCAATATTTATCGCGCATAGGGTTCAGCAATCCCACTGCTCGTCGATTTTTCATCGAACGTTGCTAACTGACGCTCTCGCGCTTTCCGCAAGTCAGTTTGTCCACAAGAAAAAGTCCCAACGAATTTATACGAGTATGCACTCGGCGGGGCTCGAACTCACAAAACTGACCTATACCAGGCTCGAGGATAACCTGATACGCCACCGGGGCGACCGGAATTATCGAGGCAATTATACTGCACTGGGTGTGTTCTTCCTCAAAAAAAAAAATTAGCGCGGCGACTCTCGTAAGAACTAGCTTGTACAATGTACAACAGGGAGATATTAGCCAATCTGTCCACGGCAACTATAATATAACCCCTCTGTGAGGGGGACAACACCTACCTGAAGGCTGTGGAATGCACCAGTTTAATAATTATGTTATAACCTGTCGTATGACCGGTGAGAGGAGGGGGGCAATTGTAGGGAGTTTATGTCGCATTCCCGAATAATAGGAGCTCACTGCACGCGTAATGTAGTAGGTGAAGGTGGGCGTAGCGGGGAAGGGGGGGGGGCGCGGTTAATTGAAACTAGAAGACAGTAAGGGTCGGTCCTAACGATACGTACAGCACTTCAGTTTTAGGTGAAATTTTCGGCCTTTTACTGAAATATGCGAAGGTTGAATATTCACCAGTAGCACGAGCCTCTCAGTTGGCTCGCAAAGCAATCGTCCACCGGGCACAGAATCGTCACTACAGCACCAACGCTCGCGGAAGACAAAAGGAGTCGGCCTTACTTGTAGGCACGTGTCGGTGCCATGGGGAGTGAAATCCATCACCAACTCGTCGCGCTAAAACGCCCAACTTGAAAAAAAAATAGATATCATTGCCGTCAGCGAGCGAGCTCGCTCGGTCGGCCGCTTCGGTGCGGTCACTTTGTCAACTCGACGACGTGAGCTCAGAAGCCTACCGCGTCTTCTGCGATCAGCCATGGACTGCGAATGATCGTGGGCACGACCGTGGTCAGTCTCGTGCACTCACCAGTGGTGGGACAGCCCGACCGGTCCGCTGCCCGATCCTCTACACCCTTTTACCGAAATTTTGTTTTTCCCAGAAGGATTAAAAAAATATCGACTGAGCCAGTTTTTTTCCGGTGTTGAAATGTTCAGGTTTCTAGTCTATTGGGATGACAAAATTATTTTTTCGGTAAAAAACGAAATATTAGCTTCGTCAGAAACTCGAACCTAAATAGATAAAAGCTACTACCTGGTACATGGATATATATGGGTGGCTCCAACGGGAAACTTATGGGTCTAGACTAGTCCAATGTTGTTGTTATTGTTGTTCAATGTTGTTGTTGTTCTTGTTGTTGTTGTTGTTGTTGTTGTAGTTGTTGTTGTTGTTGTTTTGGTTGTTGTTGTTTTGGTTGTTGTTGTTGTTGTAGTTGTTGTTGTTGTTGTTGTTGCTGTTGTTGTTGTTGTTGTGGTTGTTGTTGTTGTTGTTGTAGTTGTTGTTGTTGTAGTTGTTGTTGATGTTGTTGTTGTTGTTGTTGTTGTTGTTGTTGTTGTTGTTGTTGTTGTTGTTGTTGTTGTTGTTGTTGTTGTTGTGTTGTTGTTGTTGTTGTTGTTGTTGTTGTCGTTGTCGTTGTCGTTATCGTTGTCGTTGTTGTTGTTGTTGTTGTTGTTGTTGTTGTTGTTGTTGTTGTTCTTGTTCTTGTTGTTGTTGTTGTTGTAGTTGTTGTTGTTGTTGTTGTTGTTGTTGTTTTGGTTGTTGTTGTTGTTTTGGTTGTTGTTGTTGTTGTAGTTGTTGTTGTTGTTGTTGTTGCTGTTGCTGTTGTTGTTGCTGTTGTTGTTGATGTTGTTGATGTTGTTGATGTTGTTGCTGTTGTTTGTGTTGGTGTTGGTGTTGTTGCCCTCGCATTAACTCGTATTATCATGCCCGTGGTCACAGGACAGCTTCCAGCCACTCTGGAGCTGAGGAATACCTCAGGGAAAATTACAAACAGACCAAACGTTGCACGCGCATGTATATTTTAAAACAAAAATACACTCCATCTGTGCGATCGAAGATTTTGTCGAAACTCATCTTTCCAAGCTGTGTGTGCTACTTCGATCGCGATCGCGCGCATTAGGGGTTGTGTGTCCTCATTAAGGATATGGATCAGCAACTCCCCTTGCAACTACAGTGTAGCTATCAGGATCAAAAGGGTGATGTTAGGCAGTCTGTGCGCGGAAACTGTAAAACCCGTTTCTGAGGGGGACAAAATCTGACAGCTGTGTAAGAAAATGCATCAGTTTGTCAAGTGAATCCTGTAAGTCGCATATCCGGTGAGGGAAAGGCGGAGTTATTAAGGACGTGAGGGCCGGGATTTGACCAAGAGGGAGCCGGGGGATGAGGGGGTGGAGAGAGCACGGAGGTGGGGGGGGCGGGCGGGTGGGGCAGCTCAACCTGTGCGTCGAAGCTACATATCCTATCCTGTAAGTCGTACAACCAGTGAGGAAAGGGGGCGGGGGGGGGAAGGGGGGGGGGGTGGGGGGATTGTTCTTTTAACATCTTTAGGCCGCATATATGTAGGGGTTTGCTATACGCGTGGTGCTAGGTCTACGCGATGGTGTGAGTGATGCGGAAGGAGGCGGCGTTGGGGGGGGGGGGATAAGGTCAATTGCAAGAGAGGCATGGATGGCTCTAGAAAGATAATGAGGGGATATCAAGTGCGTGGAAGTGTTCATTACTCTGGCGGATTTCGATATTAGGGGGGGCGTTTGAGCAAGAGGGACCGGGAAGAGAAAAAAACGGGGCGGGGGGGCGGAAGTGAATTGGAGCTACGGTACGCATACATATCATAGCTGACGCAGTTCATGCCTGCATCAGAAACAATATATCACCTGTCAGGTGGTAATTTAACTTTGGCGGATTGTGATTTTTGTTGGGGCGGAGGGAGAGGAAGGGGAGAGGGAGGAGGGGAGGGGTTGTTAGGGGCGGGCGGGAGCATGCATGTGTGCTAGTCTGGTAGAGTAAATGCAAACCCCCAAATTTTCGGGTCGCACATCTTCACATCATTTACGTCAGTGCTCGAGCACATTTCACAAATGGTCGGGATACTAAGGCAGAGGAAGACGGCCAAACGCGTTTTGTTGTTGTGCTTATTAGGCTGTAGGGGTGTGTATGACCGCGAACAGACGCAAAGACCGCTCTCCGTTGTAACCGAAAATGACCAAATTCGAAACCGCTGTTTAAAACCAGAACTTAAGGCAATTTCCAAATTTACAGGCGTTTATTTTGCTCCTACCTGTGATTCCTTCCCCGCCGACAGTCAGGGAATTGCCCGCAAACTTCAACACCTTTGCCGACCATCCGCTCTGTACGCACATGTTTGCACAGTAATTCGCGCAGCCTACTGTGCTACAGCCAACACGTACGGATCAACAATCAGATGGAAGTATAGCAGCAGTACTAGTAGGCGTTGACCCAATCAGCTTGCACTCTCTCTCTGGAGCTTTATGCGTAAAATGTCGTGTTTTCTCACACATCTAGTCGGGCCTTACTTAGCCGGTGTTGATTTTCCACGTATATCCGTCTGTATTGGGTAATATCGCTGTTTAGAACGTGTTAAGTTGTAAATGCATACGTGCTGGTATCATACGGCTGCTGTATAACCTGTACTTGGTTTATAATTTGCCGTTGTCCGCTGAGGAGCTGTCATACGCGGCCGAATCTCGTCCCTGCTATATATTTAAAGTCAATGATACAGGTTCGCATTCTTCCGAGTTCGAGCTCGTGCTACGGACTTTTTCTTGCGCAAGAAATTCACTATTAATAGCAGCCAGCGTGAAGGCGTGAGTAAGCGAAAATTTCCACGAAATTCTATCAGCATAAAACGTCGAAAAGAATTGGAATGCTTCGCCACACGTGCAGTAAAATCAACAATAATTTCTTGGGGGGGGGAAGGCAAGACGCCAGTGACCATGGCTTACGGCTTGCCCAGAAGGTCGCCAAAGGTA
Source organism: Undaria pinnatifida (assembly GCA_012845835.1). Classification (NCBI taxonomy): domain Eukaryota; class Phaeophyceae; order Laminariales; family Alariaceae; genus Undaria; species Undaria pinnatifida. The sequence continues at coordinate 7,291,656 of JABAKD010000020.1, forward strand.
AAAACACGTGCGATTTGAGCTGGAAAGTTGAACGTGGTGGCTCACAAAAAATGATAATTTAACTTCATTCAGGGGTGGTTATATATATCTAAATTGTCGGAATCAAAACCCATATTTGCAAGATGCGTATATATTCCATGCCTCGTACATATCAAGGAGTGAGGGACCATTATTTGCAACCTACTGGAGGAATGTGTTGCAAATTGCAACATACGCCATACGTAACGGTCATACTCGTAGGGGGTAAGGTAGATGGTCTTCCGAGATGTCACTTTAAATATGTTTCTGGCGGAGGGAAGAATTGCATCAGTTGTGATATACGCAGTACATAAAAACACAAATACCCGCCATCCAGCTGTGAGATCGAAGATTTTGTCGAAACTCATCTTTGAAAGCTGTGTGTGATGCTCCGATCGCGCGTATTACGGGTTGTGTTAGACTAAGGATATAGGTCGGCGATTCCCCTTGCAAGTACAGCGAGCGGTGTAGCTATCAGGGTCAACAGCGGGGTGTTAGTCAGTCTGTGCGCGGAAACTATAAAACCAGTTTCTGAGGGGGACAAAATCTGACAGCCGTGAAAGGAAATTAATCCATTTATCAAGCGAATCCTGTATGTCGAAGAGCCGGTGAGGGGAGGGCGAAGTTTGGAAGGACGTGGGGGCCTGGTTTTGATCAGAAGGGAGCGGGGGTGAGGGGGGGGAATGGGGGTGGGGGGGGACGGGGGGGTGGGGGGGGGGGCGGACCGGCGGGGCAGCTCAATTTGTGCGTGGAAACTATAAATTGTTCAAGGGGATAAATCTGACGGTTTTGGAAAGAGTGCACACCAGTTTATCATCGGGGGGGGCGGGGGCGGGGGGGGGGGGGAGGGGGGGGTAGTTCAATCTGTGCGTGGAAACTATACATTTTTGATAAATGTGTTTTTTTCGGAAACAATGCACCAGTTTATCATGTATATCCTGTAAGTCGTACAACCAGTGAGTATAGGGCGGAGTGTTTGAGGGGTTGGGGGTGCGGTGGGGGGGTGGGGGAGGTGGGGAGGGAGGTGGGGAGGGAGGTGGTGGGGGGGGGCATTATTTCTCTACATTGAATACTAATAGACAGACGTAACAGGGCCGCAGGGCAGCGCAGTGTAGAGCAGGGTAAAACAGGGTAGTGCAGGTAGTGCAAAGTAGTGAGATGTGGGGCGTCCTGCTTGTCCCATCACCGTCACTTACATGTATATGTTCCTGGTGGAGGCATGAATTGCGTCCGCTGTGATATATGCGTGTACCACCTTTGGTTGTTTGTGTCTTTCCATTGGGTATTCCTCAGCTCCAGAGTGACTGGAGCCTGTCCTGTGACCACGGACTTGAATATGCGAGTTAATGTGAGGACAACAACAACAACATTACCACCCATCATCGTCACCTACATTATTACCGCCCATCTATGATGGCCTTGACGTGAATGTGACATCTAACGTCACGTAGTTTCACCTCAACCATGACATGGTTTCACGTCGAATCTATAAACTATCCTTACCACGGAGGGCACTCCATTGCATTGCAATAGCGTACCCCGGCTGTGGCGCCTAAAATTGAATGATGGTGGTCGCAAGCCCTATTTTCCCACTGCTCTGTTAGTAGCCCGATGACAAAGTGCCACGACAAAGAAGAGGAATAGCCACCGAAAGCACAGAGAATGAATCAAAGCTTTGTTTTTATGATAGCTAGATCTTCATTTTTCTGATCGGAAAAAAACATTGACAGTACGCAATACGTGGTTTCCCGACAGGAGGAGAATAATATTTTGTTTCAAACAAATAGAATCGTATTCAATTCGATTCATAAAATAATGACCATTATGGGAAATATTTTAAGCGTTCATTTCCCTCTTTAACAGGGGTCTCTGGCGCCAAAAATAAAACTATCCACTATGGGACCAGAAATCATCGTTATTTCTCGGTTCAGAAATAATCGAGGCCAGAAATCAGTGGATCTGGTGCTTTCTGAGCCCAGAAATAACAGCTCTTCCAACCTCTCAGAACTTGGATTATTCGAGTTTTGGATACTACCTCGTACCAAGTATCACGTGCCACCGATGCCTCCTCTGTATTTGGTATGATTCCTGTCCGCTGTACGTCACCCATCACCCACGACAAAGGATCACAAACACACATTACATACGACAGCACACTGCACTTGTTTTTATCATTAAAATTTAAATACAATCAAGCTGTGAGATCGAATATTTTGTCGAAACTCATCTTTGCAAGCTGTGTGTGATACTCCGATCGCGCATATTACGGGTTGTGCAAGCTCGGGTTGTGTGTTCTAATTAGGGATATAGGTCGGCGACTCCCCTTGCAACTACAGTGTAGCTATCAGGATCAACAGGCTGATGTTAGGCAGTCTGTGCGCGGAAACTATAAAACCCGTTTCTGAGGGGGACAAAATCTGACAGCTATGGAAGGAAATACATCAGTTCAGCAAGTGAATCCTGTAAGTCGAATATCCGGTGGGGGGAGGGCGGAGTTTTGAAGGACGTGGGGGGCTGATTTTCATCAAAAGGGGGGTGGGAGGGGGGAGGGGTGGAAGGGGACGGGTGGGGCAGGTCTATTTGTGCGTGGAAACTATAAATATTTCTTGTGGGGGAGGGGGAGGAAGGTGGCGGGGGGCGGCGGGGGCGAGGGGGGAGGGCTTTAGTTCGCACAGATGTGGGAAATTATTCGCGTGGTGCTAGGTCTAGGCGATGGTGCGGGTGGTGGGTGAAGGAGGGGGCGTTGGGGACATGTTATTATGTGCGAGACAGAGCTTCGTCCTCACACACAAACGCGACATCAGCAGCAGCACCACTACCACCATCAAAACAACCATAGCAACACCACACCGGTACCACACCAGCACCACAGCAGCAGAGACAGCAGCAAAGGCGGTGGTGACCTAACGTCGCCGGCGACAATGTACGTGCCAGATATTCAAAACTATAGGCAAACGGCAAAAAACAAGACTACCGATCCAACCTCAAACCATTTGGTCTCCTCTTGACGAAAATATGCGTGTTCATTAATATCATGGTGTTCCCCCGCCCCGCGGGGGAGGGTGGGGGGGGGTGGAAACTGGCTGCTGCTGCTACGTTGTTGCTGCCGAGGTCCTCCTTTTTTTCCGCTGTTTCCTCCCCCTGGAACCCCCCCCCCCGCCTTATGCTACCTGGTTCTCCGATATTTCCAAACTTCGTTCCGCCAAACGCCAGACTGTTCCGACATTCTTACATCTTTGCAAAACTCAGACGCCACACGTAATGGACGCCCTTTCTTTCTGATTCAGGTACTTCTAAAGCCTCAAAACCACAAAAAAAATGTCCAGAAATAACCGTCCAGAGTTTATTACAATAAAATAGGTCTACAAAGAATATTTTCGATTCAAAAGTTTCTTTTCAAAGCGTCCTTAGTTAATGCGTTAACACGTGCCTTCAGAAACGAAAGAAACATCAACAACAGGTAGGTACTCTCACTGTATGATACGTACTGCTTGCTGTTCTCGGTGTTCGGTTTGTGTTACTGACAAAACGGACGACATCCTAATTAATGCATACCAGGTGATACACTTTTCATATTGAACCTGAATTCATGGAGAGAGCTCCCCGGGTATTGTAACGAAGGTATACCCGTACCTCGGGTATTGTGGCACAGTCTTAAATAAAGGAGTAACGTAATTTCCGGGTAAGGGTATGAGGACCTTACAGAACTTCCAGAAGTTCCGGGTACGGGTACCGATGTCTTACGAAACTCCTAGAAGTTCCGGGTATTGTGGGACAGGCGTAAAGAACTCACGGAAGTTCCGAGCGGGTACAAAACATGCTGTACTCGTACCCCGGGTATTGTGGCCACGGGCGTACAGACCATCCAGAAGTTCCGTGTACAGGTATGAATGTCGTACAGTGAACTTGCAAAAGTTCCGAGTACGGGTTTGAATGCCACACAGAACTTGCAGAAGTCCTTTGTAGGGTAATATCCGCTGTAAATACCCCGGGTACGGTTTGTACGTACGCTACAGAACACAAACGTGGTTATTGCTACCCAACGACATCAATCATCAGTACACCCAGAGTCCGTGTTGATTCTTCATCCTGGAGAGATCCAAATTATGTGGTCAACGATGACGACTGTGGAACACAGTAGGCCAAACACTCGCAATTCATCAAGGTAAAGAAACTGAAGTGCTATCGTACCGGGTACAAGAACACAACAGAACAAGAACAACATAAAAAAAAGACAAAAAGGAAAAACGAAACGAAAAAAAGAAATGAAAAAAGGAAACAAAGCAATAAAATGTTCACATTAGACTAAACCGTTATTTCTACCCAATCAACGACATCAATACACACAGAGGCCGTGCTGATTCTTCATCCTAGAGAGATATAAATTTCGTGGTCACAGGCTGTGAAACAGAGTAAACTATACACGAAATCTACTAAGGTAAAGCAACTGAAGTGCCATCGTACCGGGTTCCAGAACACAACAAAACAAGCTAGACCACCAAAGAAGAAAAAAAACGCAAGTCGAAAAAGGAAACAAGAAAAGAAGAAAGAAAACAAAGCAAAGCAAATTACAAGTGCTCGGAAGAATGTGATTCAAGAAGATCGGAAAGGAAAGTTCTTGAAAGGCAGCAAGAAGAACAACATACGTGCTAAAGAGGAACAGGTACCCTGTTGCATGCACAAATAACACGAAGAAGATAACCGCTGTGGCTCGGACAAAACAACACGAAGATTACTGCTGTTTTAAAGTCAAGAACACGAAAAAAAGAAAGTCATTGCTGTCGCTTTAGCGCTCCCCCCATGAAACTCAACGAAAACAAAAAAATCAGAAACTATCAATGGCTGTAAAGGGTTCAGGACTATAGTAGCACACGCTTCTCTTGATTGGTCGAACTGGCACCTTGGCGCACGATCTGCCATTTTGTTGCTGCATCAATGCACGTACTGCAATATTAGTACGGCTGCCCCCCCCACGGCCGGTTTCCCTTGGTTGCTGCTCTTGACGTCCTTTGGGGGTTTGCCAGCTCTCCTCCGCCTCGCCCCTGTGATATCTCGTCATTTAGCGGTCCGCCGCGTCGACGACTCCCCGGTCCTTGTTCCTACCCTTCTTAGCCGCCCCCGGCCATAGCACAGTCTGTACTCCGAACATTAAAGGGGAGCTATCCGTGGACCCTCGGTTGCTTCGAGTGCCCTGATGTCGTCTACCAGACTCTGGGCCGAGTTATTTCTGGTCGGCCTCGTTCCGGGTTCACTCCACCAGCCATCGTCCCGAACGTCATGCGATGGGTCAGTCGCTCATTTCTCGTCCGTTATACGGCTGCCGCAAAGAGGAGGCCTCGTTTGCGGATGGTCATCTCAACGCTTTCACGTTACGCCTTCTTGAAAGCCTTGGCGTACGACATGCGGTGGTCGTTGCCCTGTCGGTGCTCAAAGCCAATGATCTTCACGAGGACGTTGTGTGTGCAGTTGGGAGTTCTGCAAAATGCTCCATGCCGGGAGCCCAAGTCACACACCCGTGCTGGAGGGTCTCCATCACCTCGCTCGGTCTTCTTTTTTAGGCAGGCGCACCTTTAACGTATATCGGAAAGAATGCAAAATTCAAAGCAGTCAACCGTCGAGAGCGCCTGGCACGGTAGGCGGACGAAATTCGATGCACGTTGATGAAGGGAGAAATCGCTCAATGTGGGAAATCTAATGAAACGGGACGTGTTGTAGCTGGTTGGGGAGATGAGAGCCTGCTTGATTACCCCGCACGAGAAAAGAAAGAGAGATTCGAAGGTGAAAATTAAAGTGCGAAAATACTAGTCGTAAAAGGATCCCAAGCGAAAAGTGCTTGAAATATCTGTTTAGGATAAAACGGCAATTCAACACCGTACACCTTACCCTGTGTTTACACAAATGGAACCTTGATGCTTCCACTATGACCTTCTCGTTACACATCCCACCGCATCATGTGCCGATGGGTTCATTGAGCGTACTGTAGCCGCGGTTGCAAACCCCATGCTGGTACAAACGCAGCCAGGAATGCAGAGGTCCGGATAGCCGGAAACCTCTCAGTCTTTGGTTTTGAGGTTCTGCGGTCAGGGGCTACATCACGAAGCAGGGACACAATCTATATCGCTGACTACCACCACCACTACTACTACTACTACTACAACTACTACTACTACTACTACTACTACTACTGTTTATTAGAGGGTTATAACCGCCTCTAACCTATGTGTGACGGTTTGATTTGAGAAGAACATCAAAGGCATGGCAGAACCACATTTGTTTCGGTGCTCTTGTGGGACAAGGTATGTACACTTTGGTGAACTCTCCAACAAATATATTTATGCTACAGAGGGCACCCAACAGGAGACATTAGGGAGCGACATCGACGCCGACGGTGAAGATGGCACCTTGAATGGGGAGGAAAAAGGGAACGCATATTCTAGCATGAGAGAGGAGAAGCGAGGAAAGGTGGTGACACGCGGAGTACTGACAGGAAAGGGAATTTCAGCTTGGAGGAGCACACGAGACTGCTAGCAAAAACGGTAGATAATTAGAAGGCGGATAGGTGGATCGAGCGACGGCGAGCGAGCCGGTGCGGAGAAGAGATGGTACGGCAGTAGTAGGTGAGAGAAAGGGCAATGCCGCGCCTCATGGCGAACGAGTAAGACCTAAAGCGCAGCAAAAACAAGGGGGTTTCATGCTGGACGGAAGTCAGAACAGGTCCGTCTCCTTCTTCTGTTGCCCACCGCGGTTGTTCGACGACTTTGCTGCGGTGCCCAAAAAAAAAACGTACACGAGCACGACACCAAAACACCGAGCGTGTGCATGAGCGATCGGCCAGTGCGGGGGGCATTCATTTCGTAACTATGAAAGGAACAATATATTCCAGTAGTATTTACCTCGCAGACCATTAAAGGCATATTGCGTGTATTTTCACAAAAGAAATAGGATAAGAGTGCAATTCTTCGCGTTGAGAATGCATCTAAGCTGAATAATCGCACCAAGGAAAACTAAACAAATTCCAGGAAATTTACGGCGTTCATGTTGTAGCAGGAGCAGTAGTAGCCGTGCTATCCACTTTCAACTGATCGTCATGACATCAAGCATGCAACCATAATCCGATCGCGGTCCAGCTCAATCATGCAATAAGATTCAATACGCGAAATCAGGCATATATTCTTTGCAGAATGCAGGGTTTTTAACACGATTTTTGTTCTAGGCCCCTTCCACTCGGCCTTATTCCAGGATATGCCCGGCATTTTCATGTTGTATCAGGAGCAGTAACCGTGCTAACCACTTTCAATTGATCGTCATGAGATCGAGCATGCAACCATAATCCGATGGCGGTCCAGCTCAATCATGCAATATGATACAACAACACGCGAAATGACGTAAACATGTGCAGAATGCAGAGTTTTTGAACACTAATTATTTTCCAGGCCCCTTCCACTCGGCCGTTTCTACAAAATCCGAAAAAAGGTTTCATGTTTCATGTAGATATGATGGTACCGGCTGCCACGTAACAACCCTAGCACTTCCAAACCCGTTGGGACCAAGTAAAACAGAACAATTAGAGGGGGTCATGTCATGTCGTCCCCGGAGAAAGAGCGGGCGCTGACAGTACCACCAATCCGCGCGCGAGCCCTGGACCATGATACTATTTACATTGCAATTCCGACACATCCCCTTCTTGAATATCCGACCGCCATTTCCAATCGTTCTGCTTTCTCTGTTGAGCCACGAACTCATAAAAAGATTGGTGAATAGATCACCGAAAACGCAGGTTGGGAAACGCGTGTGCAAGCAAGCATGGCTCGATCGCAGCACAATATTTGTACATTTTTTTTTCATTTTTCTTCCTCACACTTTTACTTTCCAGCTTCTGGAAAAGTCGTGGTCACAGGTGTCGTCCCTTTTCCCCCCCGGTTCATGCCTTTGACATTTTTCGCGCAGGGGGTCCAGGAGTCCCGGTGCTCGACGATTTTTCATCGAGTGTTGCTAACTCACGCTCTCGCGCTTCCCGCAGGTCAACTTGTACACAAGAAAGAAGTCCCAACGAGTTTATACGAGTATGCACTCGGCGGGGCTCTAACTCACGAACCCGGCCTATCGTACCAGGCTCGGAGACAACCTGATACGCCACCGGAGCGACCGCCAACAATACATTACCTCGAATAGACTACGAACGGCAAAATCACGCTTTAAAAACTCTCGAATATCGTGCTGAGTTCCTCCTAAAATTTCCGGGCTTTTGAAACAAACGCGAAAATTTTGTTTAACCGGGTAGTACGTATTGTGCGTGGAATATATTATCAGTAAATTAAATATGATATTCTCAGATGTTCTCAAAATCCAGGTCGTGTGACATACGTCATTACCGACCGACTAACCCAACGTATGTATAAGCCTTGTTCGGAGGGGGAAAAAAACCTCAGTTTCAATTTCTGATAGAGGTCCTTAAGTAGATTTGTGATCCCATCAAGAGATACTCACGACCTACGTTGCGGGGCCACAAGATAATGGAGCCACGAGTCACTACTGCTATTGTAGTTCGAGCAGTTAGTTTCTGCGACATTTTGAAGTCGGGGCGCGAAATGAGTCCAGCATCTGCTACCTCAATCTCCGAGCTCATGTTTAACCTTCGGCTTTCCTCGCGTATTGACCAAATCTTGCTGGTTTGTGTAGACTATGTGTCTCGGTGTGGGGAAGGGAAGACCTCTCCCATCATTCTACCCACACCCATCTCGTCCACCATCTCCCTCTCCTCCATTGACGTTTTCGTTTGTATTCTGCACCTTGGACTGACATTGCCACCCATCTATGTTGACCACCATGCCGTCGTAAGCATTGACGTCTCATAGACACACGAGTTCTGTGATCACACACTTCGAGGCAGAGGCGCACATGGCAAAACACAGCGCCGTGATATCAAGACCAGCACTCAGCACACTATTGATCGACTAACGGACTCTTTGCAGTGCGTGTTGTCCTCACTTCAAAACGTTTTTTCTATGAAACCCAACGACACATCAGTGCACCCCGAATCCGTGCTGATTTTTCATCCTGAAGAGAGGTACAAATTCTGTGGTCGCAGGCGACTGTGAAACAGAGCAAACCCAAAAGGTGAAATTCATCAAGGTTAAGAAAGTGAAGTGCCATCGTAGCGGGTACGAGAACACAACAAAACAAGCCAGACCACAAAAAAGAGTAAAAAGGAAAAACAAAAAGAAAAAACGAAACAAAACAAAGCGGAACAAACGACAGGTGTTCTGATGGATCATGTGATGCAAGAAGATGGGAAAGGAAAGGCAAGGCTACATTGCCAGAGAAACACCATCATATGATACGTGCTGAAGAACAGACTCCTGTTGCACGGGCAAAACAACTCGAAAAAGATAACTAACTGCTGTTTTACGGACAAAAACAACACGAAGAAGAAGATACCGGCATAACGCCGGTGGTGTGGGAAATAACGGAGCAAACGAAAAGAAAAAAATCTGAAAAGAAAAACAAGAAACGACGACAGCAAGCACTACTGTCGCTTTAGGGCTCCCCCCATTGAAGTTTCAACAATAACAAAGCAGAAACTACCACTCGCTGTGTAAGGTTTCGTGCTTTAGCACACGCTCAACTAAACTATTCGAACTGGCACCTTGCCGCACGATCTACCACTTCTTCTCTGCATGCATCTACAACAACAACAGCTGTATCAGTACGGCTGCTTCCCCCCGCATGCCCCCCCGGTTTCCCTTGGTTACTGCTCTCGGCGTCCTCTGCTGTGAATCGTTGCCAACTCTTCTCCCCCTCGCGTTTGTGCCATCTCTTCATGAAGCAGTCCGCCGCGTCGACGATCCCCCTGTGCCAGTTCCTGCTCTTCTTTGCCGCCCTCGGTCACAGCACAGTCTCTACTACGAACAGTAAAGGGGAGCTACCCGTGGACTCCTCGGTTGCTTCGAATATCCTGGCGTCGTCTACCAGACGCTGTGGGCCCAGCACTAGAAAGAAGAAAGACCGTGCACAGTATGATAAACAGACACTAGTAGTACGATTTGGTCCGGTTGCGAAGCTGACATTCACTTGAAAAGCCTTACCTTTAGAGCGCTGATGGGTTTGGCCACAGCACACATATCCTGATGATCAGATAATAATCAACGCGCAGCTTAACAGTAAATATCTGCCCAAGCGAGCACATTCAGGCCTTTTTCCTGACTCCTACACATAAATGAAGAAATATATACATTAATGAAGGCATTTGCTGCTTTATAACAAACCGCATCCAAGCCGTTTTCGTAAGAGTGGATCGGAGTGTGGAGAAAACTAAAATAAATATGTTAAACACTGCATGCTGCTGCGTGTACAATAAAAAAAATAATAATTACAGAACCCCTCTAATGAATTAAGTGAAAAAACTCATCCACATAGATAGTATACAACAAGTACCAACGACGCAGCTTGCAAAGATGAGTGTCGATTCTAAATTCGTCGAACTCGCATCTGACGTCGTTAGCATAACTTTCTAGAATGCAGAGATATTTCTCAAAAGCAGGCAAATAGTTTTAAACAACCGCCGTCGCCACAGCATGTCCTACATTGCTCAGCGAGAGCATGCCCTCTAAGTTTGGTTAACATGTTATCCTGTGTGTTTTCCTTAAACCTTGCCAGTTGTTTCATGAAATATCGGAAATCGCTTTTTGCATATCATGTTTTCGCTGTTTCCCCTGGCATTTTGACACGTGATTCGGAGCGCTTTGTGCTTCAACTTCACGCGCTGCCAAAAAAAAGGCTTGCTTTCACGGACTTCTTCGAGTTGTTTTTTTTTTTAATGACCAGAAATAATTTGTTACTTTTACTCCGAGTACTTTGTTTTGGTCAGTGCGAAATATTTTTCTTCGACCCCTTGCATATCTCCATGCAAATTTTCATGTCGAAAATCACAAACCTGAGCTGCAAATACCCATCCCCCCGTTGCGTTTTGCTCTAAATAGGACTAGCTCGTATCAATAATACCAGACGCACCCAATTATCTTCTTTTGATATGGCGATTTTATCTCCGTTGACTCAGATGACCCCGTCTGTTAGACGTTGCAGCAGCTCTCGTGGCTCTGCTATCAGAAAATCTAATACAGCACTCTCTAACAGCCTCGACCTCTGTTTTGATAGCTGCTTGTACAAAACCTAACACTGTCCTGCAAGCCCGACCTTCCGGCAGATGTGTAGTGTATTGCGATGTATTGCGATGCATTGATGTATTGTACGTTTCTCGTGGACAAGGGGAGAGCTTACGGACGTGGTATTGTGTGTGGGTTCCTGCTCAACAACCTTTTTTTCACCCCCTACGTTTGCACGGAAAAAACGAATGGCTGTGATACTCTTATTGTGATTTCGGGACGGTACATCTTTGCCCGGTACAACGGCAGTTACGCAGCTTGTCTATTTACATACTCATAGGAACGACACGTCATGCGTGTGATAGCTGCTCGTTACAATGCTGAACATTATTCGCCTTGTTGTGCCGATGGCTAGTTTCACTGCCGAACATTGGTCGCCTTGTGCCGATGGTGTTTGAGGCCATAGTTTCACCGTCGAGGAATCCCACAGATTGATATACAGTAGTATAGTCTACAACTGTAGCGAAGGGAGAAAAAGCCGAGGAATGCAGATTTCTCCGCAGGATGGGCTTCAGACAATACAGATCAACAATGGCCAAAGCTCGAAATGGCCGCAAGAAATAAGCTCGTACGTAGGCACTACGACTACATAAACAACCGACAGAACCTCCACGCTTTGTGTGTAGTCTAGTTTATACTCCAAGCTTTGAATGTAAGAGGGATTTGTTTCCAAATCGAGAAGAACGTTTTACTGTTGGCAAGTCCCGGTAAATTGACGCTGGGATGCCTTGTTTGGAGGATGTATGCACGCTTTCGACAATGATTGGCTGGGCATGGTCTACACGGGGGTCTTTGCGCGAAGCGGCGGGAACAGACATCGACGCGAAGGGCAGCGATGGCCGTGATAATGGAGGAGGACTGAGAGGCTAACCGCGAGAGGGACCAGCGGAGCAAACACAGCGGGGGGGGGGGAGGGCGGGGGGCGATGGGGTATTTTGCAGCAAAATGAAAAAAGCATACAGGAGTGCACGAAAACCATGAACAGCCACATGAAGAGGAAGAAGGTAGAGAAGCGGACCTATTAATAGAAGAAACTTTTGGGGGGCGATGGAGGAAGGGTACTATACACGGGTAGGTAACGTGAAGGGCGGTGTGAGGGACGTGTATTTTCGGCCGCAATAGCGCACCCCGCAGAGCTCGGAAATGGATGGCGTCCGGAGAGGAGACCGAGAGAAAGCGGGGGACTGGTGAGCAGGATGGGAAGCAGAAAGCTGCCACGGCAACCACAGTGCATTGACGATGCTGTTCGTAAGGTCCATAAGAAGGGAACAAGATCAAGTTGTCGAGCGTGAGCATATGCAAGCGCTACCTGTAGCGGGTATACATGACGACACCGAAAGAATTGGAACCTTCCATTGCGCATGGTTCTGAAATTTTTCCGGCTCAAGTTCTGCACTATCACAAAAGTAACAAGTGCATCAACGCGAAAGAAGAGCAGGAAACTGAGTTGAATCGACACACGACGCTGATGAAAATACGTGGAAGCGTGGTGAGCTAAAGCTTTATTTTTCCCCATCCGCCGAAGGATAAAAAAAAAAAAAAAGCAGGCCTGGCGCCCGACACATCATTTACGTAGTGACAATCGTTTACGAAATTGGTTCAAGACAGGTCCAGTCCCAGCCAAACTGTGTTTGCCATTCTGTCTGCTTCATACCCCACTTTGATTCCCTCAAATGTTTACACCACGTCATTCTGAAGGTCCATCTGCCTCGTTCGCCAGATCCGAGGTCGTGTCACCAAAGCAGAGCCTTGACCCGGTCCTCTGTACAATGACAACGTTGCATGAATTTGCTACTACTGCTGCTGTTGAAGCACGATTGTAATCTAATGGTTTTGTATTTCCTCATTGTCCTGCGTCAAACGGCGCACACACATACGCGGCGCGTTCTGCCGCATGTTTGCGCTCAAGAACGAGCGCCTGGGGTGGCTGCAACACGCCGAAAATGGCGTTCCTTTAGTAGTAGTGGCAGGGCTTGCCACAGCCACACCCTCCACAACTGACCAAAGCTGGGGGTCCGGAGGGACCTTGTTTTGCAGCGGCTTGGGTCTCTGCCGCGAGCGACCCCCCTGTTCCGTGCGGTCGTAGGCTTTCTTTCGTGTGGTTGTTTCGGTTCAATATCAACCCCCAACGGAAAGGTTAGCTACGCTGCGCCGATCGCCAAACGTGTTTCGTCAGCGAGGCGCATAGCCACTCGTGCGAGTGGCTCAGATCCGTATTGCAAATTGTGGGCGCCGCCCTACCGTAGCCGTGGTCAAGTAGGAAACCACTCTCCTTGTTAAATGCCGCGTTGAGCAAAACCAGGATGAAGGCACGATGGGTCCTACATTTATCGCGGCCGAGCATAGAAAAATATGGCGAAGTATCTAAAGATGCAGAATATGCAGAGTTTCCTCGAGTTCGAGGCCCCTTTACCGGCTTTGACCCACAAATCGTACCAGATAATATACCAAATATTATTTACTCTTGTGGAGGTTTTCAAAAAGCTGTTTTTTGTGTCTTCTTGTGCTCTTTCCTTTCAAATCGCGAGAGGGCGTCGACCCACCTTAACCCCAACCCTAACCCCATCCTCACCCTAACCCAGGCCTGAGGTTTCGACCCGTGCGCGGCTTAGCCGCGCGTTATGGAAAAACTGATGAAGAATGTGCGGACCACCTCAAACATCGAAATATATTTGGTACTTTATCTGGTATAATTTTATGGGTTGAGAACATCTCAAAGGCTGCTGGCGGCAGAGTTTCGGCCCAAATTTCCAGGTCTGGTCATATTTTAAACACCGTTTCATTTTTACTAAATGTATCGAACATACACACACTGCACAGCTGTAAGGTCGAGAGGGTTTTGCCAAACTCACATGTTCAAGCTGCGTCATACTCCGATCATGCGTGTTGCTGGGTGTGCATGGCGTCATGAACGATTGTGTTGGGCGAACCCGGGGGCCCTTAGTGCTAATAGTTGGTACCAGAGTCATCATGGTGATTCATCGGTCTTTGTCTCTTCGTCCTGAGTTTTTCTTATTTTTTTTTCTTCATCACACTTTAACTTTCCAGCTTCTGGACAAGCCGTGGTCACAAGTGTCGCCCCTTCTCCCCCCCGGTTCTTGCCCAAGTTAAAACGACGTGTCTATCAGGTTCGCGCGTATTTACTGCTGTAGTATTTATTTACTCGACCATTGACATGTTCATACATATATACAATTGCATATATACGTAAATGCGTGATCTACGAGTTCATACGAGCAAATAGAGCCTCCGCATATTTACTACAAAATATTTTTTTCTATATAGTCTATAGACTATATACGTATACTCCAGCTGTGAGATCGAAGATTTCGTCGAAACTCGTCTTTGGATATATATATATATATGTAAGAGATGACGCAGCAACAGCTCACAGCAGTACGATTTGTCAAAAATATGAGAGTGAAATATACATGCTCGCACATACTATACGCACGTGGCTACTTCTGACTCGTGGAATATAGAACGGCACGGTATATTCGCATCTTCCAACAAAGTTCGAACTGATTTGTGCAAACTATTAGTACCTTGGTAAGCACTAGTTTGCAGTCTGGTCCTACCTCGGGATCAAGGGATCGGCGACTTGAAGGGCCATCGTGTATCAGCACGCCGCCCGCGCCCACCGGCGACATTATTTATTCTACCCAAAGCAGCTCATCATCGCTCGAGAGAACGCCACAGCTTCACACCGAAGAACGCCCTCAACGTCTGAAGACTCTGCTTCTTGGTCAGCTCTCGCTCTACGGCACGGTGCGTGCGTGATATTTGATGCAACATATTGCATGATACGTGTTGTTGCGCTTCCTGTAAACCATCATATATATACCGATCAGTGTGTACCTGTTAAAACGTTTGTTGTTGGTGATTCTCGTTTTTTTTCCACTTGCTTTGTTAGTGCGTGGCATCACGTAGTAATCAATAATCTGTGTGTGGAGATTTATCGTCGCTTCCCGCGCTACGTGGCGCGGGCAATGCAAGCAACGTGAACACCCCAGATGTTCGTCAGGTCCATGCGGGTGGGATGTATGCGTTTCCGCGTTCCGCGGGAGCGAAACAAGTGCTGCTAGAAGAGCGCTCTGTGTCGGTCCATGTAAAGAGTGAGATCTAACATTGCCATAGTTGGGTGTAAACGAACAGGTATCTAGACTATTCTAGTCTATGGCATTATTATTTACTCCTGTTCCTGGTATCATACCTGGAATAATATATGTACCACACTGCGTGTTATATCAACTCTTTGTGGTTGCCGTTGTGTACAGAGCATAACATCAACAACAGTCAATCGCAGCATCAGGCTCAATCTTCGAGACAACGCTGACAGTCATGCTGCATGAGTGCACGCGCATGTATTTGTATACACACTGTTGACTGTGTCTCAGCTTCTCGTGCGTCATGTCTCTCCGTCCGATGAAAGTTGTATCGCTTTACAGATAAATACAAACCGTGTGTACCCCGCGAGATTGTTGTTGCTAGAATGTAGCTCGTCGCGTGCAAGCTTGCATGCTACTCGTATGCTGGTGGTTCAAGTTGCAGCAAATGTAGCGAGTGCGTTCGAGCCTCATAGGAGCCTGCAGGATGTTGCATGCGATGGCCGCACTATCGTTTATCAAAGTTCGTGAACGAAAACACAACATGCGCACGGGGTCAAGGCTACGGGTGTTCCTTGGGGAACCTATTGAGTATGAGCTCGAGTGGAGGCATTTCGCGTACATAAAAAACCCCTAGAGTACGAGTACGGCATCTGCAAACAAGATCCTTATTTCGAAAGACCAAAAAAAATGTTACAAGTAGCCTAGTCTAGTCAGAGCTTTTCTAGTGCTTCTAGCCCTTTTTTGGACTCCGTTCTAACTTCCTACCCCCCACGGGAATGAAATGTTTTTTGAAGCGCGCTTTACGGATACGACGTCGAGAAGGTTATATCATGCGCCTGGTGAACAGCAAACGTTTGGAGAAAACCGTTTTCAATCTATTGACCATGTACCCATCATATTAGTCTATGTTTCCGCACGTGAAATGTAATATTTCAGCAATTTCGGGAGCTTTTGGTGTTGCTGGCTCGCAAGTTCAAAATCGTGAAAATATCTCGTGAGTCGTATCTGGCTGCCTACGACTGCTGCCTGGCGCACCCGACGCCGTAATACACCCACCAGAAGCGTCTCTAACTCTCGCGAGAGGTGGTTGTTGGTGAGGAGCTGTAAGTACCTCCCGCTAGTGAAGTGCACTCGACGTTCAGTTGAGGCTCCTTTCTTACCTCGTTTAGCGCACCCCAAGTTACGACCACAGCAGCGATTGAAAGTCGAGTTGTGGACCTCTGCTGAGAACCAACTAAAAATCGATCCTAAGAGATTTGCAGCATCTGTGGATGAAACGCTCTTGAGCACCACACCCTAACTAACCCTAAGCGACAAACGAGACAAAACCCCAAAAACGCAGCGTGTTCACACAGCCATGTTTTTTATCTGTTCCGATAAAAAATTCAGACATTAGAGTCACCAGATAACCGGGTACCAGGGAGCGCTCAGTGTCTACGTTGCTTGGTCCAACGTGTGCCAGAAAAACAAACAAAAACCAGAGCAAATGCATGGTCGCCGTTTCAACTTTTTGTAGGCCGCCGTACACCGACCGCCAAGACGTGAAGGGCGACATTTTGAATCGTCCAGAAAGAGCTTCCAGCACAACGAGATTACCGATGCTGCACGCGCTTTGTGCTCCGCCTTACTTCCTTTTCTTCAGAAGAACTCCTCATCTTCCACCAGTGGCCCCAGCCCGCTTTATGTGATGCTGAGCAAAGCTGGGGTGGCCTCATTTTGACGGCCGGCCGGGCTTTCACCACTCGCGCGAGTGACTCAGTACCTCACGGACGAAAATACTCTTGGCGATGTTTTTCGGGCGGCGACGCTCACCATCATGCCATTGGGCACTGCTATAATAGTGATATTGCGATTTCAAAACATCACGAACTCTTTCAGACCGCAAGGAAATAGGGGTTGTTACTCGAGCGAGGGACCCGAAGCCACTGCAACAAATACATAGGTCTCTTAAAAAGGGGACCCTTTTTTTTTTCTTCTTTTTTTTCTTTTTCTCACACTTTTACTCTCCAGCTTCTGGACGAGCCGTGGTCACAGGTGTCGACCCTTCTCCCCTCCGGTTCTTGCCTTCAATTTTTATCGCGCATAGGGTTCAGCAATCCCACTGGCTAACTCACGCTCTCGCGCTTTCCGCAAGTCAATTTGTTCCCAAGAAAAAGTCCGCATGAATTTATCCGAGTATGCACTCGGCGGGGCTCGAACTCACGAAACTGACCTTTACCAGGCTCGAGGTTACCCTGATAAGCCACCGGAGCGACCGGTTGTTCCTATGGTACCGTAGCCTGGGTCTGCTGTAAACGTCAGTGGCGTCAGTTTCGGGAGTTCGAGTCCCCCCGAGTGCATATTCGCGTATACATTAGTAACGACTTTTTTGTGCGCAAGATGACCTGCGGAAAGCGTGAGAGCGAGTGAGTTAGCATGAAAAATCGACGAGCAGCGGGATTGTTCAACCCTATGCTGGAGGAAAATCGAAGGCAATACAACAGGGGGGGGGGGGGGGGGCCCCACAATACCTGCGACCACGGCACGTCCAGAAGCTGGAAAGTAGAAGTGTAAAAAAAAAACACTGTGTCCTCTGTAGTCCAGCAAGATACGATATATATACTAAAACTATAGACTACAGACTACACAGCTGGAGTGTATTTCAACTTTTATAATATAGGTTTACACTAGAAAAATCAGAATACACTCCAGCGGTTAGATCAAAGATTTCGTCGAAACTCATATTTTTTTGCAAGCTGCGTGTGATACTCCGATCGCGCGTGTTACTGGGTGTGTTTCTTCATTAAGGAAATAGGTCGGCGACTCCCCTTGAAACTACTGTATATAGCTAATACCAGGGCTTAACCAATCTGCGCGCGGAAACTAATAACCCCGTTTTTGAGCGGGACACGAACTGACAGCTGTAGGAAGAAATGCATCAGTGTTTATAAACTGAAGCGGGTCGTTATGTCGTGCGTCTCGGATAAGCAGGCAGAAGTATCCCCACGATGTTGACGAGACCAAGGGCCCGCGGCTGCTTCGATTGCAGATCCGACACATCCCCTACTCAGCATAGCTCGGGCTGCGCCTTGTGTGGATGATTATCAAATGTCGAAATCGATATTTCCAATCGATGTTGTATTTTTGCTGGGGATTCCCACATGGGCAGTCCAGATACCACCGTGAACACCGGTCACGGACAGTGTGCACGAGAATTGGAGTTTTTGATGCCTTGATCGAAAAATGTCTAAAACACACATAACATAGCTTAGGACATGAATATGTTAGCCCGATCTCTATTTTCTTTTCTTTGTTGAGTACGGTCACAAAATGCACATGTTTCTCACTGCGCGCACCTTCGTCCTTCGTCACGAAGAAATTCATTTTCGTGAAAACAAAGTATCCCATCGCACGCAGAGATTATATTGAGCTCTTTCCTCCGTTCATGCGCCACGTGCCTCTACGCGTGACTGCAGTGGAGACGCTTGAGATCGCTCTCTTTCGCCCATGCTATGTTGGGGGGGTTTGTAGCATACCTTATTGTTTTCGTTGACGGCCTCGTTGGTTTGTGTGGGCGAGGTGTCCTGCACTCATCAGTCTGTATGTACGCAGGTACACCATGTCTCGCGACCTCGCCAATCGATGTCAATACCTTAACTCTTCCCCAATATGAGGTAGGGGAAGTCGCGGTTTTGCGCTCGCGGCCCATGCAACAGAGAGTTGTGATACCGCGGGTTGGTGCGCGTTGGCCTGGACATGTATGAACGGTTGAGTGTATAGGCACAGATGAACGTAAAAAAACCTCACTACAGGCGAACACTCATATGACAACTCAAAACCTGGTTGTTGTACAACCGCCTATACTGCCTTGTGGACTATCATATTCTTTGGCGAGAAGTGATTCCCTGGAATTACATTAGTATTAGATTATACAACATATCAGTACTCTTACGTGCCTGGTGTTTTTTGGGGGTGGCACGATTGCTCATATTGACCTGTTGATCATGCACCACATGTGTGCCCCCGTCAACGTCGGGAAGAAGGGGCCGAACCAAATCCCTAATTAGAGATAACCCTAGCTGGAAGAGGGCGCAGTTTGCTACACACCCCTAGCTGACGGCACTCTTGACGCCTCATCGCCGAGCGACACGTAGACTAATGACACACCCGCCGACTTCCCCTGCTACGCGGCGAACGTCGAGAGTTAACAGTTTCGCTGTTTGAAGTTTCGCCCCTCGTGCTAGTCACGCCGGCTCATCATGTCATTTACAGCACATCAAAACCTCCGGACACACCATGAAGGTGCTGAACGTGGTCTAAATAGTACGAGCTGTATACACCGCACACCGTACCGTGAGATATCCATCTCGCCCGACTCGCGAACCACCAGTTTTGCACACGTGCTGGATGTCGATGGATGGACAAAATCTCCATCATAACATAGGGAAGACACACATGCGCGGAAATGTACTTTCCTGACGCCAGTAGAACGCCTGCTTTACACCGACGCCTCGTCGCCAGCAGCCGAGATAACACCGGCTGTATTCTGTTTCGCCCCCTACGTCGTAACTCTCGCTTAAGGGCAACTACAGCGCCGATTCAAGGATTCTCTTTGTAGATGGCTCCCGCTGCTGCTGTAATGGGCGCTTCTGCCACTTCGACGCCGAGTCATTTCTCAGCCCGGCCGAGAAGATTCGTTATTATGCCGAGGAGGAAACAGAGGTGCTGGATATTCAGAGTGGGTGGCGTCACAGGCAGCGGTGAGAGGAATAAAAAGGTAGCGATAATGAACTTATTTGTGCCGCTTGTTTTCTCGCCTTGTTCTCCAAGCTATGCATTAGAACCATCTTGACGTAAACATTCCCTTGGTCAAGGCTTCTGTTTTTATGGTCTTTGTTGACTCCCCCGAGCTTACTCCGCCACACCGATACAGTTGGCTGGCCGTTCAACATCCTAGACCTTTCATACCAGATTGCCACTCGCAGGAGCGGCCTGGGCGAACTGAAACACAATCGAACGTGCTTGTAGAAACGGCTGGATCTTTCACGTCGTGTCGTTGCTCAACACTAAAATACATAGACACTCTCTGTGCTGTCATGTCGTATGGCCTTTCCGGTTTTCCAGGTCCGACGGAGGACCTTCTTGCCTCAGTTTCCAAGAGATATACCACCGCGAAGAGGCTGGTCGTTAGGTCTGCATCCTCTACAGGGGGCGCAGCAGAAACGGAACCTACGGCCGAACGGAATGTCCAAATCGAGGTGGAATTCACAGGCCCTCTGCCTAGCGAAGGCCCGGGCGCTCTCCTCTGCCACTTGCTGTGCGGGTCGTCCGTGCAAGCGAAGCCCGTTGAGCTACCCCGAGGGCGCAAAAAGCGACCGAGGGCCGATGTGGCGTCATCGGAAGCGAGCGACTCGGGTAAGTGCATTTATCGTGTATGTGTGCGTAAAATGCCTTCCAACGTTTTTTCTGTTATTTTCCGTGTTATTTTTCGTTTTGGACGTTGAAATGTTGAAAACATTTGTATCGAAGTACACGGAGGTGTTCTGTCGTAGGTTTTTTAATTTTTGACCTAACAGAAAAAACGTAAAACATTAACCTTTGACAACATTTTTACTATATACTCCGTATGAAAATTCGGTATTTTTTTGGACAAATCTTGCTTCGATACTAGTACTAACAGTGCGAGAATACATAGTAACCTTGCATGAGATATCGTGAAACGCTTCAAATTTCCATAGTTTCAATATCTTTGCGGGCACTCCATAATCATGGGATTGGGAAACATAATGTGTGATTATGAATATATATAACTGCATGATAAAGTTGTGAAGAATCTGAAAACAATGCTTCCAAGCAGTGAACAGAGGCCCAACCCAACAAAGGTGCGATCGTGGCGATGTGTCTTTCCCCGTCAGCTACAAGCAACCGAGTGCCAGGGAGCAACCATCTGATGACCCGGATGGGGTGAACATCACATATGTAACCCATTCGAATCGGCGGGCATACCTTGTACAACACATACATGCGGCGATGCGGTAGTGCTTAATTGTGACATTTGCGCCACAACGTGGTAAAACCCCCCTCCAAGGCCAACATCAGTTTGTAATATACCATTTTCGTGTGCACCTGCACTTTTACTTCGTCAGCGTAGATTAGAGCACGTACGACGGAGCGTATAACAATGACAAAAAATCAATGCCCGAGTTCAATGTGTGACGCACACATCGAAGGGGCTATATTAGTGTGTTGGGTGTTTCATGCGACGTTTAAAGCTATTAGCGCGTCAGGTATATTGCATTCGTATGTGGGGCAGCAATGCAAAAATCCCAGACAGTATCAACAAACCAAGTGTCCATCTAATCTTGTACTCCTAGGCTTCGCCTCTCTATGGACTCCACCGCAGTCTGTGATGATCTTTGGCCGATGTAGATGCATGGCCAGCAACAGTAAACTGTAATAATATACATATCGTGGCAGACCTGTCTGCTTCGCTCCCCTGACTCAAAGTAGGTAACAGAACCGCACCAACGCCCTGGCTTGAAATTGCTCTGATTAATGGGTTGGGTGGTTTTTCCAACGTTGAAAACGTTTACCCTTCGAGAGCCCTCACCTACTGTATTTCGTTGAAGGACAAACTGCTTGCATTGTTTCAGGAAATATTTCGCAGTTGTGAAACTACCGCTGACGTTGTCGCTACCGCTGCCGCTGCCACCGGCGACGTATTTTTTCAGACGTGGAAGAGAAACGATCTAAAAAGATGAGCTGCCGCCGGAGCATAGACAGCCTGCCGCAAGTGGGCGAGGAGGGTGGAGAGGGGAGCCCCGGTGGCGGTGGCTGCGTAACTACGAAGACAATCCTGAATGGTCACCATAGCGGCGGGGCAGCGTCCACCTCGTCTGGGCTGGCCCCGAGTTCGCCTACCACTGGCAGCCTTCTCAAGACCTCGTCCATCTCTTCGCAGACCAAGCTGCCGTCTATCTCGTGTGTGGTTGTCCCTTCGGACTCACGGACCATGCCGGGCCTGATGCAGCCTGGCCTACCCCGAGCGGTGTCGCTGGAGTCCACTCAGCAACCTCAGCAGCACACTTCGGTGATTCACCCACACCTGCAAGTGAAGGAGAGCTCGAGTACCCCGCGGAATGGTGCCGGAAGCTGCGTTAATGCCCCGTTGGGTTCCTCTCACTCGCTGGAGATAGACTCTGAAGGCCTGCCAACTGGCGCGAACGAGGTAGATAAAACCGAGTTTGAAGCACTGCTCGTATCGACAAACAACGGAGGTACGTGGGGGAGCAACGACATTCCGTCAGAGCTGTTTAGCCCCATACCGCCACCACAGCCCGTTCAACCTCCTCTTGGGGGTTGGTCGTTCGATTTCGACTCCTCACACCCGAGAGAGGCTGTACCTGCGGACTTGAACAGCGAGAAAATGGTAATGGACTTGTCCGACGTCGATAATTCGTTCCGTTCGACTGAGTCCGAGGGGACGGCTGCGGCGGGGGGCAAACCTCTCGCTTCTGCCCGGTCCATATGCGACAATGCGAACACCGACGCAGGAAGCTGGCAAGAGCAGGCGGTATCTCACACCCAGTCCTTGGCCGCCGAGGGAATCTTGCCCATGGAGAAGGTCGTGATCGAGCCGTCGCGAAAGGTGAAGGTTAAAAGAATCGCACGCGATACGATTGCAGCCGTACGAGAAACAGACAGTCCGCCAATATATGTGTGGCGTAGCCGTGTGCGATATAGAGACAATTAATGCGCGGTTTGCAGAGGTGTGCGCGGAAACGACCGTCGCTCCAGATAAAATGCGTACGGTAGCGTGTGATACAGGTAGTATATCAGGATGACTGTGCTGCGTGTAGGTGCGATAAAGAAGGTGCCAGGGCCGAACTGAGAATTGGGGTCTCGTTGGTCTTAGCCTTGCATCTGCTGTAGCACGAGGTATACACGTCTAGCCGCACTATTTTGGTAAAAAAAGGGATGTGTGAAGTGCAACAGTTGATTGCGGTTGCCGATAAAAACGTGAGCTTTCCAGGTCAATATCATATTTACCACCTTTTTTTAATATACCCCTCCTCCATTCCCCTCCCCGCCTCGCTTCCTCCACCTCCCCGTCCGTTTAACCCGCCACTACACTCGGCGGTGGCAGGAGTGCGACTTTGAAGGGCGGCCGACACTGACGTCGAGCCCACGATCGTCAACGTTATCCCTTCCCGACCACCAGTGCCACATGATCTTCACGGGTCTTGAGAAAACTGGCCACGATTTCTGCAGCCTTCGCGTCACCGCTCACTTCGAGGTGGACTCAAGTCACAAAGTAGGCGAGGGCACGGGCCCCATTAAGGCGAGTTTCACACTTTTGGTATCATGAAGAAATCAATCATGGACCGAAATGCGACCGACCGTTTCGAGTCTATTTCCTAGCATACATCTGTGAATCTTCACACCTAATGGGAAGGCGCGAATAACAGGGTCTACGGCGTACGCCTGGCCTTATCGTGCTCGTCTGTCACGTGAACTTTGCGGATGGTGGACTGTACTACACTGACTTTGCCGATGATGGAACGTTGTGTATAAACCGAGCGATGAAAATGATAGAAATTTGGGCAGGACCTTATTCATGTAGATGGATGTTGTAAGAATCGGCGTAACCCACTTGCGTCCGCTAGTATTAGACGGCTCACTCGACGCTACCTGTTTTTGCCTCTTTCGTGCCAGATGGGCGCAGATGGACGTGCATACGCGACTATATGCTACCCGAGTATGCGAGAGATTTGGCCCCAGCTGTACAGCACTGGAAGCATTCAAGTCATCCAGGTTGGTTTCGGGTGTAGATTTTGGCGCGTTCTTGAGGTGCGTAGACCGCAGCGCGCGTGCTTTGCGGACGAATAATGAATGAACAGGTTTCCCACGGTCACGTGTCAATGAATACACGCAGTTTCAAGTTCTACCGTCAACGCTGTGAGTGGGTTCGACGCATGACAGGCCGGTGGAACGTCTCGCACGCTGTTTACCCTTTCCTCGTTGGCCCGTATTATGTTGTCGTCGGTGACCTTTTAGTCCGTTGCATCAGCTGACCCACGCGAGTCACCTCCGCTCCCCCACGTGATTCGTGGCACTCATACAGGTAGACGTCGTGGTCGAAATTCGATCGCACTGCGGGAAGTATCAGTACGTCGGTCCTCAGCTAAAGGTGAGAGTGTTTTCTAGCGTCGAAACGTATGCTTTTGCAGCACGTGTATAAAATACGACGCTATGGACGCGGCTCCGTGCGCACTCGCCACAACACAGCTTAAACGGTTGCAAACCTGTGTGCCTACGTGTCGGGAGAACACGAGGAGGGGTTGTTTTTCCTGTTTGGCACTTTACTTTATCATCGTTGCAGCGGCAAAATAGTTGCAACGCTACTGTTGAACCAAAACTTGAAATATAGTTCAAATTCATAGCCGTCGGGTAATCAATAATATGATAATATATTCATCTAAGTATAGTCGGTATATGATAATGTCGAGATTAACCAATTCAATTTTGTTGTGAACGGAGCTCTTGGCTATAGCAGCGATGACCCGATGATCTCGCATTTGCCGTTTTTTTTCCTACAGCAGTACCGATCCTTTATTTGCCTCCCGGACTAGGGCCCATTGTTTGGTTATCTGCCCGGCAGCTCTTTATTGTCAAAAGTCGGCCTTGTTCCAGGGTGTGGCTAGTAGGGAGTATATATACCTTGCAAAGATGAGTTTCGACGAAATCTTCGATCACACAGCTGGAGTGTATTTTCACTTTTTTTAATATACTCCTGGCCGCACCCGTGTACCACACACACCTGATATGGGGCATGCAGCCAGGTACCTGCAAAGTATCTACCTTGATTTACTCCTGTACTTACGGCGACCCGAGACCAACTCGAGCAAACACTTTATTCCTTGGTACGGGAAATAAACGGCGGGAGGGGAGAATGCATGCCAGTCCACCCGCTGCGAACCCAAGTATCCCGATCAGAAGTCCATACGAGTACGATAGTTTCAGACGCCTAGGAAGATGCGTCAACCGGTCAAAATATCGAAATGGCGGACGGCCGTAGCCACTTGCTTTGCGGTTTGCACACAACCCTTTACGGCTAACCAATGTTGCCTCTCGTGACTGATGCTAAGATCGTCGCAAGAGACCTGCATATCCCTCCGCTGCAGCCCTAAAACGATTTAAGCACGGCCCACCCCGATGCCACCCTTACTCGCTACTTGCGAACAGGAGGTTTTGTCGTGCTATGTGCTTCGTCGATTTTTCAGAAGATTTGGTTCTTGCTCTGGCCTCCGCTTGCTCTGACAGCATCGCTTCATGCTTTCAATCGTATTTTTGCGTTGTTCCTCTCTAGGTTGCTTACCGTCGTACCCCTTGTACGGGGTCGGGGATAGCAGAACCGGGACTCATGGTTCAAGGCAGGCGGATACCATCTCGTGCACCTACTCCATACACGGGTGACAACCTCCAACCATCCGACAGCTCCGAGGATTACTCTTGCTTTGATCGGTTATCGGACATGTGCCACTCTAGCTTCAGAGGAGGCAGCTCCCCGCATCATCATTTGCCAGATGACCCCAAAGATCTAATTAACATTCAACCATGATCGGCGGGGACAACGGGAAATTAGTGCGGACGTCGTTGTTTCGAAAAACTGTGTCCGACAACAGTATTGGTCGGGATCTGAGTAAATATATATGGGAATATGAGGTGGGGGGTTGGGTTGATTGTCTCCGGGCTTGGCCTACCGTCTGATTCGTCGTGCGTGTTGGTGAAATAACTCGTCGTTGAAAAAACTAATGATGGGTGTCTTGCGTGCACACCATCCTACACGCACCGATTTGCCCCCTCAGACGATTCTTGTATTTTGCACGCCTTAGCGAGGGTGGTGGATGCCGTATGATATCAAGAGTAGTCAAGTCTAATGATATAATATCGGGCGCGAATCACGTATCCGGATTGACTCTGAAAGGTATACGTATCCAATAACTTGCTGTTTCAAGAAAGTCGTTCTGGGAGATAAACGATCCATGTTTTACCATACCTGAGGCAAGGATTTGGACGAATGTCTCGTTCAGGGGAAGATGGTGGCTGGGATTGAGGATGAAAAAAGGGTACCAGATAACAGAATAACATGTTAACCGCATTGTTGGTTGAAAATGTGGCAGGTTGTTGCATCTGGTCGATTTTCCAACCACAAAAGCGGTGTTCTACGAGTGCCCGGTAATGAATTGGCTTGGTCATGTTCAAGGGTGATCTACACCAAGTCGACCACCAAACCGACTGTTCCGTATTTAATACAGTATTGTTTATATAAAGGTGACATTGTGATAATTGGGCTCTCAAGATAACGAATGTGAGCCAAACGCTTACTTATGCAAGAGAGTAAGCATGGAGGAAATACCCCAATATGTCGCCGCTGGTTTCCAATAGTTTGCAGGCGTGAACCCTGTTTTTCACCATTTCGGTGTAGTCGTAACGTTGTATGTTTCATGGTTGTGTCCTTTTTGTAGCTTTTTAAGTTTCGAATCAGCGATTCGGTGCCCACCACGTTTGGCACGGAAGTGCATTATTTTGGGTGTTTCCCGAGGGTTAGGGTCGATGACTCAAGATATGAGATGTCTCCCAATGTCTCGACACTTTGTTTACGGTGCGTGTAGTGGTTCTTTGGTTGGTGTGCTGATGTTGCGACGTAAAGTTAGTAGCAACCGTGTTCCCCTGCGCTGCCATCGAGTAAGTGTAGGTTTACTCAATTTTACATTACTGGTATCTATCTTTCTTAGTTTTTTTTCACGCCAAATCCACGTCCGGTAAGACAAGATATTGATGGTACAGCTTCAGATGGAATCCGGGCGATTGGAACACATTAGGTAAGGGATTACTCACGCACGATGTGCTTCAGTACGGCTGGTGATCTTGGCTGTCTCGTCCATTTTTCATCGGTGTATTTATATCAGTCCAGTGGCAAGTTTAACGTTTGCCTGTCTTTATTGGTCAACGTCGAGCGTAGATTTCGCCCACTACAAGGCAATTTACTTTTTTTTTTTCCACATTTTCGTTTTGATATATGTTTCGCTCATCATTAATCACTTGCTCCGTTGTGACCAAGCTATTTTTTTGTGGGCTAGTGTTTAGTTTATAAAGGTAATGATTTTCAGAGTTCTCCGGACTTATTTTTGAACCACACGCGCCCGTACCGTTACTAGGTTTTGTAGGAAAAATGGTTGTAATGAACTTTTCAGAGTGCTGCAGGTTGGTGGCGAAGCACTCGCCGGCATTATCGTTTTGGTCATGGGCAGATATTTTAGTGCTGAGCGTCAGGTGGAAGACAACGACGTGCGTGTTTTTCGTTTCGTCTTCTATGCGCTCATACTGGTATCGGCAACACGATGTAGGACTTTACTATGGGAAATACTGGTCAACGTAAAACTCCTGACGATGGTCGACGTTTTGTCCCAATCTAGTTCGAGCCGGGAATATTCCGAAAATTCTTCACACAGGTCGGCGAGCGGTTGGTGTTAGGACTAAGGTTAAAGTCTACGTTTATCCCAAAAACTCTTTTCATTGATAAATACCCGGCACGTCGCATGGTATTTTACTGGAACCACAACGTCGTACAGTTATCAATTCCCATACTGTTACATATATATTTAATCGCATGCCTCGTTTAGGCGGCCCCTGCTTGCGAACCCCGCAATTCGTGCGACGTAAGCCTTTTGTCGCACAATCCGTTTCGAATTGGACACCATGTTACATATACAGTCGTTTGTACCTCAATCATGGATGATGAAGTGGCAGCTCCTGTCCCGCACTTCATTTCTTCGTCCATAAGTACATACCGTGGCGCGTCACACGCGCTCGTGGGGCGATGCACGCGCGACAACGGCACCCGAGTTCCAAACAAGTAAACGAATTTACTCGGCTGTATCGTTTGCTGAGAGGGATGGAGGTTGCATAGGGCGCGGGGGCTAGTGCTACTGGCACTGCTGGTCTTGGTAGATTCAGTACCTCGACAATTTCCACCTCTCCACCGTGTACGATGAAATACCTTTTGGGCTGATGTTTTCTTTCCTCGTGATGGTGAGAGGCCCCGTCATTCGTTCTTTTCGGCGGTAGAAGGAATGTTTACGTGCCAATGCCGAAGCATGCGTTATATTTGAGTCCTCTGGACATTTTGTAGGCACAAAATGGCGTTGAATTTAATAACCGACAGATGATGTTTTCACAACCTTTCAGTTCGCCCCACCCAACGCGTTTGTCACGCCTGGCTAAGGAAGCACTCTAACGAACTTGTCAACCTGGCCATATAGTTTCATTACCTCTTCGCCCTTGTTGTGTCAAAATCACTCAAGCTTTTTTGAATACTTGGTCTAAATGAAACTACGGAGATGGCATGTTCGGGCAAAGTTTCGTCTTACTAGCGGAGCTGGTCAACTGTGGATTTACCCAACACTGTTAGATGGAGTGCTATGTGTAATTGTTTAACATGTGTCAGTGCATTCTACGGTAGTGGTCATGGGACTGTTCAATAGATAAAGACTGCAAGACTTAAGTGTTGTTGTCTTCAAAAAATGTTGTTCGGCGATGTGACAATTCTCAGAAAAATAGAGTATATCCCTGTCGCAGCGTGTGTCATTTCTCGACATGACCATCAGTAGCCAAATATATAGCGAACACCATGCCCAAGAGGTTGATGATAGCTATATATTCTCTACCAACCGTGTCGACACTATCATAGCCCAAATATCGTCGAGGCCCAATGTCTGCCCCATCCCCTACCCATTCATTTTACAATCCTCGACAACCTCAACTGGTTGACAGCAAACAACAGAAATAGGCGGACACTCACCGGCACACGAAAACTTCAAATATTGTTCTCTATAAGACTGCTGCTCACCCAACCCGCAAAATGAATTTGAAGCAGATGTATTGGTACTGAATGTGTGGGGACCTACGTTAACGTTTGCAGTACGGCGTACTCCCCGCTATCAGCCTCCGCTTTACCGGGAGTCGGCAATGATCTGCCACTTCATGCCAGGGTTGGAATCGGTTTTGGTCGCTCCCGCATGGTGTGGCAGCCCTATCTTTCAGATCCTGCAATCACTGGTCTTGTTGCCTCATTAAACCTCGTGCGCAGGTGGGACTTCTTCGTCACTGCTGCGGTATAAGCTCGTCATCGGAAGGCAGCCTGACCAAACGGACTCGTTGCCGAGTTCAAATCGATATGATGTGTGCAAGATGATCCGGTCCCAGCAACCAATCTAAAGTGTGAAGAAAACACCAAAGCACACAGTGTGGAGATGTCAACATGTATTCTTTAAAGCTGTCCCTGTAGGATTAAGGCGAAGGAGAAATGGAATGGCGACGACAGGTAGTGTGTCAAGCCCTCCGGTTCTCAATGTAATCTGCTCATAATCACAATCAATGCACCTGCACCGCAAGTTTGTAGTACAGCTGACTACTCGTACGGCAACCAACAAGTACGTTATCCGCAACTGTAGCTCCGGTAAACTAATTATTAAACTAAAACTGAAAAATACTTTGTACGGCGTGATGAGGCAAATTAAATCGACCCGATTCCGCCGTAGCAATAAAAAATGAACATGTTGCACAAACTTCCAAACCGTACCGCTGCCTTGCGAAACCTGTAGACCAATACATTTAGGGCAAACCCGATATTAGCCTAAAACGACCCTTTCACGGCGGAAGAGCGTTCGTTATGCAGACGAGCACCACCAGTTGAAAATATTCAAAATTGCAATAATCCGGGAAACAAGACGCTGTAAATCCTGGCAAACTGGACGCTGGCCAACAAAGATTGGCCAAATGGGGGGAAACTACGTAAGGCATATGTGCACTACCTGGTAGATCCGAAACGAAAAGCCATGGAGAACAGTAAACCGGACGTTTTCCTATGTAGTTGGTAAGTAAATATCGACACTCGACGCTAGATTACGAACAGAGGTACGATGGCTTGGCCGGGTCTGGGCTATCAAGGCGACGGCTATTAATCGACGACACAGCGGAAGGCATCAGCCGTACTGAAAAGCATTTAGTGCGTGAATCATTTACGTAACAACACAAATGCCGAGCCTCAATCGAAAACCTTGCTCCAGATATGTCGCTCGCTCCAGGGCGGGGATTTACAAATCCAACCACAATATTAAACCCAATATATAAGGTATGCCTACTCTTGACGGTAGCCCACGAATACCCTCTTGATAAATACAATACGTCGCAGCCTCACCAGCCGATGGGAAACGGACCACTAGCGCGCCAAAGCAAAAACCCCAGCCCATTTGTAAAAAATCGTGTCGATACCTCGGAAGACACCGTACATTCAGAGTTTTCTACCCCAACTCTCAGGATATTTTGAACCCTTTGAGCTATCATCCCAACTAGACGTGGTCATTGAGTAACGGATTCGACCGACCGACTCCGGATTGGAGATGTCTTCATCAACACCACTGCCCGCAATCCACTGCCTCCGAGATATCCACAAGAAACGGCTACCGCCGAATGCCTTGGCAAACCTAACGTCTCCAAATCAAAGAAAAAGTAGGGTGGTTTCAATTCACTCAGAGCAAAGTTTGTGAATGCTCGTGAGCGCCATTGCCTCACTGTGGCGTTTGTACAAGCATTGACCAATGCTGCAGGCGCGGTTTGGTGTACCTGAATAGTCTAAACGAAAATATATAATCGTATTTGAGTACCGTTGCCATGTTTCGACTACGGTCTACGTGAAATTCCCTGCCAGGTTTTCGACCATCCGTAGTTGCAGTTTTTTTCACTTGCCGGTGCCAACCTTTTACCCTTATTCCCAGCCACCCCAAACCCTTGAAGAAGTTGCGGTCTAAATATTGCCTCGGCTAGAAAACCTGCGTCACCTTTTCCGCGCAGCAAAAACTTCGAACCTAGAGTGTCTGGATGAGGCAACACCATTTCAGAGCAAGACCGAATACCCAAGTCACGCCCGGTGATCTCATAAGTGTCACATGGTACCCATCGCCCTCGTTAAGGCATGCACACGACAAGAATACCAGCGATGCGGAAACCCTGTGTGCCTCAGATACCACATGCGCAAGGCACCCACCTTCCCCTTTTCAAAGACGAGTCATATTACTGAAAAAAGACAAATCAGTCAGTCGGCATAGCCGGAAGATAATCGATTTGAATCCTCTGATGTTTCGTGTCTTTCCGACCACACCCTGAACGCTGCCGATGTTGTATGCTTCGAAATACAACGTCTCTACGCAACAACGTCTCCACCATCTTCCCATTCATTCCGCCAATCATGGGTGAACGTTCATGAGACCGTTGGCGTCATCTGGCAAGGGCTGATTCGCGGCCTCGCCTCCCCTGAAAACAGAGTGGCACATGTCCGATAGTCGATCGAAGCAAGAGTAGTCCTCGCAACTGAGAGATGTTTGATGGGTATCATCCGTGTATGGAGTAGTAGGTGCACGAGATGGGAGCTGCCGGCCTTGAAGAATGGAGTCCGGTTCCGCCGATGTCGATCGCGTAGAAGGCGTACGCCGGTACGCAATCTAGGGAAACCAAGTCGAATCAGGTCAAACGTACGAGGGGATGACGTCAGCAGAAAGTGAGGATGGAGAAGAAATAACACATATGGCAACTAATGCACAAAGCACCGAGCGCGATGCAAATACGTATGTGCAGGTCGCGAGGATGGATTCCAAGTTGTGATGACGAGGTGGGTTTATTAATCCCTTCAGGCAGCGATACCAACCTCAAGGTAGGGATTAGTGTTTTAACAGAGCGCCTGTGCAAGAGTATCAAGGGTATACTTAGGGAGGTAAACACTTCAGGCGGGTCCACTGAAACCGAAATTCCAAGTATAATCCGTCCCACTGTGCCCCAGAACGTGCGTGCTCAATTCGCAAGCGGATAAGCCGCGTCGTGTCAACCTCGACGACACCTGTTGTACTTTCTTCGGTAGACATAGTATTACAGTGCACACAGTATATGCCATGGTGCGTCTTTCAGCTCGACCCCGCCAAATTCACCTTCAGTTGAGGACCGACAAACTGGTATTTTCCGCAGTCCGATCTTATTTCCACCACAACGTTTACCTGTGTGAGGTTGATAGTTCGAAGCAACGCAGCGCGTGAGGATGGTTGGCATAGGTCAGATTTTCTAACGGACGGAAGCTTCACCGACGCCAACAGTAAGCTGAACCAGCGCGTAGTGGGTGACGCATGACCGTGGGGCAGAAATGTTATCACGTCGGTCGTTGAAGCCCGTGCAATGGTTCACACTAGTAGCCCACCTGGATAACTTGAACGTTTCCAAGACTGTACAGCTCCGGCCATATTTCCCGCATGCTTGGGTAGCATACGGTCGCGTAGGCACGCCCGTCTGCGCCGCCCTGCCGAAAAAGAGACAGAAGCAGGATATAATCAACCGAGCGCCAAGTTAGAAACAGACCCGATCTTATTTGCCTGGTTCGTTGGACGCAGCTTCGTTTCCGCAGAACCGAACCAGGTGTACGTTCTTTGTACTTCTCGCAATTCGCTGAATGTTCCACAATCGGCGAGCCAGCGGAACATTTTCATACACTACCATCGCATCCTCACCATCGTTGCACAGGCTTCGAACACAAATAAATATATACCGGTACATCTTTGTTAAGTCATTTGGGACACGCACGTACAAGCAATACAACACAATATACGGGCATGCCTCTACGGAGTGAGCGCGCCATTTAGGTAGTATCATGGGTCGAGCGTGTCTGAACATCTCATATTCGTTAACGTTCGGGTGCTTGACTAACGATATCCTCCCTCAAGAGCCCGGATTGCTTGGTATGATTGACGCCGTAATCGTCAATTTGTCCCGACTGCATTTCCCATTGAAGCCCCAATGGGATCTACAACACACGGTACGTAAAGCGTATCCGAATCGACCACAGTCATGCGAAACCTGCATTGTCGTTCTCGCTGTGTCGTAGATCTACGGGGGAGTGCGGCAGCGCCAGAAGAAACTATCGGAAATATTTCAGCACTAAAATATTCGTTGGGAAAGTAGGGGTCGGCCAACGGCAAGTGCTTAACCTTAGAATGGCGCGAAATCGCATGTTGTTCGCAAACAGAGCTTTCACGGGGTTTGAGCAACACACAGGTCTACACAATGTCGCTAGTGCATCTAAAGAGTGTAGCGGATACATCTTTGCTTGGCCGATATCATTACCAAACTTTATTCATGTCATCTAAACAGCAAGCCTGATTTTCGAGTTCTTTGAATTCTGATTCACTAGGCTACGCTGCGGCAGCAGAACAAACACGCACTCTTTTTGTGGTGCAGCAGAACACACGGCGCCGAGACACGCGGCTAGCTCTGCTGGTTTTCGACGTGGCAATGCTGTGAGTAGCGCGAGTCTGAAGGTATATACTTATTTTCACACACATCTACTTTCCGGTTCATGGACAGGCCGTGGTCACCAGGTGTGGTCCCTTCTTTCGCAGGTTCTAGCATTCAATTTGCATAGGGTTCAGCAATCCCACCGCTCGTCGATTTTTCATCGAGTGTTACCAACTCACGCTCTCGCGCTTTCCGCAAGTCAATTTGTGCACAAGCAAAATCCCCACGAATTTATACGAGTATGCACTCGGGGGGATTCGAACTCACGAAACAGACCAATACCAGGCTCGAGGAAAACCTGACCGCCACCGGGGCGACCGGCCATTAAAGGGTCAGATACTGGTACTGCCCCGTTATCGTGGTAGTATGTCCGGTATCGTGGTAGTATGCCCGATACTGGTGTACGTCCTTGCGACCAACGGTATCCTACACATGTACAACGCCGGCCGCCTTCTGTACCTGTATACAAGGGTAAACAGCTTGAACTACTGCTGTACCAGTAGCATCTTGAGACCTCGAGACTATTTTGGTGCAACCATTGCAGCACGATAGAAGAGCACCACACACTTATTGCTGCTGTCCCGCTGCTGTGGCTCCTCTCAATTAATATTGCGATACAAGGTTGAACAGTTTGGCCAGTTGAGACCCAGATGTATTCGATTAAAAACGAGTAACGGCACCCGACGCGTACCTTTAGGAATTCATCTACTACGACCTCTGTGAGTTCGAAAAACTAGTTTGTTGATACTACCGTTTGCAAACTCCGTAAATACCCTTCTCTACATCTGAAATATACCATCAAGCCATAGCAGGTCCAGGTGGGGATATATCATACGGCTAGATGGCACGCCAAGCACACAGAGCACGCGCAAATATAATGAGCCTGGTTCGTAGTGTATCTTTCGACGCCGTCTCGGCATGCCGAGGAGTTGGACTACGAGTCGAGGATCGGAGATTCCAAAAACATATTCCACTACTGTAAATATACTCTTCAAAAAGCTTTGGAGATCTCTCGCCGAATGTGCAACGAGGTACTCGCTGATTCTTGAATATGACATCAGCGCCGCCGGCGTGGACGTCCGTTCACCCCCTAAAGCACCTTGGCAGGCAGTAAAGGCATCGCGTAAGGCATACCATAGCCCCTGTTGCTCGCGGTACTCTACTTCGCTCTCGCCCAAGGTGTGTGATTCCAAAGCAAACTCTGAGCCGTGTCCTGAAACGGTCGTTGCGCAAGTTTTACCTTGAATTTAACACACTAAGAGGGCAACGTGAAATACCGGTGCCTTCCACGCACACGGTAGGTTTTTTAGACTCGCCTTGATGGGCCCCGTGCTCTCGCCTACTTTGTGAACAGAGTCAACTTCGAAATGAGCGGTGACGCGAAGGCTGCAGAAGTCGTGACCAGTCTTTTCGAGACCCGTGAAGACCATGTTGCACTGGCCGTCGGGTAAAGGTAATGAGGACGATCGAGAGCTCGACGTCGGTGCGGGGCGTCCTTCAAAGTCACACTCCTGCCGTAGCCGAGAATGATCATGGGGTAAACGCGGCCGGCGAACATTGACGGCGGGGCGGCGGGGAAATAGGTCGGACACGAGTTGATGCCATGGGACCAGTAAAATTGTTTTTTTCCACTCCGTTAGCATGACACATATCAATGAGACCCCTCAAACCAAACAAAATCCCGTTCCACTCAGCAATAACCAGACATACCTGCAGCAAACGTTCCTCCTCAGCAACAACATCTCCGGCGGCTACATGCGCACCCGATACAGAATGAACACAACGAAATGCAAACTGTCATTTCAATCATGGCACTCTATCGAGATCTAAGGTTCGTGGCAACGAACATTCATATCGAGCACAACTGCAAGTACACGCCTCTACGCACATACACATTGAGCGACTGTCTGTAACGCACATGCCTGCATAGCATTCATATTGACCGACTACCTGTATCATTCACCTTTGGGGATGGCTCGATCATGACCTTCTCCATTGGAAGCATGCCCTCGGTGGCAAACGACAGTTGTTGAGATACCCCCTGCTCCTGCCAGCTTCCTGCACCGGTGTCAGCATTGCGGTCTACGGAAAAGCTCGAGGCCACCGATAACCTCCTTTCTGCTGCCATCCGTTCCGTTGCAGTCGAACACAATGAGTTGTCGACGTCGCACAACTCCATCACCAATTTCTCGCTGCTAAAGTCCCCAGCTACGGTCTCTCTTGGATGGGACGAGTCGAAGTCGAACGACCACCCAGTGAGAGGAGGCTGAACGGGCTGTGGGGGGGGGGTGGGCTCAAACAACTCCGACTGGATGTCGTTGTTTCTCCACGTGCAGCCGTTGTTCGTCGTCACAAGCAACGATTCAATTTCGGCCCCATCCGCGTGGTGCTCGCTGGTTGACAGGTCATCAGAGCTCATGTCCAGCGAATGACAGGACGATTGCGGGGTAGTGATGCAGTCCACTACGTCATTCCGCTGGCCACCCGAGCTCGCCTTCACCTGGTGTTGGTGCTGCTGATGCGGTAGAAAGTCGTTTGGGTGCTGGTGCTGCTGGTCTAA
Source organism: Undaria pinnatifida (assembly GCA_012845835.1). NCBI lineage: Eukaryota > Phaeophyceae > Laminariales > Alariaceae > Undaria > Undaria pinnatifida. The sequence goes on from JABAKD010000020.1 coordinate 7,327,880, forward strand.
CGTCGGGATGTGCTGCACTTGCTGCTGCACGCTGTCCGGTGATACCGTTTCTGGTACGTTTGGCAGCATCAGCTCGGGCGTGGTTTCCTTGCCTGAAGTATCCACCACGCACGAGATCGAAAAATGTTTCGGCTGAGGTGAGCTGCACGACGTCTTGGGCAGGCCGGTAGACGAATGAAAAGCCAGCCCAGACGAGGCTGCCACCCCCCCCACGCTTTCGTGATCGTTCACGAGTGTCTTGTCAGTTACGCCGTTGACCCTGCCGTGGTTGCCCCCCCTCCCCCGCCCCTCGCTAGCGCGCTGAAAGCTGTTCGTACTCCGGTGGCAGCTATTCTTCTTCAACCCTTTTTCGCACCTTCCTGAAAAATTGGAATGTCGGGGCGGAGGCAGCGGCAACGTCAGCGGTTGTTTCACTTCGCTAGAATCGTACCCATTACCACTTAATTAGGGCCTCCTCGGCAACGAAAATAGCCTGGGAATTCAGAGGTTTCAGCAAATGCACCGCCGCATAAATATGCCAGCTCTATAGAGTGGCTGCTTTGTTTTCCTCAAAACTTTTGGTGACGTTCTGTTCCCTGCTTCGGGTCCGACAGCGTTCCCAGTACTCATTTTGTAGTAGTGGTGCATCATGCTCTCGACTGCGGATAATTGTAGACCGCGTTGCAGTCCAGGGCGGAAATTGAACCATTCAGTAGGCTAGTAGACGCGGGCACGTGGTCGGCCCATCGACATATGCATATTAGTTTAGTTTTGTTCTTTCTCAAATGGTGGGATGGGTGATATATACGCAATGAGCTTCATTTCCTGTATAGGCAAACACAGGGAATTGCCTACCCGTTGGATCTTCGTGCAGTACGCTACATGAGACAGACTGCTGCTTCGCTGTGGTTTGTGTTTATGGGTTCTACTTTCCTCTGCGTTTACCGCCATATATTTGTGCTCTATCTACAATGCAGCGCATTTGACCAGGCACCGAAATATCCAGAGACGAGGGGGCAGGAAACCCGGGGGTGGGAAAAGGCCCCCAGTCTAATATGCTCACATAATTTTCCCTGTTTTCAACAGATCTTGTATGTCTCTGACGGAAGTTTCAACTTCGAAACAACGGCCTGAAACACCTACCTGGTACAACCTTTTGGACTAATTTTTCACCAAGCGGCTTCCTGAAATGCCACATACAATTGACAGCAAAAGTCGAGAGGAGATACGTCATATACACGTGATATATTCACCAACCTAAATCACTCGGTTCCGATGACGCCCCATCGGTCCGTGGTCGTTTTTTGCGACCGCGGGGTAGCTCGACAGGCCTGGCGTGCACCGAAGAGCCGCCCAGCAAGTGGCAAAGAAGCGCACCCGGGCCTTCACTTGGCAGGGGGCCTGTGAACTCCACCTCGATCTGGACACTCCTGTCGGTCGTAGGGTCTGCTTCTGCCGCGTCCCCGGCGGAGGGTGCCGTCCTGACGATTAGCCTCTTGACGGTGGTGTACCTCTTGCAAATCGAAGCAAGAATGTCCACCTTCGAACCTGCGAGAGCTGAATGGCGCCAACAATCAAGGGGATACGAGCGTAGAGAGAGCGCGTGTGCCCGAATGCTGAGCAACAAGACACCCAGCAGAATCGTGTTTTTTCGAAGAGCAGACGGTATTGCCTCCCTTTTGGCCCAATTTGCTCCGTCGAGTCTCGACGTGGTGATAATAGGACGACTGATTATGGACGTCTACGACTGTGAGAAGCGATCCGATCAGTAGCGGAGCAAGTTGCGGGGAAAACAACAGCGACCCAAAACTGCAGTAGTACAAAGTTGTTGGGTTTTTTTTTTCGGAGGAGTTTGCTGCGAAATGCAATTGTCGTGCACAGCATGAGGAACGTGGCGAGATGGCGACCAGCGGGGCACACACCATCTACCTCTACTTCCTTGGTCCACTAACCGTCGGTTGTGACGCCAGCCACGCTGAAAATCCAGCACCTCTGCTTCCTCCTCGGCACAATAACAAATCTCTTCATCCGGGTCGGGAAGCTGGTCCGCATCGCAGTGGCAGAAGAGCGCGTCACCGCAGCAGCGGCGGCCATCCTGTAAACGATGCGGGGATGCGCCGCGACAGTGCTAACTTGAGTAAGAGTTTCGACGGAAGTGGTGACACAGACCACAGGCTGTGATGAGTCATACCTTGAGCACAAGTGTTGCAAAAAGGCAAACACGACGACGGCGCATGTGCAGAATTCAGAGAAACGCCACGGGGATGGTTTCTCCTGACATGGGCATAGGATATAGATGAACGATGCGCTGCTGTGGTCGCCATGTAACCGCTACATTACAGCGAGGAAGCACATCATTATCTAGTGGTGGCTCAGGCCGATCTCATCGTGTGGCTGAAGATCGTGACTTTTAAAATAGGCACTTTCTTCGTTGGTCAGCCAGTATAATTATCCCTTTGTAACTTGGACCAACTGTTCTAAAAAGAGGAGATATATATTTCGGCTCTCAGAACTGAACACGACGAAAAAAAACTGCTTTGCTTTGCTGGACTGTATGGTGAGAGCGCGAAAGCGACAGTGATGACACGTGTTCTCGTTTTCTATTCTGCTTTTCCTTTTCTCCTTGCTTCTCACTTATTTCCCTACCTACCGGCCTTATGCCGGTATCTTCATCCCCTCCTTAGTATTGGTTTGTCCGTGCAACAGCAGTTATCTTCTTCGTGTTGTTTTGTCCGTGTCAGGTATATGTTGTCCTTCTTGAAGCCTTTCCTTTCTGATATTGAACCACATTCTTCAGAGCACGTCCTCCTCCTGTCGTTTGTTTGGTTTGGTTTTGCATTGTTTTGTTTTTGTTTTGTTTTTGTTCTATTATTTCCCATCTTTTTTGCTCTTTTATCTGTGATCTTGCTTGTTTTGTTCTGTCTTCGTACCCAGTACGCTTGCATTCCAGTTGCTTTACCTTGATAAAAAGCCAGGATACGATATATATATGGGGGTCATGTTTGGGGACTTTTTGGGGGGGGTCTCGGCTCCACTCGGACGAGTGACCCCCCTATTCCTTCCCAGTTTTAACTTTTCGTGCGGTAAACATTCGTGATATGAATTAGCCATGGAACAATATAATGTAAGCTCCTCTGTACAAGAAAAAAAGTCCAAAATCCAGTTGTCCGTGAGATAGAGAGTCACTCGTGCGACTGACTCTAACTCGGTAGCGAAAATGAAGCGTGCCGTCGCTGCAACGCCACCGTGAAGACCCCGACGTCACCGATGAACGAGGCCGAACGCCACTCATGGCCTCATGCAAGAGTAATAGCGCGCACGCGGGCGTCGTGCAGTTGACTATCGAAGTGGGAACCGACCCCGCCCCGGCATCGGCGATCGAGATTTTGAGGGGAGAGGGGGCTTGTGCGAGGAGGAGGGACGTTGTGGCGACGGCCCCATTGTAGCCTTGGTCTGACTTGAGACAGTTTGCTTGTTGATCTTTTTCACAATCGGTGACCACATATTTTGATTCTCTCTAGGATGAATCACTGGGTGTTCCGATGTCGTTGGGTCGAAAGAAGTTTTAATGTGGAGACAACACATGTACTGTCGAAGTCACGGATACCCTCTTCAGTATCCACCGCTCCTAATTTTCCGAGCGTTTTGTGGAGCAGTATTGGTAGTTTTCTGTACAATTCCCATCGTTAGGTTTGGCGCAACCAAACCAACCATTTTTCAGAATCATGTGTTATTAGTCAGAACAGGCGCAATAACCTAACGGGTCTTTGAGGATTTGGATGTAATATTCATCATGCGGTCAGACCCATTGGTGAGAACTGCGAATTTGGACGAACAGTCAACATACGATTCTGAACATACGAACAACAAGGATTTCAGAAAACTTACGGGAATGTACGTGGAGCACCCTGAAGAGTCCGCAAGTGCGTTTCCCCTCCTGCTGGTAAACTACTGTGATGGTGGGGTCGTTGGGGTGGACTCCTAATCAAACGAAGCGTTCATTTGCCAACACCATATATAAGTGTGGGAACAGCTACTATCTGCGCCCGAAACGATACAGGTTCGTTGTAAAGAAAAATCCCATTGTGCCATTCTGTCGACCAAATGGCTCGGTTGGCAGAGTGGTTCAGAAGTGGCATGTCTTTAGAACGAACCAACACATACGTGCATTTGAGCTCAATTCGCTCTCCAACCGACATCATTCTCCGGGGTTGAAAAATCGCCCAATCAACGCCTGGCTTATCCGTGATAAGATCCTTTTTTCGACGTAAATCCTATTTTTACGAGGAGCAGCAGGCGATGGAGCGAAGCGACAGCGCTGACACTACGTAGTCTCCCCATACCTTGCGGTCAGCTGTGTTCAGGCTATCTGCGAGAAAAAAAACTAATTAAAAAGGCAAACAGGCTTGCTTATTTACCTGCGCAGATTTTCTTCGGGTGTGTGTTCGTCTTTCTGGGCAGAGAAATCGCCTCTAAAAAAAAAATGAACACGACCAACCCGGAGCCGATTTCGACCGTCCCGTCGGCTACAGACGCTCCTATTCATTACATCCATCTACCTCTGGCCGCGTCTTAACGTAGTTTGAATTAGGAGAGCTTGCTCGTCATGTCCGATTCGCCCAGCCAGCCGGTTGGTCGGGGGATGGGGGTGTTCTTCACCAACAAAAAAGGTACTGTATATCTATCCATCCACACAACAAGCACCATTACCACCACCATCATCAATGTGAAAAGGCCCGCAAAAGCAGCGGGGAGCATATTTTATCCACCACCACCACCGCACCATCCATCACCACCAACCACCTACCCACCTACCCACCTACCCACCTCTACCATCGCCACCAACCAGTACTCGGCACATGCTCCTGCCGCTGTGACGCTTGTGGTGGTGGTGGTGGTGGTGGTGGTGGTGGTGAGGTTGTGGTTGTGATGGTGTTCTTCACAGACAAAGCTGTTATTTCCACCCGTCCACGCAACAAGCATCATCACCACCACCACCACCACCACCACCACCACCACCATCAATGTGAAAAGGCTCCGCAAAGGTATTTTGCAACCATCATCACCACACCATCCATCGCCACCACTCACCCACCCACCACCACCTGGCCACCAACCTGTACTCGGTACATGGTCCTGCCGCGGCGACGGTTGTGGCGGTGGTGGTCTGGTCGAGGCGTGGCGGTAGGGTTGGGTCGTACGTGGTTTGTTTGATTATTTTTCAAACAGGCACCGCAGGAAGCGAAGGGCATTCATACCTGGTATTTATTTTCGAGTCGACTCGGATGGCGTGTTAACGAGCGCAAGTACGAGGTAGTTGGCTGAGGGAGCTATGGCGATGAGGCGACCACGGAAAACGGCCGCAGGAGGAAGGTACACGGAGACCCGCGACCCGCATGTATACCATCACGAGCGCAGTTATCTGTGATTTATGTTCTATTTCTTGCGTGTTTTGATTTTTGTACTGTTGAACGGCGCAGCAGGAGAATGGCGCACGATGACCCGCGGCACGCACGTACATCATCACGACACCAGCAGTTGATTATCTTTTTTCTGGTCTTTTTTTACGTCGCTGATTTTTGTTACCCACCTTAGTGTCAACAAGAAGAGCACGTGCGAAGGAGCGAACTGTGTGAGCTAACGCGATGAGAACGGCAGTAGTAAGATGACACACGGAGACCCACAAGCCGCGGGCACACACCATCACGAGAGCAGCGTCGTCCGTTCTCTGGACGTTTTAACTGTTGTTGTTTTTGCCAAGGCATTGGTGCCATGTTACGTGATACTTTTTTAATTTATGCAGTACTGTAATATGGTACGGAGGTCTTGTATGCATGGTGCGAGAAGGAAACACACTACTACTGTAACAGGCTGGAAATAGCAGGTGACATGCATTATGTAGCGTACTTATCGCGTGGATGCTGCAGTCGTACTACTCCTGCCGCTGTGGTTTTCATATATATTATAAAAATTAAAATACACTCCAGCTGTGAGATCGAAGATTTCGTCGAAACTCATCTTTGCAAGCTGTGTGTGATACTCCGATCGCGCGCATTACGGGTTGTGTGTCCTCATTAAGGATATAGGTCGGCGACTCCCCTTACAGCTACAGTGTAGCTATCAGGGTCAACAGGATGATTTTAGTCAGTCTGTGCGCGGAAACTATAAAACCCGTTTCTGAGGGGGACAAAATCTGACAGCTGTGAAGGGAAAGGGGGGGCCTGGTTTTGATCAAAAGCGAGCGGGTTTGGAGGAGGGCGGGGGGGGGGGGGGGGGGGGGGGGAAGGGGCAATTTGTGCATGTAAGCTATAAATCCTTTCGAGGGGATAAATCTGACGGTTTTGGCACCAGTATATTATTGGGGGCGGGGGGGGGGGGGGGGGGGGGGGGGGTTGGAGCGGGGGGGGGGGGGGGGGGCAGCTCGATATGTGCCTGGAAACTATACATTATTTCGAGGGGATAAATGTGACATTTTTGGAAATAATACATCAGTTTATCGTGTATATCCTGGGGTAAGTCGTACAATCAGTGAGTAAAGAGATATATATATATAGATCTACACACAGCTTGCAAAGATGAGTTTCGACAAAATATTCTATCTCACAGCTGGAGTGTATATTTTAATTTTTTTAGAATAGAATATAGTTCATAGACTACTTATTCACGAAGTACACTATGCGCGAGTTGACGAAAGGGAAGAAAGTAAGTGCCGATTTCGTTTTCGGCGTTTGTTGTGCGGCACTTCTTTCTGAGAGCTCGATATTTTTAACTCGATATATAGAAGGAATTATCGATCAACGAAACAACCGCAACACTCCCCCCCGAGATAGTTGGTATATAGTATATAGCAGCACTAAACGAAGAGGTACGACCACCATGATTGTCAAACAAACAAACAAAAAACAACGTGCAGACCTGTCACTTGCTTGACTGGTGTTAAAGTTTCACAAAAATAACTGCTCTTTCAGCGAGGGCGCGCGAAAAAATTGTGTCCCACACCTCACGTCAATTTTTTCATCTTCGAGCCTACCGACAGGGGGGGGGGGTTACCTGACACCGTCCCCTACTCAACACGCCATACTAAATCCTAAACAAACCGAACGCATGTATACTAAATCTTGGGCTTGACGCCCATAATTTTGGCATAGCCATTGACATTATTGGCTCTAGGGTCCATAGGCAAAGCCATAAGTTAAATTTTCGGCTAAGGGGCGGCAGAACAGGCGAATTGTAGCGTAAGGTTCCTATGTCAACTTTTGTTCAGGCGTTGGTTAGGTTAACAGCTGGCTAAGTTTCCCAATCGGCGTTGGCAGTCGTGAGCCGCGCCTAATACGTGAACACAACAAAATCGGTTGACTTTAGCGGTGGAATTTTGGCGTAACCTGCTGCAAATTCCCCTGTTGTCCTTATTCATAACCGACAAAAACAAGCGAAAGATGGCGCCTGGTTGCCAAACCTGTGGCATAATTGTGAAACGTGGCCGTTGTTTGGTGGCAAACTTTGCTTAATGGGGAACTGGCTACCCCGAAAAAAGGGCCACATAAAAAAAACGCATAACGGGTCATGCCCTAACTAAATCCCAACGGTACGCGCGGTAACGAAAGCACCGGTAGGTAAGGGACGGTAACCGTTTAGCCCGCCGCAGGCGGAGTTGTTTTTGGGTGTTCCCGAGCGACGGTATGGGAAAAGGCTGACCGTTTGCTCACCGCGGGACGGGAATGGGACTGGTCGGGAACAGGTCGGGAAATCGGTGGGGTACATAGTCAGGAAAGCGGTCGGGAATATATGGTAGGGAACAATAGCCAAGAACCGGTCGGTACAATAGTCGGGAACACAGTCTGCAGGCTGTTCCCTCGCCTCCTGCGAAGATCACGGTGTCGGATGTTTCCGAGGCCAGCCCGCTTGTAACGTTACCGGTACAGGAACTGCCGTCATAACGTTTACTATATTGGAATATGGCGTCTGCAGTCCGTTAGTATCTATTTGATTCTTGCTCACTATCTTGAGTAAAGTAAGCATCGTAGTTCTAGATGCGGAAAAATACAACATGCGGCGAAGTACACAGGACTTTGTTCTTTCTAGGCGGCATACTGTATAGTAATCAACCCACCTGTATTGTGAAGTTGATCGTAGTGCAGGGTTATCAGCTTACCGCCATAAGTACAAGTAGAACGTTACAGAAAACCCTACTCATAACGTTCCAAGAACGTTACAAAGAACGTTGCAGGGAACATGACGGGCTGCTGTAGAGTACACTTGCCCGTAGGTTGGGCGTAGTCCCATGATGAGGTGAAGACATCCCCCACCTCGATCGCTCTTTCCTACTCCTTTTACTTCTCTTCTTCTACTATTCCCCCTTTTGGCTATAAAAGCGCCACTTTTAAACTATACTATTTATAATCCATCCTAACAGGCACTTCGGTGCCACCTCTGCAGCTCTTATCACAGAGTTCGAGCTTCGGTACACATTATTTTTCTAGGTTATGAGCCTCGTCGCCTTTGATCTACCATCGACTGGCACCACGCAACGGCGTCTTACTGAGTTTCCCGAGCTTCCCATAATGTTTGAAGAACGGTATCCACTTGCTACAGTGCAGAGTAACTTTCTTCAAAATCAACATCAGCCTCGACATGGAGACATCGAATACACCAAGTATACAAGGGATATTCGAGCGAGGAGACTGCTGTCAGGCAATCACGCGCAAAGCGGGTGAGGAGACTGCTCGCGCTATCACGCGTTCAGCGGGTAAGCAAGTCCGGTTCCACGCTATTAAGACGCGCGAAGTCGTTGTGTCGAAACCGTATTTTCCCGCCACCACGCGTAAAATACCTAAACAAAATTCGTCCACGTCCACTTCTAAGTAATAAGACTAGTACGTCTATTCGCGCTGCAACACGCAGTCAAGTTGTTGATTGAATAATATCTACTCAACGTAGCATTGGGAGATCACCTCCTGCCTATACGGAGCTTCTACGCCTCTACCGGGCATCTGGGATATCACTTCATGCCTATGGGGGACTTCTACGTCCATACGGGTCAATCACCTCCAGCAACTGGTTTCAACGGTTTCACGCTTAAACCTCTACGGTAGTGTCAGACTCGGAGAGGCGGAGTAGTTTTCTTCCAGCGACGTCTCTCACGCTTGCATGCCCGAGGCACGTATTCAGACCCCGAAAAAATAATCAACAGCAAGCGTAATTACGGGCCTTTTGTCAATACGACGGGACGATGTACGTTTGATGTTTGTTTGTAGAGCAGCTGCGTTCTGATTGCACTGCCGAGTCAAGTCATTAAGTTCAAAATTGCTTTGCATCGAATAGACCCATTAAGAAATTAGCTTTTTTGCAAACAAGCAATATTTGGTGCAACCTGCATAGCACGTACTTACACAGCAACGGTTCACTGGGGGAAGATGAAAAATGACACTCACCCGTCACTTTCGCCACGGTCAATTAGGCCAACACCATATCGCCAATGCATCAACGTCACACTGACGGGTGCACATCGTCCAACTGCCCCTACTCCATATTCGACTAAATCCATCAACAGCAGCACCTGCAAAGGCTACATCTGCACGAGTACTTCTCTTTCATCACAACATCATCTGCAACCACCTACGGTAGTACTCACGAGAACTACCTTCGCTGGGACAGCAACATCAAATTCATCAAGTACCATATGGCATCAGCGACTACTCGTACAACAGCAGTACTTGCCACCGCAAGGAGTAAAGGTACCTACAACAAATGTTACCACTTCATCGACCACAACAACGCCATCTCCATCATTAAACCGTATACAGGACTCACCTCTAGGAAGCATCCACTGCCAGAAGCAAAGTATCAGAAAAAATTATCATTTTTCCGATAGAGACGGGAAACATTGCCAACCGTAATCCAACACAACGGCCAGCTCGACGACATCATCACCAAAACTATCACCGAGTACATGGCTACCAGCATCTCAAGCCCGTTCTGTACCAGCTAAGTGGTTCGTGAGCTTCAAACTAGAGCGTGCAGCGACCTCGGTCAGCATTGCCACAGACACCGTAAAATGTACCGAAACAGGGGAGTTGCAACATGGATTGTAGCGTCCATCAATGAGTACAGTACTGGGGACCCCTAAATTGGACCGCACTTTTTGTGCGGTGCAATCCGCAAGCGCCCCTAATTTCCGGAGGGGCCATCACATCATGATGACAGCATCGCAGGCTGAGCTGCAGTACACCTTCTTCACGGTCATCGATATCAGGCTACACCGATCATCAATCGTTCGTCATCATCAGCAGCAGCATCACATCACAGGCACACCTTTACGAGCACACCGTTCATCATACAAACGCAGCTTTTCCGCTCACCAGGGAAGAACACCGGAACCTTCAAGACAACGAGCAACAGTAGCAGTAGATTGTTTTTCGGGGATTTTCTTTGTTCGCTTTTGTCCGGGGGGGCGTTGTCACGTTCTTAAGGTTTCTTTGTGTACGGCGTTTATACGTATGCGTATAAATATCATACAAGCTCGTGAAACTTCCTGGTACGAACGCATTTACTTGTTGTACTGACCCATGGCTATCAGGTGCCATGTTTTTAAGTGTGTGGCTTTTCGGCTTTGTTGTGAAGCAGTATTTCGAGTGTGTACCATACATGAAGGCTCACAAACTGCACGTGGTACACGTTTGCGCGTAACACTGCACTACGTATACATGCCCACAGCTTCTTGTCGATTTTGTTCGAAATATTTTTTATTAAGGGGGCGCAGTAAACGTACAACATGCAATTTCTTCCGCTCTGTTTCAGGGATATAACTCGCTGACCATCATAACAGCATGACCAGCATATAGAGCTTTTGCGATACGATCAAATCGGCATCACGAGTATAGCTTTTTTTGTGATACGACTACACTCATAGTCTGCTACCGTACTATCTGTATTCGAAAAAAAAATCGAGTACGTACGTACACACAAAAACTGAATATTACGCATTTTTATAGGCTTACGGGACCAGCGTCCACCGTTTTCTACCTTCTTCGTTTTGTGCATCTCTACTGTTAGACACGCGCGTAAAGTGCTTGACGACCACAAACAAGTGGCACGATCAAATCCAAGACATGCACACCAAAACGATCAACCAGGAGACCAAACCTCGAGCAAGACGACCGGCCATCCGTTAATGCTCAAATATATTGATTTTAGAGTACGCTATAAATCGTTTCAATAATATCGGAATATGTTCGCCATATGGTACGAATCAGGTCTCCAAACTTGGAGGAACGGTTTAAACTCTTGCTTCCTATGCACACCCTCGTTGCCGGGGTATCTTTCGAGCAACTTCAACTGGAAAGGCAACTATTTGGATTGTCTCTGTTAATTGACGGTAAGGTCTATCACTCGGATGTTGGCAAAAGGAAACGTGGACGGGAGAAACACTAGCTATCTTGTTTAGCCACGTCACAAAACAAACTGCAACCTAATCCAACCGGAACAACTCTAAAAAAATAAGAGGCAGGAGATATTAGTTAGATTAAGTTGTGAATAACCGAGGTTTAAAGAAAGCCGAAATCGAAAAAAACAAAAACAAACAAAGAGAGGCTTTACCAAAACTAGCCATGAGCTCCTCCGTCGGATGGCAAGTTCGTTCGCCGAGATGGAGGTAATGAGGCGCGTTGCGATTTACGTGCAGTGTTGTGACTATCATGTTTTGCAGCGACTGAACAACGACGAGACGCGAGACCGTGGTGCGGGCGTTGCTCGATGCGCTGAGGAAGGCGAACAGCACAATCTCCGGAGATTCGAGCTATTGAGGAATAATGTGGCAGCCGAATTGCCGGACGAACTGCAAAGGAGAAAACACGCTGAAGAGGACACGCGCGAAGCTCAAGCGGCACCGGAATCGAGGTAGATTGGAAGAGGGCGAATCAGACTCGAGCGGCTGGTCTGGGGAAACAGGTGAGCATCATCATCAGCAGCAACAGCAACAGCTGACTAGTTCTCTCTATATGTCGTCCTCGTAGCTCAGTGACCCAGGCCGATCATTTTTCTTTATCATTCAAAATGTAAGGAACATGTTATGGCATACCGTGCCAGGTACCTGGTATACCCCATTGGCAAAATAAATATTGTCGGTTTTCGAAAAGTACGTATCGAGTGTGTTCGACATTTAAATATTAATTTTGGCTGGGTATAGGCGAGCTCCAGTTGCTGATACACGTTTTTGATAAGCCTGCTGCTGCTGTTTGTCGCTTAGAATCACGCCATGTCCTCGTCGAATACATGCAAGACGCCAGCGATCAAAAACTTACACCCTCTTCACTGCACTAACTACCGGCGAATGATCGACCAGGTGGTCCGGTCGCTCAAGCAGAAGGCTCTCGCCTAGCCCCACCGGTATCGCAGCCCCGTCTGAATTCGGAGTGGACGAGATTACCGAAAATAGATTTTTCGACGACTTACGGCCGTTTGTCGTTCCGACAATGTAAGCGAGGGTGAGAGCAAGGTTACGACCGAGAGCGGGGGCAATAAGAGCAAGACAGGCAGAAGGCGAGCGTTTTCAATGCCCGGGTTCACGGAGAGCTGGAGGGCAGGCAACAACCAGCCGATGCGGAACGCATATATGATGCAAGAGGGAGGCACCAGGGTGTCTGCGGAATGTCCCATCTTTCGCTCCTGCCGCTGCTGCTGCTGGTCATCTCAAGCAGTTTTGTTCTTTCTTGTTCCTATAATTATAACCAGATACACTCGTCATTTCGTTGTGCCCATCATGAACTAATCTACCGACTGATGGAATAATTACGGTAACTGTTCTTTGGGGCTGCTGAAAATTTGATTATTAAATGGCGTCTGCTGTTTTTCGACTTGCCTGTGATTGGTTCAAGTTCTAGATTTCATTTGTACGAGTTCATAACGACCTAGGGACACATTTATTGCTGGTACCGGCCATAAAACGCACCTTACGCGCTCTTCTAATTGTTTGTTATAATTCAGGGAGCGTGTGTAACACCCGGCAGATTGGTTTGCGATTCCTATCTAGGGTATTTCTCGATCGTATTTACACCACGCGTACTATTTTGTTACATTACTTCATCCACATGTCAGGTGTACACACAACAGAGCAAGTGGTATTATTCCATTCGTAGTTTGATTCTCTCAAGTGACATGGTTACTTCCATAGTATGTTGTTCGCACACAGAGGTCTGAACATGTGGTACCATTGGTCTTCAGTGTTTTGAGTGTCGACTTCCTCTTGCTGTTTCCTCCATATCATATGGGGGCGTATTGGAATATGGAGTCCGCAGACCATTAGTATCTACTCCGTATTTGATTCTTACTCCCAATCTTGAGTAAACTGGGAATCATAGTTCAAGAGTCGGACAAATGCCTTATGCAGCGGAATACACAGGAGTTTGTTCATTCTCGCCGGCGTACTGTTTAAAAATCAACACACCCGTATCTGGAAACGTTGCAGATAACGTTACCTATAACGTTCCAGATACGTTACATGGAACGTTGCAGCGATCAGGACGGGCCGCCGTAGAGTACACCTGCGCGTAGGTTGGGCAAACTCCCGTGATGAGGTGAAGACACCCCCCACCTCGATCAATCCTTCTATCTCCTTTTACGTGTTCTCTTCCTCTCTTCGTCTCATTTTTCTTTCAACATAAGCGCCACTTTCAAACCATCATATCTTTCTTCTCCACCACAAGTGATCTAACGTTGACACTTGGGTGCCAGATCTGCAGCTCTTATCCCAGAGTCAGAGCCTCCGTACAAATCATTCCTGCATACTCCTCGCCCTGCGGCATCCATGAGAACGGCGGCTTGCGCCGTCGCATGAGCGCCGCCACAAGCTTCTCCTCTCCTTTGACGATCCAGGCTAAAACGTTATCACTCCCGGGGTCTTTTGGGTTTAAAAACGCAACCTCAAATCCCTGTGGCGACGGCGATGAAGGTATCGAAATCTTGAGCGGATACTCTTGTTTTTACTCGTTGGGTCGGTTTTTGTGCGGCTTGGCGTAGCTAACTGGCTGGAAAAATGAGATCGCGGCGGCCATGATATAATTAGTGGTGTTGCGTGTCTACACCAATTCACTCAAAGTTAGATATGTAACCTTTTCCAACTTGGATTAAATTTCTTACTAAAAAAGTCTCGTCCTTAGGGTTAGGGTTGTCGGGCTTAATTTGGATCTTCTCGCGCACCTTGATCCCGCCGGGAAGTGCTTCCTAGCTCCTAGACCCGAGCACTGTTGTACCGCCCCAGCTCCCATGCTTCGAATTACTGAGATACGTTTAACACCATATTATAGATAAGAATGAAGACGTTTAAGCTTCGATGGTATATCTGATATTATATTATACTTATACTACAACATTGGTACGTCATTAAAACGTAGGGTATTTCGTACATACACTCTGCATGGTCGCCTCCCAACCTATGCCAAACGAAGTATGAATAACGATGTAACGTAATTGAGGGCGGGTACACCAAGCGTTTCTTTCAAAACACGGACGATTCGCACTTCTCCCTCTCGTGCTCAATGGTGGTGACATTGCATGACCACATACTACATCTGACATCAAATCTTCTAGAATAGTAAACAATACCAGGCAGGTGATATAAAGGGAGGTCTTCTTGCTACAACCGTCAGATGTGTCCCCTTTAAGGAATGAGTGTTTCCGCGCACATATTGAAGTGTCCCACCCGCCGATCCCTCTTGTTCAAACGCCCTATCTAAACCAAAATCTGCCAGAGTAGTAAACACTACCAGCCAGCTGATATCACCTCATTATCTATTCGGCCATATAACTTCAAATGCTCTAGAATATTACAAAATACGAGGCAGGTGATATAAACGGAGGTCTTCTTGCTACAACCGTCAGTTTTGTCCCTTTATAGGATTTACAGTTTCCGTGCACATATTGAAGTGTCCGCCCCCCCCCGATCCTTCTTGTTCAAACGCCTCACCTTGAATCACAACCCGTCAGCGTAGTTAAACGCTACCAGCCAGCTGATATCACGTCAGTACCTTTCTAGCCATCCATGCCGTAGCTCCAATTCATTTCCGCCCCACCCCCCTTTGTATATTGTTCTCTCCCCACCCTTTTGTTTAAACGCCCCAACAAAAATCGGAATCAGCCAGAAGAAAAAAATCACTTCTACGCAATTGACATCACGTCATTATCTTTCTAGCCATCCATGACGTAGCTTTCATTCATCCCCAACGCCCTCTCCTTCTCCACCACCCTCAAGATCGCCTAGACCTAACATAGCGAGTATAGCAAGCTCCTACATATATGCGTAATGCGCGCGATAGGAGTATCACACCCAATCTTGCAAGCATGATTTTCGACCAAATCTTCGATCTCACAGCTGGAGTGTATTTTACATTATATGTGACCTAAAACTCTTGATTACCCGCCCCCCCCCCGCCTCCCCCACCTTCCCCCCTCCCCCCCGCTCCCCCCCTCTTCCTTTTTTTCCCGCTGCCTTATGCTCTAACGCCCCACCTAACATTAAAATCTGCAAGAGTAATAAACAGTTCCACGCACTTGATAAAACCTCATTATTTTTCTAGATCATCCATGCCGCTGCTGCAATTCACCCCCCCCCCCCGCGCCCCGACGCCCCTTCCTTCCCCACCACCCGCACCATTGCCTAGGCCTAGCACCACGCGTACAGCAAACCCCTACATCTATGCGACATAATTTTGTGAAAAAAACTTTCGCCCCCCCAACCCCAACCCCACCCCCTAGAACGTTCCGCCCTCTCCTCACTGGTTGTACGATTTACAGGGTAGAATTTATAGCTGCCATGCTCAGATTGAGCTGCCCCGCCCGTCCCGCCCCCACCTCCCGCCTCCCCCGCTCTTCCGTTCCCTCTTCTTCAAACCCAGGCCCCCACGACCTTGAAACCTCGACCCTCCTCTCACCGGTTATTCGACTTACAGGATTCACTTGATAAACTGATGCTTTTCTTTGCACAGCTGTCACATTTTGTCCCCCTTCAAAAACGAGTTTGATAGTTTCCGCGCACAAACTGACTGATATCACCTTGTTGACCATGATAGTAACACTGTAGTTGCAAGGGGAGTCGCCGACTTGCATCCTCAAGGAGGACACACAACCCGTAATACGCGCGATCGGAATATCACACACAGAGGGCAAAGATGAGTTTCGACAAAAAAAAAAACGATATCACTGCTGGAGTGTATCTTCTTTTAAATAATATAATACATGGACCACTGCTGTTGCATGCAGCTGTTGCATTCAGGTTACACACATAGGTATATGATAGAGGAAGGACACAACCAATGAGCGGTAAATGGGATGGGAACATCTGCCACTGAAGTGAGTTGAGGGACGGTAGATATTGCTTGCGATCGTCGGAATGGGAGGGGAACAACTAAGCGGACGGCGCGGGACATAAAATGCCGAGGATACACTTCACGGCGGGATTGGAAACGGTCGGGACCGGAACAAGGTGCCGTAAGCCGGGACTGTAGACGGGCGGGAGCAGAGACCAAGGTCAGAAAGGGGTCGGAAAAGTAGCGATCAGGAACGAAATAGACCTGGGATTCCAGCTACCGTCCCGACTCGACAAAAGCAGTTTCCCGACCCGACGAACAACGCGCGTACCCTTGGTATATATACGCGCGTACAGCAACATTGAATTTTGGTTTGTTCGCCCAACCCTTCCTTGTAAATTATGAACCACTGAGCAACCCGGTCAGCGCACTGAGTGGCTCAGTGGTCTTTTAGTCCTTTTTATTATGACGAACAATATAATTGCCTTTCTTTGGGCTCAACTCGCCCTACCACCGATATCATTCTCTGTGATTGATCAAGCCCGTAATCAACGCTGGTTGTGGATTATCTGCGATATATTCACATCATCACCCTGTTGGTCATAGTACAAGCTAAATGCACTGTTTAGTTATAATGGAGTCGCCGACCAACATCCATCCTTATTGCGGGCATAGATGAGTTTCGACGAAATCTTCAATCTCAGCGCTGGAGAGTACTTCAGTTTTTTTTTTTTGATTTTTGCTCCTCTTCTGGTCTCGGAGAGTGCCATTTTCTGTGGTTCACTCCACTTCCAACCAGACGGTCGAGTGCTCTCCAACAGTGGGTTGTTCAAAGCAATTCCACTTTTTTGTATTCACTACTTACTTGTAGATTTGGTGGAAGTACGCGACCTTCGTAGGATTTGAACACCCGACATACTATGTTTGTCAGAGATGCTATTATTTGCAAGTAACCATCATGTCGTTACTTGATGACACTCAAAGTTATATGGTACGAGTATGCATTGCGAGATGTTAGTACAAGGCAGACAGTTTTCGCTCTCGTCGTTGTCGTTTGTCGATGCAATACGTAACAAGCACAAGTCTCAGCAGCAATATCTTGAGTACATGATACGACAGCAGTTTACAGGCTAATCATATCCAGAGACCTGGTCCTGTAGTACTTACTGATACACGTTGAGAGGGACAGTCTTTGGTATCTCTCTCGGAACCGGTAGCAAGATTTTCAAGATACGAGTTGGTGTTGAAGTAAGAAGATAGGCTACGTGGGGTCATATGCTTAATCACGTACCCTGAGATACGAGTTGTTGAACAACACGGCCGTGGGATCTCGTACTGGTGCCTTTTGCTCCTTGGGGTCATAGCTTGTTTTATTTTTGTTTCCACTCGTACCCCGGATTCCGAATTATTTGGGTTAGTACCGTTCTTCGAGAGGGTCCATTTCAAGGGTCTTTTCTTCTTGTTTGCAACGGATTTTGAGGGTCCTTGTCTTTCAGCTACGAGCAAAGCACAGGCGCATCGCCCACACTTATACTGCCATTAATAGTGGTAGTGAAACGCTGAACCGCTGTTAATTCTTGTTGTGTAGTTTGTGCGTACTGAGTGGGACACACATCAGCGGTTAATTTAGTAGTTTGGTATTTCCCAACGGACTGACTAGTTCATGATTAGTGATGAATTTGGTCTGTGTATATAGTCCACGGAACGAAAGAAGAAACGGAATATATGTGCAGCGTTTGAATCCCATCAAGGGTCGGGAATGGTGTATTTCTACTTTTAGTTTTCGTGGCGAAGGTTATTGGAGAGACCCACTGCTTGAAAAACACAACTTGAGACCAGAGGGTCGGAGTTGGAGTGAACCTCTACACAACAAGGGTGGGAATGCGGAGCTCGCGACACGCCGTCCAACGTTTAAACTCCTAACTGCATTATTATTAAGCTACTGCGTTGGCGGTTCTTGGATTTCGTTGTAAATTCATGTGCGTTCCCGTGCGCAACCTGGTGCATACTACACAGCTAGCTGCGATATAACCAGCAGTTTGAGCAGTAGTTCAACTTTAAAATCATTCTCATGTAATCATAGCGCGTCAGCGTAGAAACCTTGCATTAACTTGTCCCCGGGTTCATCGTACGACAGACGTTGCATTTTTGTCTGTTTGTTTGTTCGTTTTTTCGTTTTGTCTTCCAATTTCTCCATTATTCTCTCACTACTACTCTCGCGCTCCCTCCCGGTATCTCAGATCCGGGAACACATAACATAGATAGGTTGGAGAGTTCAATATGTCAAGTGCTTTTCCTACATCGCACTACTACCCAGGCTGGTTAGTTTCGTATATTATTATACAACGTGGCTGAAATCGGCCTCACTCATAACTTGTTTTTCCGTGGCACCTCCTTCCCCTGCAATACCTACCATGTGTTTTTCTCTCGATACTTTACAAGTATTTGTCTTTTATTTTTCTTGTTGTCTTTCTTCCCTGCAAGTTTTCTGATGCCCTTGTTTGTTGAGGTCACGCCGTTGTACGAGCCATTCATTGCTTATCGCATTGCATGGGGAAACCATGTTAACTCTGTATCTGCGATGTGACCTGCCTTGCTAATTTCTGCCCATAGCGATCGTCACGATAGCAGCAGGGATCGGCACAGACACCGGTTGTGCCATATATTGATGGATTAGAGAGACGCGATAACGAGTGGCATCTGAATGACAAACGACAGGACGAAAGAATGTCCTTAACACTCGGTACTAAAGGGAAAATATTATATGTTGTTCACGACTATAATGGATGAAGGCCATTGACTGGCCAATACAAGGGTCGCAGCTTTTCAGCAAAACCAATGCCACAAATAAATGCCAAACTCTCACACCTGGAAGGCAGGCGAGCATACTCACGTCTCTATGCACACCTTCCGGTCCGGAGATGGAGTTTCACGGGCGTTACCAAGCGAGCTCGACGTCCACCATTACTTAAAGAACGGTTCGGGGAAAACCCCCAGACGGCCTCGACGAACATGCGTCTAAGGGAGATAGTCGGATGGAGATGTCAGGCTAGAGGGTACTTCCGACATAGTAGCGTAAGCGCCCTGGTTACGGCAATTATGTACTCTCGGAAACACATTGTAACCGATTTTCATTTGGAACAGAGTACATACATACATATAATATTCGATCTCACAGCTGGAGTGTATTTCTATTTTTTGAATATATTATACCAAAAAATACACTTCAGCTGTGAGATCGAAGATTGTGTCGAAACTCATCGTTGCAAGCTATGTGCGGTACTCCGGTCGAGCGTATTACGGGTTGTGTGGATCCTCATTAAGGATGTAGGTCAGCGACTCCCCTTAGAACCACCGCGGTAGCTATCAGGGTCAACAAGGTGATGTTAGTCAGTACGCTCGCGGAAATTATATGAATCATTTTTGAGGGGACCAAATGTGACAGCTGTGGAAGGAAATGCATCATCTATCAAGTGTATCCTGTAAGTCGTATAATCGGTGTGGGGACGGCGGAGTATTAAAGGGCGTGGAGGCATTGATTTGAACAGCAGGGAGCGGGGGATATGTATCTATATACTACTGTATATCAGACCTTGTACTTCACAGAAAAATCACTTGTTGTCAGTTGCATGGCGCAGGTCTACCAACAGCAGCAACAACAACAGCAACAACAACAACAGGTCAGTTGAAAACAAGCCTGACCATGTCAGTGATCATCGGGTTTTTCATCATGGCCAGCACGTGACTTTACCTTTATTTCGGTTTGTCGTCAGCTTCTTCCGTTAATAGGTGCTGGTTAATGGGAAGATAGGGAGCTAACGTGAGGGTGCTACTTGTAATAGATGTTTACACAACGCTCACTAAAAACCGTGCATCTTAAAAAAAATCAAACGAAAAAAGGTCGGTTCATTCAGGGAGGGACAGAAGAAGCACGGTCGAAGAGCGTGGGGGCGTTTGTGTACAGGGACTACTCACAACAAGGCACCCCTCCCTGTGCTTTACGGCCGACCAGATATTGGTTAGTGTGTATGAATTACGCATTCTTGCACGCGTAGGAGCTAGCAAGAGCGAAAAGCAAGCCAGAAATAATAGGTCGTGGGCGGGCAAGACACCAACCAAGACATCAATCATCATGTCATGCTGTACGTACCAAACAAAGTACGTGGTCTGTCTTCTGGTATTTAATTGTAGACCCATCTTTTTGTCGAAGTGAGGAGGGAGTTCTTCCACCATCTTTTTTTTGTTCTTCTAAATACGTACATACGGTTCGTGTTATGCTCATATATTTTGTGGATTTACTATTTTGTGGCTTGTACCCGGTACGCTGGCGTGTTCTTTGATTTGTTCTATGGCAAGCTTTGGATAACAAAGGGCTGTTTCCACAGTCCGGTCACAGGTTGTGTAGTCTATACCTCTACTATCAATATGAATAATCAGGGCTGACATGGGGTGATGAGCCGATCGATGATGATGATGTGGGTGGAAAATAACACGCTTGACTGCGAAGACAACATGCAAAAAAAGGGACATTCGGCCATTCTTCATTCATCACCCCTCCCCGCGCCGAATCGCAGACGGACGGAAATGATCGCGGCATTTATGGCTTTTCAGGATTGACACGATAAAACTAAGTCCGCGAGACACTTAAATATTATCTACCCTTTTGGCGATTTCGAGTGGCAAGGAGTGTCGACAACATACTGACTAAACGAAGAAGCTTACAGCATGCTATATCACAGATAGTGGATAGATAAGTCACATACATCAGCTCAGGCCAGGTGAAGGATAGCACGTATTCCGACTGCAATACAACGAGACAACACCCCACGTGCAGCGCGGTGGTGCTTGCACTGCTAGATAGACCTCTTCCTACGCGGTTGGACCAAGCGGTTGAAACAAATGCGCTTTTTTCACGGTGTGTAGGTAGATAGATAATAGGTGGATTTGACTACCTTGATTGACCCCTAGGCTCAGAACTTGCCAACCAAAATATGCACAAAGAAGCAGCAGTAGTTGTATGAGAAGTAGTAGTAGCAGCAGTAGTAGTAGTAGTAGTAGTAGTAGTAGTAGTAGTAGTAGTAGTAGTAGTAGTAGTAGTAGTAGTACCGGTATACTCACGTAAGTGCAGTACAACAGGCCCGCCAACAAGAAACTCCTCGTTGAAGTGAGCTTTCAGTTTTTTTTTGTGACACTCTCATTGATTGAACAACCTTTAGAGCAGTGGTTATTACATATGTATACTGTACACACACCTTGTAGGAATTAGTGTTGTAGCGCTTGCCTCTCAGCACGAACTCTTGGACCATTTTCTTTGCGTCCGCCCGCAAGCAAGTGAGCGCTATGGTCTGATTGGGAACGTCATTATTGGCGGGCCTATATATACTCTATAATACCGTATATTAGAATTAAACGTCGAGGGGCCGCAACGAAGTTCGCCTAAGCAAGGCTATCACATGCATGCATACAATGAGGGTCCACTAATCATCATGCAACGCGTACATATGTCCGTCATCGTTAGCGCCAGAAATTCCCAGGTGGTAGTGCTGCAATTGTTGCGCAGACAAGAAACACTAACTTATAAGAAGGATTGAGACACCAGGCCATTTTGTAAACGCCTTGTTTAGGAATACCAAATTCATGTTCACATGCCGGTACTAATTATAGTAAAAATAGTTCATACCACTACTGTGCAGCAACGATACATATTTGTTACCATATGAAAAAAATACACTTCTCCAGCTGTGACAGCAGTGAGATCGATCAAAGAAGGATTTTTGGTCAAAGCTCAGCCTCTTGCAAGCTGAGTGTGATATGCGAGTAGACAATAGTCTAGTCTAATATGGTATATTTTTTTAATAGTAGCGTCGACAAAATCTTCGATCACACAGCAGCTAGCAGCTGGAGTGTGTTATATTTCGATAATAATACTAGCGTGAGGTACATACAAAATATATATTCCGATGAGCGTACTCGTTTACAGCGAGCACCCCGATTTAAGAGCACCCCGTGACAAAACTGAAACAGGCGCTTGATGCTACGCCCGGCACTTATCTGCAGTTCGAAATATATGGCTTTAGGAACAATAGCGGGACTTGCCTATCGGACCGCTCTCAATCCCGCTGTTTTTTCATGTCGTGGGGGCTCTCCAATCAGGGTACCCACTGTACAACTGCAGCTTGCCCTGGTGGAGTAGTAACGGATGCCGCCAGAAGGGACAACAGCTATTAATAGCTCGTGCTGTGCTTACCCCAGGATCTGAAGGATACGCCACAGCAGCTAGGGCTACGGTTGGCCCAACATAAATATGTATATATTATAAAAATTAAAATACATATATATATATATATATTAGACTAAATATATGGAAGTACGTGGAGACGTGGGGAGTTTAGCGTTTATGTCTCCCTATCCTCTGGAGAATAGGTAAATGCATCCAATTAGCAACGATGATTGGAGGGGACGGTACTACTACGTACGGCGATGAGCCTTCGACGTCCATCTGGGAGTGCATTTACAACCAGTCCTGATCAAATATTTGCCAATGTACCAGATAGGTGTTTAGCAAGGAGTACCAGTGTCCTCTTTGACCTTGTTCGCGAAGCGCAAACCACCCACCACACCTTAAGGCTACAAACATGATAATGTGCCGTCCACTAGTGGTTGGGGTGTTGACGTTGCCTGGTGTGGCCGCGACACGCAATGTTCTAAGAAGAAAAGGAATCGTAAATGATGATGAGTATACTATCCAACGCAAACACGGCAGAACAGCCGCCAACGACGATACAGATATATCAATATTTTTACCTTGTACCCAAAACACAAACTACGCATAACATGTGCCATCACACGTCACGCGCACACACCTTGTGGGTTTCCCGGAGTGCACGTGCTGACGAAGGAGTTGATTTGTCTCCAATCAAGCAAGATTTACTCGTTATTTCGCGATGGCGTCCTCTTGGGAAGATGATGATGAGTTGACTGGATTTGGAATGAGAGTGTCTCCGGTGGGTTGGGGGGGAGGGGCGTGCTGATACGGGATGTCCCATCAGCTCGCCGATCCCCTAACCCCGATATTCATACTGCCACTTGAGATACTACCGCTACTATTAATACTACTATTAATACTACCATTGATACTACTACTAAATTGTGTTCTCACGGATACATTTGGCACTGTACTGAAAACTACACGGAATTATACCGTGCTAAACATGTCTGTCGCCACGCAGACCTAGCCACGTTTTTTTTTTTTTTCCATTCATGTCATCTAGTAGTGCGTTTTTCGCACTTTAATTTTCTCTGTCTCTCTCCGTGGACGAAACTCAGATCCATGACGACTACTAAGCCGACTCCACTCTCCCCACTACGGTACCTGTCACCATTTTCATGGCGGGAAGACTTCAGTCCTTTTTTCCCTGGTCGACTCGCATCATGTTACCCCACGTTGCTATCAACAATAACAGTCTTTCTCAGGATAACATACAGTTCACTTTCAACCTTATGCGTATCACACTGCTGGATTACATCAATTTTTGACAGCGTGTTCATTGCGGTTCATTGCATGGCCGAATCGCCTCGTTGTATCCCGTAGAGCGCATATATATGTGCCGTATACATAGACTAGTATCTATAAAAGTAAGTTAGAAATATACCTCGTACGTACTATATGTGTGTCGTAGTTCTGGACCACAGGACCATACTACACTATGTTTAGACTAGAGAGAGCTAGCTAGACAAATGCTACGATAGAGGTGGTACGTATAACTTTTGAGTTGAAATGTTTTCTGAATGGAGAGGGCTTCAAAACCCAAATTCGTTGGACTTCGTAGGCCATTTGAATTTGCACGATTCCTGTTGTGTGTATCTAGACCATCGGATGGTTCATCCGGTGTAGCAGCATTACTTTTACTTACCGCATTTACAGCCGGAAAGCCGTTTTGGGGACAAAATCACCTGGAATTAGTACAGAGAGCGGTTTCGGGGTTCCGAAGGGGTTGAATCACTTTTTGGGAGAGGTCTTAAACTCCCAAATCGAGAAATCTCAGAAAAAAAGCGGTGCACACCCCTATTGTAGAAAGTGCCGGTCGTCTCCCTTGCATCCAGATAGATGCATAGACCCGGACTCTGGAGTGCGCTCGATGTAGACGGGTGGAAATATCAGTTTAGTTTGAAGAACGCACACTAACACTGCTGTGCCAAGTGCCATAGATAGCAGTGTTTCATATCGTATCTGATGTTTCGATAAATTGGTAGTCATATCGATATTCGTATCGGAAGAGTAGCGCCGCGATCACAGATCAGCATACGATTACCGATAAGAATCCGATTGCAGGTGAGCCATGACCGATAGCGTTCCGAGTGTTCGACAAGGTGAAGAGGGTACAAGAGCTAGCTGCGTTACTGCCTAGCTAGCCACACACACCAGGCCAACCCATCATGCGCCATAGACTACGTACGGGCTATAGTCTCATGGTGGCACAGCAGGACGCAGACACGCACAGTTGTAAGATACCGCAACAAATCCTTCAAGCGCCTCACGCAAACGCCGTGGGTCTACAGTTTTATCAAACGAAACGGGCACAATAGAACCAGCTGGAAGCAACCGCCTATTCATCATCCAGCGGGGTAAACGCCGCCTCCTTGAACCAAAAAAAGCGCGAAAAAGCCTTGGTCGTGTTGAAAACGCCCCCCCCCCTTCATCTTCGAACTACCTGCGCTAGGAGACGCGCTGCGAGGCGTTTGAGTTTTGTGATAAATAAAGGAGCTATTTCCGAACCGTGTAAGGGGATGATCTATTTCCCGTTATTACTATAATTTGTTAACCATGATAATATAGTCTAGTCTAATGATGGGATATATATGCTCAATAAGGCAAATACTACGTGTTGTGTGCATTGTGTACACTGCTGCTGTGTGTTGTGCAACAAGAAGCAATACAGACGTAACTGATTATCCGAGGACAGAGAACCAAAACAAATGCTTAATATAAAGCCGTTCAGCTTTATAAAGTTCCTTATCATCACCCAGCTCGATTTGATCAAATCGGTGTGTGTACTGATGATACCGGAAGGGGCTCAGGTATTATCCATCAGGTATGTACTACTGCTACAACTAGACCTACACAACTACAACTACAACTGTTAAGTACAACTACAACTACAACTACTATTATTACCGAGGATCTGTCCTTCTTTACTAATTTCGCATTACACAAATCGCCCCCCCCATAATAATAGACTATAAACGCGTTCCAGGTCGTTTTCGTTCACACTAACTTGCATAATTGCAACGCCCAGGGGGTGGCGTTCCATGGCGCTGTTGCCGTAATCGTTTTCACGTTGTTATAATAATTAATAGTTCACCCTGGAGGTATGATGTCGGTCGCTTTTAATAATGCACGCGTCGTGTTCGACGATGATAGGGACATCTGGCTATGAACTTTCTGATTGACGGTGTCTCTCAACCTCTTTGCAAGTGGAAACCCTTTTTGGGGATAAATTTACTTGGATTATGTATAGGGAGGGGTTCGGAGGCTCTAAATGGGTTAACCCAAAGTCGTCGGTTGTCAAATTTACTTCTATCCACCACAGTATTTTTTTCTTGTATACCTCGGCCATGGGTCTGCTCATCGGCTTTCACTCTCAGTCAAATCAAGTTTAGGTTTTGGATTGGACTGGACTGAAGATCTCACGTGCGGAGCTTTAAAAAAAAAATGTGCAGCACCTCTACCATACATACGTAGCATACGTCATGAACAATGTTATGAGGTTACATGTCTGTACCCACGTACCTGGGAGTCGCAAATGCCCCACTCTCTTTCTATCTCAATCAAGGCGTCGGGTACCCGTAGCAGCAGTACCCCCTGGTGTATCTTTGAAGGTACGCGTACCAGCTGTAGTATCTAGTTTTTTGTTGGGACATCGTATAAACATGCTACCTGGTATACATAATACGCATTGGCTTGCCCAAATATCGGTCATGATTAATGAGCTAAGCCCAAGGTTGATGTTGTTGTTGTTGTTGTTGTTGTTGATGTTGTTGTTGATGTTGTTGTTGTGTTGTTTTAAATAATAATAATATTTCTACATAGAGCAGAAAGCAGCAGCTGCGGCCGCTGCTGCTGCGGAACTGGGAGTGGCCAATGTTGTTGAGCCTCTTCTTGCCCAATAGATTTTTTCTTGCGGTGGCGAGAACAACAACAACAGGAGGAGGAGTCGCGGTTAATGTCATTGAGGTAAAAATATGTGATATCACCCGTCCTGTCGGGCAGTGTTGAATATTCTGGCAGAGTGTGGTTTTAGGAGGGGCGGCGGAGGCGGGGGGGTGCGATGTTTTGGTGCGCTTGTGGGTGGGGACGCTAATTAGGTGTGGCGGCGGGGGAGGGTGGTGGTGGGGGGGGGGGGGGGGGGCGAAAGTTGATGCGAGCAAGATATTCTACCTGACAGCTGTGCGTCTTACGTGCAGGTGCCCAATATTTCAGGTATAAGTTATTGCAGCAGCATGGTGTTACGGTGCCACTTGGAGGTTACTCTGTATTTCCGCATCGCTTCTCGTTTGTCGTGTCCGGATCGTGTATTTTTTGGGATCCTATCCAATCTGACAGAAATCTGATGAGCAATCGGGTTTTCTACAACTAATACCGAAATCGACTATCGTTTTGATATGCAACATTTGATGTTCACGGAGAGATCGTGCGCGTAACTGCTGTAGGCCCTCGTATCAATACTATCACTAGGTGGCACGGATGTGTCTGCAGTCCGTAACGCAGATGTCACAAACTAAGTGAAAGCAACAGATAGTTAACATCAAATACGTACCTGGTTGAACTACTACAATCGCTTATCTCAAGAGCCCTGTAAATTTGAACCGAAAGTCGACATGCTAATACCATCTATCTCTTGTAACAAAAACTAATATAACTTTATGACCAGCACAGGATTTTTCCGTATTCTATTTTCGGTCGCGACATCGATGACTGATATCGGTCGAATCAACCTCCATCTCCATCTTGCAAGCTTATTGTAGCCGGCGTTCACAGTTTTCAGGCTGAGCTATGATGTACGCGTGTAAATATTACATGCAGTGGGTATAGTCTAGTCTATACCTGGTATACTAAAAAAAGAAAATACACTACGAGCAGCGGCATGGGTGGCGCTGGAAAGATGATGAGGTGGTTTCGATGTGAGGTGGGGCGTTTGAGCAATAGGGAGCAGGGGGGAAAAGAAAGAAGGGGGAGGGGAGGGGGGGAGGCGGGAAGGGGTTTTTAACAGGTTTAGGTCGCATATCTGTAGGGGCTTGCTGTACGCGAGGTGCTAAATCTAGGCGATCGTGCGGGAGGTGGGGAAGGAGGGGGCGTGGGGGGTGGGGGGTGGGGATGAATGAAAGCTGCGTTATGGACGGCTAGAAAGATAATGATATGATATCAATTGCGTAGAAGTGTTCATTACTCTGGCCGACTTTGATTTTAGGTGGGTCGTTTGAACAAGAGGGAACGGGGAAACTAAAAAGAGGGAGGCGGGGCGGGGGGGGGGGGGGGGGGGGGGTGTTGACTTGGATCTACGGCTTGGATTGCTAGAAATATCATGAGGTGATATCAGCTGCCTGGTAGATTTTCTTGCTCAGGCAGATTTTGTTTTCAGGTGGTTCGTTTGAACAAGAGGGATCAAAGGGGGGCGGGGGGCGGGGGGCAGGCGGGACACTTCAATATGTGGGCGGAAACTATACATCCTCGAAGGGAACAAATCTGACGGTTGTAGCTAGAATACATCCCATGACATCACCTGCCTGGACCATGGTATTGTTTTTTATGTAGCAGATTTGACGTTATAGCTTTATAATTTGGTTTGGTACTTGTACCTCGATCGCAAGATGGAATATTTCAATCGATAGGTACAACCATGTAATGACCATGATTTTTTCCGTGCCGGTTTAGGGCTCTGATAGCGCTAATTATAAGAAAGAGATACGTATTGCAAAATTCAACAGGCGAGGTAATGTGGTCATGCAATGTCACCACCGTTGAGCACGAGGGGGAGAAGTGCAAACGTCAGAGTTTTGAAAGGAACGCTGCAGTGGGTATATATAATATCACAGCTTGCCAAGACAAGAATAGACAAATCTCTGATCTCACAACTGGAGTGTATGTATAAAATGGGCTCACCACGCTTCCATGTATTTTCATACACGTCGTGTGTCGATTTGACTCGATTGCATTCGCAATCCGGCGCTAGCTGGCGTGTCCTTCTGTCACTACCGGCGGTCCTCGTTACTACTTCGGCAGCGCAAGTTGCCGTTGTATGCGGATGCGTGAGTATGTCGACCCGGCCTGACCCCTGAGAGTCAGGTGTGATGGGGAAAGATAGCCACTCGGAACGGCATCATTCCGCGTAGTGTGACACTTGCGCAAGCTCACCCACTAGAACACCTCCCGGCCCCATGAGAGAACAGCCTTCTGCCGGACCTGGTCCGGTTGCGGTCCACCTTACTTACCCATTCGGGCCTTGGTCCTCGAATGTATACGTATAATATGTACTTAGACTATACATGCATTTGTATAATATAACAAATAAAATACACTCCAGCAGTGAGATCGAAGATTTTGTCGAATCTCATCTTTGCAAGCTGCGTGTGATACTGCGATCGCGCGTATCACGGGTTGCGTGTCCTCATTAAGGATATAAGTCGGCCACTCCCCTTGCAACTACAGTGTGGCTATCAGGGTCAACAGGGTGATGGTAGTCAGTCAGTTCGCGGTAACTATAACCCCGTTTCTGTGGGGGACAAAACCTGACAGTTGTGAAACGAAATGCATCAGTTTATTAAGTAAATCCTGTAAGTCGAATGACCGGTGAGGGGAGGGCGGAGGTTTTGAGGGTGTGGGGACCTGATTTTGATCACAAGGGAGCGGGGGTGAG
This sequence comes from Undaria pinnatifida, assembly GCA_012845835.1. Classification (NCBI taxonomy): domain Eukaryota; class Phaeophyceae; order Laminariales; family Alariaceae; genus Undaria; species Undaria pinnatifida. Next base: position 7,357,071 of record JABAKD010000020.1, read on the forward strand.
GGGGGGGGCGTATGGGGCAGCTCAATTTGGGCGTGGAAACTATGAATCCTTCAAGGGGATAAATCAGACCGTTTTGGAAAGAATGCACCAGTTTATCATGCATATCCTGTGAGTCGTGCAACCAGTGAGTAAAGGGCGAGTGGTTTGGGGGTGGGGCGAAGGTGGGGGGTGGGGAAGGGGGTGGGGAAGGAGGGGGGGTGGCGGGGCGAACGGGCTTTAGGTCGCATAGATGTAGGGGTTTTGCTATACGCGTGGTGAAAGGTCTAGGTGATGGTGCGGGTGGTGGGGAAAGAGGGGGCGGAGGTGGGTGGGAATGGCAGCAGCGGCATGGATGGCTCTAGAAAGACAATGAATTGATATCCAGTGCGTGGAAGTGTTTCTTACTCTGGCGGGTTTCGATATTAGGTGGGGCTTTGAGCAAGGGCGGCGGGGGGGGGGGTAGGGTTTTCAAGAGGTCTAGGTCACATACATGTAATATCAAAATACACTCCACCTAGAAGATCAACGATTTATTCAAAAGTCGTATTTGCAAGAATGTGTGTGATACTCCGATCGCGCGTATTTATCATATATGTAGGGGCTTGCTTGACGCGTGGTGCTATATAAGTCTAGGTGATCGTGCGGGTGGTGGCGAAGGAGGGGGCGTTAGGGGGCGGGGGCGGGAATGGGGGAGAATGAATGAAAGCTACGTCATGGATGGCTATGCAATTGTGTGTATATTATTATAAAACATGAAAATACACTCCAGCTGTGAGATCGAAGATTTCGTCGAAACTTATCTTTGCAAGCTGTGTGTGATACTCCGATCGCGCGCATTACAAGTTGTGTGTCCTCATTAAGGATATAGGTCGGCGACTCCCCTTACAACTACAGTGTACGAGTAGCTATCAGGGTCAACAGGGTGATTTTAGTCAGTCTGTGCGCGGAAACTATAAAACTCGTTATTATGTACTTGAATATATCCCGATACATACATACGTTCATGTATCTGCATGTAATCTATGTTCCGCCGCCCCCTCCGCTCCCTCTTGCTCAAACCCCGGCCCCACGCTCTCATTATTTCCGCCCTTCCCTCACCCGGTTATACGCTAGTATACCGGTTACACTTGATAAACATGTGCAGCTGTCAGATTTTGTCCCCCTCAAAAACGGGCTTTGTAGTTTCCGCGCACAGACTTATTAACATCACCCTGTTGACCCTGGTACAAGCTACAATGTAGTTCCAAGGGGAGTCGCAGACCAAAGTCCTTAATGAGGACACACACAGTAATACGCGCGATCGGAGTGTCAACACAGCTTGCAAATATGATTTTTGACGAAATCTTCGATCTCACAGCTGGATGATGGAGGAGCGTTATTTTTTTCCTTTTCATTTTTTTCGCACACTTCTACTTTCCAGCGTCTGGGCAAGCCGTGGTCACAGGTGTCATTCCTTCTCCTCCCCGGTCCTTACCTTCAATTTTTATCGCGCATAGGATTAAGCAATCTTACTGCTCGTCGATTTTTCATCGAGTGTTGCTAACTCACGCTCTCGCGCTTCCCGCAAGTCAATTCGTGCGCAAGAAAATGTCCCCACGAATTTATACGAGCATGCACTCGGGGGGATTCGAACCCACGAGACTTACCTACACAGGCTCGAGGATGACCTGATACGCCACCGGAGCGGCTTTAATACACAGCCACCTTGTTTTTTTCTTGAATGAAATATGTTGTGCTCCACGTTGTTAGACCTTTTTCTACGTGTCGCACTGCAGAAGCTGTGCACACCTTGCTCTGTGATTGTAACCGTAAGAAAGAATTACAAATATGTACCATGCTTACACTTCAAACTTCTACAATAATATTGTCTACTACTGTAACTACTACTACAACAACTACTACTACTACTAATACAAGTAGTCGCTGTACGATTGAGTGCACACGTTGTACAAAGATAAGTTTCGACGAAAGCTTCGATCTCACAGCCGGTGGAGGAGTGTATTATTTAGTTTTCATAAAATATATTTTTGTCCACGTTGTTAGGCCTCTCACTACGTGCCGCATTGCCGGAGCTGTGCACACCTTGCCTTAACCGGACGCTATGATTGTAACCGCAACAAATAAATACAAATACGTACGATGATTACACGTGTAACTACTACATATAACACTACTTACGCGTGCACACGTTGTACAAGTATATATTACCGGTAACTTGCACGGTTGTAGCATCCAGGTCATGTGATCGGCAATAAATATATATAATAACCCCGACAACCCTGACATATGACACATTGCACACATACCATCACACATACCCCGTAAATTGCACGGCTGCAGCATTGAGGTCGTGCGATCGGCAATAACGGTATTATTTATGACCCTGATAACCCTGACCTATTTTATTTATTTATTTTGTCTTGGTTTCTTTCGTTGTTTCTCTCTTTTACAAGGTATTTTGGTTTAATGAGAAGAACACAAAGGGGGGTGGGGGGGAAACAGGAGGAGTAGAAGCAAAGCCGTCCAAGGGAATGGGGGCAGGGGGGGCAACAGGAGGAATAGAAGGGAGACCGCGGTGGACGAAGGCAGGAAGGAGATGGCAGACAGGGTAGCAAGGTACCAGGCCGACTAGTAGGTACATAGCACTTTTCGTCTTTCTCTGGGGTATTTTTTTTCCCCTTTGTTCCCTCCTTGCGTGTCCAGGTTTTTGGCTCGTGTTCGGATTATCTTATTTTGGTTTTACTTTACTTTATTTTATTTCATTTTATTATGTTTTTTTTTCCGAGCTTTGGCTCTCCTTTGCGGTTGGGTTGTTTCTTCGATTTCCCCTTCATTTTGTTTGTTTCATTTTGTTTGTTTTATTTTTATCTTTATTTTTATTTGTTTTCTTATTTTGTTTTTTGTTTTTTGTTTTTGTTTTTGTTTTTGTTTTTGTTTTTGTTTATTTCGTATTTCTCTCTTCCAATGTATTTCTGTTGCTGACGTATGTATGTTGTGCCTGTCGTACCCAGTACTAGGGCATGACATTGCGTTGTCGAATGCATTACGATGCATTATCTCTGTGTCGTGGCTTGTGACCACAGAGCTGATCTTTCTAGGGTGAAGAATCAGTACGGACACTGGGTGTGCTGGATGTCGACGAGTAGAAGAACGGTTTAATGTGAAGAACACACACACACATATCGGCTAACCGTGCGAACTACTGCGTGTGCGGTCTCATCGTTAAACCGTTCTTTCCACCCAACGACATCAATCATCAGTACACCCAGAGTCCTTGCTGATTCTTCATCCTAGAGAGATACAAATTATGTGGTCACAGATTGTGAAACAGAGTAAACCAAGCAGTCGCATTTCGTCAAGGTAAGACAAGTGCTAGCGTACCGGGCACGAGAACACAACAGAACAAGCCGGACCATGAAAAAACATGAGAAAAGAACAAAAGTAAAGAAAAAGTGAAAAGAAAAACAGAAAGAAAAATGAACGAGAAAAATAATAGAAAAAGAAAGCAAAGCATACCAACGATAGGCGGTGTGCTGAAGGATGTGATGCAAAAAGATCGGAAAGGAAAGGAAAGGCTGCAATTGCCATACATACTACAGGCCTGAATAGGAACAGATACCTGTTGCATGAAAAAACACGACATTCTCTGTGCATACATACATAAATTGCACGGCGGTAGCATCCAGGTCGTTGTGTTATCTAGTTCGCACCATTAGTCGATACGTAAGGGTTACAAATCACAATATCAATGCCGATCACACGACCTGGATCCTATACCACCGTGCAATTTGATGCATTCAACCGGTCGCCCCCGGGGTGGTCTTGTAGTGGTTACCGTCGAATACTAGTAGCGTTGGTCCTCGAGTACGATTCCCACCGTGATGAGATTTCACTATATTTGCGACAATGCAAAACAAGGAACTTGCAACTGCTGAGAGCGCCTATTAATAGCAGCGTCGGTACGCACATTTCGACGAGAGTAGAAGGGGGAAGAAAATGCTGAGTTACTCTCGCGATTAAAAAAGAAGATGCGTACCGTTGGGAGGAGGGCCCGCTATGAGACCCGGATCAGAATTACTGCTGCAGGCACGGCCAGAAGAAGATTTGTGCGCGAAGAAAATAAACGGGATAAAACCGCCCCCCCAAAAAAAAAAAAAAAAAAACGTGTGCACTCGTACATACAATAGTAGGTGTAGTAGTATTTGAAAAAGAAAAATGCACTCCAGCTGTGAGATCGAAGATTTTGTCGAAACTCATCTTTGCAAGCTGTGTGTGATACTCTGATCGCGCATTAGTATCGTGGTAGCAGTAGTAGTACTATTAGTACTTCGAAATGCAAGCATCGTGCAAAATGCAATTATATTTTTTAAACAAACATGGATGGAATGCCCGGAAAGCCAGCATTCAAATACAATAACAACAGTTGACCCCGACAGCTACACCGTAGTTGTAACGGGAGTCGCCGACCTATATGACACACAACTCGTAATACGCGCGATCGGAGTATCACACACAGCTTGCAGAGATGAGTTTCGACGAAATCTTCCATCTCACAGCTGGAGGAGTGTATTTTCACTTTTTATAATAATATCAATAAGAACGACAAAAAAATCGTTTGCAATATATAACATGACGTGGTACATACGATGATGCTTAGTTCAATCCCGTGCTAGGATACGTATTTACGGTCAATACAGCGATTGACAAAAACATTTACTTGCACGCCGTTCGGAAAAAACGTTCACGGTGACGGGAGCTATGATCTCCACATCTGTGTAGTATGTTCGAACCAAGCGTGCATTGAGTGTTTCACTTTAGATCTGTCGTTGTTATATTTTCCATAGTTCGCACTACTACTGGCGGGGGAGCTATGGGTGCCTTGCGTGCACCCAGAGGCTACTACGCTCGCAGCCAACCGCAAGCACTCATAAATGGCACGGTTAGGCGATGCGTCCGTGGTAAATACCACCACTCATTTTTGGATTGCAGGTGCTTTGGTAGAATTGTGTACAATAGTATAATTTTTCTCAAGAGCCCCGGAAATTTGGGCCGAAAGTCCATACGTGTTACTTACATATATAACATAAACATCAAATAATATTATGGTGCATCATTATCAGCAATAACAAAACAATACGTGGTTTGTCGTATTATTGGTCATGGTACTATGGTGGGTTGAGCGATCAGCTAAATCTTGCAGTGCATAATTGCTTTTCGCGACCGGTGTCCACGACGAGCGGAGCTACGTGCGTGTACGAATATACTATGTGTGCATGCATAAGCGTGCATGTTTCACTTTGTACCTTTTGCGTATGGCACTTTGATGCGAGCTGTTGGGATCATTCCCAACTTTTATAGTGAGCATTTATTCGCAGATGGCACGGTTAGGCAATACGTTAGTGGTTGATGGCCAGTTCACCTGGAGGATGTGAACACCACGAGTGTTTCACATTTTTCATGCATATATTACGTAGAGTTTCGATCAATAAACCCTTTTCGGGCGATCTCATACACAGCTGAAGTAGGTTTATGTTGTATTTTTTTGAGAGTGCCGAACACGCAGAAGGCATGCTAAATGTATTTGTCTGGGGGGTCCTGGAGTTTTGGGCCGAAAGTCCAAATTATATGACGCTTTAAAACACATACACAACTCACTCAGTAGATAGAGGTGTGAGACACGAAACAAAAAAACACACGAGTACCACACAAGTCTTTCCGAGTGGAGGGGGAGGGGTCGAAGCAAATACACCAAAAAATATGTTGTTTCAGAATTTTTTCTCTCGATCTGTGCAGAAAGCCTAACGCTCTGATTGGTGTTTTTTCGTTCAGGGCTTTTTCTAAGAGTGAGGGTGACACGCCTGGGATTCCGATCCACATGCATACATGGACACATACATACATGCTTTCGCGAGATCGATGATTTAATCGAAACTCCTACTTTTGCTAGTAGCACTAGATTTATACAAGCATGACTGTCTGTGTATAGTCTATATATACATTATACAAAAAATAATGCACTCCATCCGGCTGTGATATCAAACCTTTTTTTCTCGTTGCTCATATTTTGCAAGCTATGTGAGATAAATATATATAGACTATTAAATCAGCCCCCCACGTCCTTAAAATCTCCACCCTCCCCTCACCGGTGTTTATTCGATTTACACTATTCACTTGATAATAAACTGGCGCACTTCCTTCCCAGCTGTCAGATTTTGTCCCCCTCAGAAACGAGTTTTATAGTTTCCGCGCACAGACTGCCTAACATTACCCTGTTGACCCTGATAGCTACACTGCTGTTGTAGTTGCAAGGGAAGTCGCCGACCTCAATAACACACAACCCGTAATACGCGCGATCGGGGTATCACACACAGCTTGCAAAGATGAGTTTCGACAAAATCTTCGATCTCACAGGTGGAGTGTATTTCTATGTTTATAATATTAAAAACATTTAAATACGCTCCAGCTGTGAGTTCGAAGATTTTGGCGCATGTTAAAAACAAAAATACACTCCATCTGTGACATCGAAGATTTTGTCGAAACTAATCTTTGCAATCTGTGTGTGATACTCCGATCGCGCGTATTGTTGCGGGTTGTGTGTCCTCATTAAGGATATAGGTCGGTGACCCCCCTTGCAACTACAGTGTAGCTATCAGGGTCAACAGGGTGATGTTAGGCAGTCTGTGCGCGAAACTATAAAACCAGTTTTTAAGGGGGACAAAACTTGACAGCTGTGGAAGGAAATGCATCAGATTATCAAGTGAATCCTGTATGTCGAATAACCGGCGAGGGGAGGGCGGAGGTTTTGAGGACGTGGGGGCCTGATTTTGATCAAAAGAGGGGGCGCGGGAGGGGGGGAGGGGAAGATCGAGAGACAGGTGGAGCAGCTCAATTTGTGCATGGAAACTATAAATCCTTCTTGTGGGTGAAGGGGGGGGGGTGTGTGTGGGGGGGTATGTCGCATATATGTAGGGGTTTGCTATACGCGTGGTGCAAGGTCTAGGCGACGATGCGAGTGGTGGGGGAGGAGAGGGCGCTGGGGGAGGTGTGGGTGGGAAATGCAGCAGCGGCATGGATGGCTCTAGAGAGATAATGAGGTGATATCTAGTGCGTGAAAGGGTTAATTACTCTGGCGGGTTTCGATATTAGGTAGGGAGAAGAGCAGAAAAAAAAAGGAAAAAATATGGGGGGGAGGGGGTTTGAAGAGGTTTAGGTCACATATAATATTAAAATACACTCCAGCTGCGAGATCAAAGATTTTGTCAACACTCATCTTTGCAAAGTTGTGTGTGATACACCGATCGCGCGTACTAATCATATATATGCCCCCCCCGCATGATAAACTGGTGCATTTATATTTTTTCTTCTTCTAAACCGTCAGACTTATCAGGATTATAGCTTCCACGCACAAATTGCCCGCCGGTCTGCCCCCCCCCCCCGTCCGCCCCCCTCCAACCCCGCTCCCTTTTGATCAAAATCAGGTCCCCACGTCCTTAAAAACTCCGCCCTCCCCTCACAGGGTATTCGACTTACACGATTCACTTGATAAACGGATGCATTTCCTTCCACAGCTGTCAGATTTTGTCCCCCTCAGAAACGGGTTTTATAGTTTCCGCGCGCAGACTGACTAACATTACCCTGTTGACCCTGATAGCTACACTGTAGTTGCAAGGGAAACCCTAACCTATATCCTTAATGAGGACACACAACTCGTAATGCGCGCGATCGGAGTATCACACACAGCTTGCCAAGATGAGTTTCGACCAAATCTTCGATCTCACAGCTGGATTGTATTCTCATTTTTTATAATATAATATGTAAGTGTTCACGCTACGTACGTAGGCTACAAGATCTTTGTTCAATACGTGATCACAGACGCCACGATAAATCTGAGAATTACAACAATGTTATCATAATTAGTGTTGGTCGTTTTTTATACTGTCATGGGCTATTTTTAGTCCTCTCAACGAAGTCGATTGAGGAATGAAATTGTTACTACGACTGCGACTCAAAGGTTGACTGTTGTATACTCATAGTTATAAAAACCTAGGGCATACATTCATGACAGAGACACCAAACACGCTACCTATGACCGAAGTATTTCCAAAAATGAACAAGGCCGGAATTTTCACACTACATGGGAGGTGAACAGAAACAACGAACGTTACTGAGTCAATATCACGCCGTAATGCAATACTTACACGGCACAAAAACTAGAGTATATGTGATCTAAATCCACCTCGTATCCGTGCTGTTTGGGTAAAAAGAGCTGGTCATCAGCGTTATTCCCAATCATTCAATACATATCTGTCGCGTTATACCTCCCACATCTCATCGCAGGTCACCCACCATTATGTGTGCCGGTCGCTCCGGTGGCGTATCAGGTTATCCTCGAGCCTGGTATAGGTCAATTTCGTGAGTTCGAGCCCCGCCGAGTGCACGCTGGTATAAATTCGTTGGGACTTTTTCCTGTGCCCAAATTGACTTGCGGAAAGCACGATAGCGTGAGTTAGCAACACTCGATGAAAAATCGAGAAACAGTGGGATTGCTGAACCCTGTGCGAGACAACAATTGAAAGCAAGAACCGGGGGGGAGAAGGGACGACATCCGTGACCACGGCTTGTCCAGGTACTGGAAAGTAAAGGTGTGAGAGAAAAAATAATGTCGGGATCCATCGATCACACTGATGAACCGGTATCCACCGTTGAGTGAGTTTCCCAACCCTTAGCCCAGATCCGATGCAACACCTACTCCTTCATCCACATCCATGTATTCCATAAGCAGAATAGCTGTACATGTACAAAACCTACTCGCATATCAATCAATTTAAGGCGTCAACCCTAACCTCACTCGGTTTTTAATAAACTCACACCGTTTTGGCAAAATAACGTAGACACACATAAACAAACTTTGAATAGTAACATTATTGTATACCTATTATGATACCACTGTAACCCATAGTTGTCAAGTATGGATATTGCATGTTTATCCTCAGGGATAAGTATATATTCAACAATACTTGACAAAAGCCGGGAGGGGTAATGTTGAAATTCCCAAAGTTCTCGCGCACCTTCGTTTTTAGCCACCCGAAACAGTTTTTTCAGCGTACACAAAGAAACGTTGCAGATTTACGTAACAAGCTCCCTCAAATTGCCCCCCACACAAAGTGGTGAAATACCACCATAGAACAATATGTATTCGAAAACACTACTCTGAAACAACACGACAACGAAATTTAGAGAAATGTAGCAAATCAATCAAAACATACACCTGTAACAACAATCACCAGGACATAAAATGCTCAAATCATAAGGATGTTCGCACACTAAAATCACATATATGTTCACATACGAAATCTAGTCAACAGATGGAACGTAATACGCGCGATCAGAGTGTCACACACAGCTTGCAAAGATGAGTTTCGACAAAATCTTAGATTTCACAGATTTAGTGTGTGTTTAGTATTGATATATTGAATTGAGTGATAAGAGTTCGGTGATTTGGCGCTACTATTATTACATCAGATGCATGCAGTACCACACACATTTCACTGTCAACCGCGCGATGCAGAGACGTCCAGTTTCGAATAAACCTGATACAAAGAAACTGTTAAGCGCCCATCTTGAAGTTAACAAGATCGGATGGCCGTGAACCACATCACCACATTCCAGCTTGCTTGTCAACAAGATAAATGTATACTATTATTAAAGTACATACTTTAGAGTAATAAAACCTTGGGCCCCGGCATGACACCCATTCTTCGGGTAGGGCAGGGCATCATTTCGATTTGTTTGTTTAATATTTTTTATAGAGAAAAAAACGTCACACATGCGAAAATACATAGTCTACGCTTACAGTCTGTAGGTGATGCCAACAGCTCAATATTGACTAACAATCGTGAAAATGGACCACTTGCTACCGTTTTTCAAGTGGATCCGATTCCGAGCTTCATCAGATTTTGATCGGAAAAGTCCGAGCACACGCCGGCCGACCCTTTAGTCTGGCGACGGAACGTGTCGGGTGCGTTTATACGTTTTTACTCAATCAGGGGTCCAAGGCCACCAAGGTGCCTGACCATGTCCGCTGCGTGTTCACTTCGTAGCCAATGAGATGCGCGCACTGAAACAGCTTCTGAAATATATCATGCATGATGTAATAGCATCATCTAGATCCAAGCCTCCCAGATCTACTGTCTGTGTGTTGTATGATCTTGGAGAGGTATGCTGACGGTGTTCCAGACGAGAAACACGGTGGTATCGCTGCCTTCGCCATTCAACTCCTCGGACGATATTGCAATGCTGCTGCTTGTTGCTAGCTGTAGATCGCTCACGTCTTGTAGATACAGTACGCGACTGCAGTGGTTATCATTTGGACGGTTAGGAATTCCAGGTTCAAGTTGTTTTATAGGCGAAAACAAAACGTGTTATTTTTGTCTGATCGTTCATTGGCCGGGATTCATAAACATAGTAGGCGTCACCCGGGACGACAGGGTCACATCCCAGGAGCAGAATCCATCCACACATTTACAACTCCGACAACCAGGGGAAACACGGATATCATCTGGGTGTATACCTCCCCGCACGCTGTGGAAACCCAGACCCATCGGACGATCTCTGATTGACTATGGTTCGCATGTTGAGCCAGGGTTAGGGTTCCATCCCCGGTCCAGAGGTCGTTTCATATCTCTAAATACTTGACTACCCGGGGAAAAAATGCCAGCTTTCTCGGGTCGACACCGACCCGCACAGCGACGGAACTCCGATCCCGTTGGCTAATCGTTGATTCGAGCTCCCCAGCGCCGTCCTAGGTGGATAGAGGCAAATCAATGGGGGGCTTTTCCGTCGTACACGGGGAAGATAGGGTCCCATCCCTATTCATAAATCCCCCGAGTCTATACATCTTCAAAAACGCGCGAACATTGACGATGGCCTCCCGTGTCGACGCCTCCCCAAACAGGGTGGAAACCCCAACCATATTCGCTAACCGCTGATTGGGTGCGGCTCGGACATTGGGGCAGCGCCACCACGGGAGGATAGAGTCATATGCCTGTTTCAGAAATCCCTACATACCGGGAACGACAACGAATTTGTCCAGCCGGTCAGCACAGCCTCGCATGATCGCATAACAATCATCTATTCACATTGACTTATTGTTGATTAACTGTGCACCTCGTAGAGCCAGAGATACCCGGTGAGGATATTGGCCAGCCAATGGGGGGGGGGCGTTCCGACGCACCCGATGAAGATAGGGTTCCATCCCCGTTCCAGAAATATTCCCATACCCTATTCATCCAACAAACCGGGGACGAACAACGACTTCTCCCGGGTCGACACCACACCGCACGGTATGGAATCCATAGATAACTGAGGTTTTATACAACGCCAGCACCACAGAACAGAGCCCAACCCCGGTTTAAGATCGCTTCGAGGTATTTACAGCTAGTATAAATAAGTGCAGCTCGCACTGTTGAATTTTGTTTGCTATAGGTTCTCGGACATTTCATTTGATCCCCTGCCTCTATACCGCCCCGCAAAGTGTAGAACCCAACTTCGATATATTCAATTGATTAGCTCGGCGCTGGGGTTCGTGAATAGAGGAAATCACCACTCACTAAGATGTTCAGCAAGTTCAATGACTGTAATCTCATAGATAGTGGCCTGTGATTAAAGAACTTTTATATGGACAAATTGTATAATACAGTTCGGATCGAGTGCGAGATCGGTGCAACTTGCTTAGGTTTCGTATTACTGCAGCAGCAATATAACCACTTAACTTTTCTTTTCTTTTTTTGCATCCCTTTCATTATCCTCGCACTACTTTTCCCTCTCAGTAGTACAACTCGGATCCGGGATCATATAGCGGGCCGTCCTTAACATATGTGGTACTTACAGTCTGCCTGATGAGTAGTATGTTGTTGTAATCTACGAGGTTATGATTCATGATACATGTATGTATGCATATATATATTGTCTGGAATGTAAGAGTACGCAGCGACGTTATGTTGCCCCGGGTGAATGAAGGCCATTCTTAGATCACAGAAGGGGTCTATATTGTGGAATTTAGCGAGTGGGGTGAGTTTTTATATGACACGGGCAGAAGCCTGGAAAAGGGGGTGCCCCACAGCTCACATCCTCTTCTTCCGGTTTTCTACGTCTCCTGTTTCCCCTTCTACGCCTACTTTGACTTCGGTCTACAATGCATAGTTGATATATATATATATATATATATATGTTGATCTACATCTCCTGTGCTTCGTGGCACCTCGACAACGTCTTGATCTGCCTGTCCTCGCTTCGATCCGACCCCGTGTACGAAGCTGTCCATTACGCTAGCGTTAGCAAAATTTGATCGGGACGAAAATTCGTACAAGGGATTAGGCAACATGAACCACATATACTCCTGGGAAATGATGGACGTTGTCGAGGCAAGAGGATTAGAAGACGAACTTGCTGCTGCGAGGAGATTGGATATCGCCCATGAAGCTGCAAGATAAATCCAACGAACTGCCACTATCGCCCTCCGACAACGTGAAGCGTACCGCAGAGCAGTCGAGAAGGAGGAGGGCGCCCAAGGGAGCGCCGCGGTTCCGACGCCTGGTGACTCGTTCCCCCTCCCCACTACGGCATCTCGGCCTCAATTTAATGGCGAGAGTTATCCAGCACTTACTTCTCACGTCGATTGGAATCGAATTGCACCTACCAAAGGTGGTGCTAATCGTTCACAACAACAGCTAGTTGATCCTTGTGTTGCATTTCTGCAAATAAATGCAAATCTCACAACGGTGGAAATCAAACTCAAGGGCCAACGCTAGTAGTATTCAAGGGTAACCACTACACTACTGGGGCGACCGGCTCCATATAACTCGCTAGAGATTATCAATCAGCAATCGGCAGAAAGGAGCACGTCCTGTGAGGAATTTTATTTTTATTTTTGTGAGCTACGTGCCAACACGACCGCTTGCACTTGACCAGCAAACGACCAAGACAACAACGGAGACTGGCACCACTGCAACAACAAAGCACGCCTCCTACACCGACTACACTTGCCCAAAGATTATTTTCGGGGAAAAGAACCACCCGCCGATGCGATACCAGGACGAATGCAGGCCACTGCTTTTTCCCGTGGATACCGTCTACTACTACGACCTTCGCGTGGCGCAGTGTAACAACAGGAACGATTTGTCCCCTTGTCGTTCAGGTCGAAAAGTTGTTCCCTATTTTTCCGTACACCCTCCCCATGTGTGATAGAGCATCAGTGTGTGTGACCTATATTTCTCGCACGAGTACAAACTACGTCGATGTGCCCGAACTTGTATAGTACCACCCTCGAGGCCGGAGACGCAGCCATTCGCAATGCTGTAGTGTGGCTTTTTTCTGGCGCAGTATTCGTAATCACTACCTCCTTGTTTTAGTCCTGCATGCGCTCGCCACGTCTATCCATGTACGTACGTCCCTACGGAAACTCAATAAATACATGCACTACTATGATACCCACCGCGGTACCATGTGGATTTTTGTACAGCAGTAGTACTTTGTTTTGGTACAAAATATGACGTCAAGTTGGAAATATTGTCTTGCCAATTTCATCAACCTCTCCATACATCAATACATCAAGAATCGAAGAATAACTGGAGAGTATTGTTCAAAATACAACATTATGCGCACGTCTCGCATGCCTTGCTCAACCCCCATCCGCGTTCACGTCTAGGGGTGCGGAATATATAACACAGGGCGAGGGGCGTTGGAGCCATCCCTCGAAGATAGCGCTCGAACGAATCGATTTTGTTCAGAAATTCCAGTTTCAACAACCCCATACTGAGGCCGAGATGAAAAAAACTCAGGACCAAATCCCTGCCCCATAAACAAAGAGAATAATTATATATATATAAATATCGACGAGGGCATGGGGTTGTTAGTAAGGGTTTTAGATCGCACAACGAATGGGATTTGCTGATGATGCACGAATGGTGCTATTTTGAGATTACCAGAGCGAGGCGGCAGAGGGGGAGGAGGAGCGGGGGGGAGGGGTAACTCTATACTAAGTTCAAGGTTTCACAATGAATACGGACTCTATTCTGCATAGATTCATGGCTCTGAAGATAAAAAAGATAACTGATGGGAGGGGCTCAACTGTCGTCGGTAATATTTATTTATTACTTTTTTGAGTGGTCATAGACTGTAGAAAAATATTAATATTACGTTGTACAGTACTGTTAGTCGATCGCCCGAGTGGTCTAGTGGTTACCCTCGAAGACTACTACTACTACTACTACTACCACTACCACTAGCGTTGGTCCTTGAGTTCGATTCCCACCGTGGTGATATTTCGCTTTATTTGCAAAATGATCACCTAACTGCTGAGAGCGCCTAGCAGCGTGGGCACGCACACCAATTCGACGCGAGTCGACGAGGGAAAAAAATGCTGAGTTCTTCTCGCGAAAAAAAATTAAGGCACATATAATAGCGTGGTGGGGAGGCGGCAAGAGGGCCCGCTATGCCACCCCGGACCTGAGTTACTACGGGGAGGGAGCGCGAGAGTAGTGCGAGCGAGGATAATAAATAGGATGAATTAGAAAAGGAAAAGTTGTAGGAGAGTAGTGGTCAAATTCGAGTTGCTGCTGCTGCTGTTTCAGGGCTATAATCACACAGTGTTGGTACATCTCACAAAAGTACGAAGCCCTTGAACTACGGTATTGTTATACCAGGTATATGTGTTTTGTATCATGCGTGTATTTTGTTTTTCTTTGAGCACCTTACTTCATTTGCATTGTGCATACAATCACCATATTTTTCTTGATTGGAATGGTCTACATGTTGGTCTTAGTACCTTGGGTGCTACGTTTCCTCGAAACAATAGTATACACGTGGTATGTATGTACAGTTATTTATGGTGCAGAATACGATTGAACCAACCTGGCATGCAAACTATTCGCGACTGACAGACGTTCGCGGTGCGCTGGGATATATCCTTGTGCATTACATAGAAGCAGTACCGGAAACGTGTTAAATAACAGAAATGCTGGCGCAGACTGGGTTTCTTATTTTGCAGGGATTGCGCTCTATACCAAGTTCACCCGAAAACGGCTGCCGGATATTTTACATTCCTTCCACTCTTTTTCAGCCTGGCTTTCTTTTTACCCATTTTCCCTGTTGGGTGTCATTTACTGTACCGGGTATGTAGTTTACAATGGTGGCTTCGACGCCGCAGACTGACGCCCGGCTTGGCTCCGGACATGTCAGTAACGGCCGAAGATGTCAAAGGAGACAGACAGAGTTCGTAAAGGCGACATAACTTACCTTCAATGGGTGCAATTGTTCGATATAGCTGAGTCCGGAGAAAGAACGCCGAACAAGAAACATACACACACTTCCGTTTGTCGCAACAGCTCGCACAGCAGGGGTAGCAATATACACCACTCGTTGTATTGGGGCGGCAGCAACAGCGGCCGTACGTAAAAAAATAATACCTGATATACAACAGCAGCCGCACTGCTTTCGTACGTATGCATACAACCATAACAAAAGCACAGCAGCAGCGGCAATACAACGACAAACGGCAAGCCGTCGTAGATGCACAATATACATATATTATTTAAATTACAGTACACTCCAGCTGTGAGATCGAATATTTTGTCCCGAAACTCATCTTTGCAAGCTGTGTGTGATATTCCGATCGCACGTATTACGGCTTGTGTGTCCTCATTAAGGATATAGGTCGGCATATGTATGATACTACGTTGTGCAGCAGCATTAAGCAGCATCCAGGGGAGAAATACACTATAACGCGCACAGACTGACTAACGTCACCCTGTTGACCCTGATAGCTACACTGTAGTTGTAAGGGGAGTCGCCGACCTATATCCTTAATGAGAACACACAACTCGTAATACGCGCGATCGGAGCATCACACACAGCTTACAAAGATGAGTTTCGACGAAATCTTCGATCTCACAGCTGGAGTGTCGTATTTTCATTTTTATAAAATAGTCTGAGTTCTGCTTCCAGGTAGACACGCAGCTACTTCGTTACGTGGACATACACCACACATTATGTGAAGTCTATAGACCTATACCTATACAACATCGTGTTTAAGGCAAGGTCCGAAACGAAAATGAAGTTTGAGGGTATGCCGGACTCCGATCGTCAGGTTCGCAGCAATATTTGAGGCGGGGAAGAAATGTGCGTACGCGATAAAGAAAAGCTAAACGACGTGCATTTTGATATTTAAACTCAGACTGTCAGAATAATGGGTCAACAGTGTCAAGGGTTTGCCTAGACTTTGGAGTGGCGATTCTGTTGTTTAGCTCGATTTTAAATGTTTTCGTTCATAGTAACTGTTTGAAACGCGTCAGCTGTAAGTTGGATGGAATTAAGTGCCGATCCTTTATCTATCTTTGCAAGCTGGGGGCCGCTGCACCAAGGCCTCCGCCTTGGTGCGGTTCGCGCACTACGGGCCGGAGGCGTAAGTATAACCCTGGTACAAATGCATATTGCGTGTCCACCAGTTTACATCTACAGCAGTAGTAGTATGTAATGACAGAGCTCGTCTCTCGGGGGAGGCATCGGTAGCCCCCCGTCGAAGATGGGGGCCAAGCATGAAGAAAAATAGGCTGCATGTACCATTTTACGGCCCATGTTTTGTCTCTCATACACAGTGCAGCATAGCAATACGAGCAAGTCCGTTCGTGCGTATGCGCAGCCACTTCAACTCCTCCAGCAGCAGCAGTGCGGCACATAATATTGTGGGACATCAGAGGGGGAGGGGAAAAAAGAAAGAAATGACGGTTACAGCATCGACCGCACGAAAGAGCATGGTTCACCGGGATAAGGGATATGTCCAAACTACAAGCAAAGAGGTGTGACACGCGTGCAGCAGGGCCATACTCTTCCTGTTCAATGTTCTCCCTATGCGTTCGACAATCTTGTTTTCGTCGCTTATTACGTCGCTATGCTTGGGCTATGAAAAAGGGTTAAGATAGCTCCCGAAAGAATACCTACCTGCAGATCAAGGGACTGTGCTCAAGGCTGGATTTATTCTACTCAAAAACATGTCGAAATCGAAAAACCGAGAAGTATAACGATGAAACCCTTGGTACTCGATCGTTCTTCGTCCTACATAGAACTACGTTTGTTTGTTTGTATTGGGCCACCACGATGCTGTTGTCCTTGTATTAACTCGCGTACTCGAGTCCGTGGTCACTGGGCAAGCTCCAGTCACTCTGCAGTGAGTGGTAGAATATCCACGGGAAAAAAGCTTCCAAACCAAAAGTGATACAAGTACACGCATCTATCACGGTTGTTAAGAGGCAATTCATGCATCCGCCTATAACTTGAAAAAAAGTGGAATCGGAAGTCAGCCTAAGTACGCGCCAGGCCCCTACTGGTGCACACGTTTCACTACTACACGTGCATGTGGAACTGACTAACACGGCATGCTATCCAAAAACGCATGCCGTTGTTGTTATTCTTACATTATTAGCTCGATATTCTCGAGTCCGTGGTCGCCTGACAGACTACACCCAGTCACTCTGGAGTAAAATAATACCCCAGGGCAAACACAAATCAAAGCAAAAGTGGACATCAAAGTGCTTAGTGAAAAGTGAAAGTAAAATTGGTCCCGCTTTCAGCGCCCTTTGAGTAGACTTAGTGCGGGTTGCCCGTTGTACGGTTGACCGCTATAATAGTCTCATCGAATTCGCTTGGCAGAGACGTGAACAGCCTAGTAGCAGTGAAAGTGTAGACACGAGACGCGTGCTAGGATGACCGAGGTGCATCGCGATTTTTTCTGGGGTTCCTCGTTTACGGAGGTTAAGACATGCCCTTCATAACCGCAAAACTGATTTGGGGAACTTAAAATCGGTACCGGGTTAAAAATCCCATGACCTAGGTATACAACGAGAACCATGTAAAAGCAAATGGCATATTATTTTTTTTTGCCGACGATTTCGGGTTCTTCAGGAACCCCGTTAATCAGAAATCAAATTTCAGACGAAAAAGGTGCTACCTCTTCCGTAGCACTTGTCATAGATAATTTGAAGGCATGAGCGAAGGGGGGAGAGCACAGTCTACTACCATGTCACTCTCTCTGAAAAGAAGTGTACTACTCTGTTTCAGTAGCAGGGGTGTGTAGATGTAGCTGCGAGGCACCATGATATATATGGTTTAATGCTCATTTTCTTGTGACGTCGTGCGCGTACGACTCTCTTCTTGTGAAAAGCGACAGCTGAGGCGGGTGGTGCTATCATACGTGCCGGAGATGCGAGAGTTCAGCAGCTGCTACGTACTCGTACTGTGTAGTAGTTTGTGGCGGCGTTACCTGTGTTTGGTAGTGCAATACGACCATCTTTTAACTTGACGAAAAAATGCTCGTCGTCAAAACTTCGCAAGGGTGCGCTGTAAGCAGATAAACCACCTTCTCATCTACGCTCTCCAGCGATGAAGAGAATCAGAGCAAAGCCATAAAATAATAGCCGAACAAACACAATTATATTACACAAGGTGAAGACAAACGCTCACGCTTCTGTGGTCGAAAGCAAAAAGTAAAATATAGACTATGTACCAGTAACTCGTTGGGAAAGTAGGTAATATCCCCAAGCGACTTCTCTTCTTGTCGATCACACGACACGAAGTTTGGAATCCATCTACACACTCCAGCAAGCTAGAGAAGGCAGATACGTGATGACAGCGACAGCGTGAGGCAAAGACGCAAACCCCTAACCCACAGCAAAAACTGTCCATGCGACTACGATGATACTAGCAATGCCGTGACGTTGATGACTTGATGATCTTTACGACAAAAATTAAGTTTGAAGCCATAGTATAGGCCCATTTGAGGAGCCCCACCGAAAAGAAGTGATGAAGGATATTTCAGATAAGATTTCTTAAGCTGAAACATTTACCAAACCCCGCACAGAGTTGTTTCAATTAATTGTGAAGCTACAAGTATGTCTTGACATCGAAACCATTTGCGCGATGAAAAGCGTTCGTTCTAAGAAGCGACCATGGCGCTATTACTGTGTTTTGGTGAAGCCAATTTCGATACAATGTACAACAGGTTTTACATTTGAAAAATAAATAAATAGTGATTTTCACCAGGCGCTGTATGAGCAGCTTGTGCTGCGCTCTGAGGGCATGGTGAGAATAAATCAAAACATTCTTCAGTATACTAAAATAATTTGTATGAATAAAGATCAACGTTATGTCGTCGAGTCCGCAGCATGTAATGTGCCCAATGCGTTTGAGCCCAATGCCGTCTTTAGTCAGTTCCTAGGGTCTGCTAGTATGACATTTTTTCATCTTTTCCTTTCCTTGCTTCCTCTTCATGTCTTGTCTTTTCTTGCTTTTCTTGTCTTTTCTTTTGTTTGCTTTCCATTTTCGTTTTTTCGATTTATTGTATTTTCTTTTCATTCCTTTATCTTCTCTTCTCTTCTTTGTTTCTTTTTTCCAGTTGACTTGCGCCTGTCGTGCGTACGCGTAGTGATGAGTAGTACGTGCAATCTAATAAAAAAACACACACACACACCAGCTGTGAGATCGCAGATTCAAAACGTATATTTGCAAGCTGTGTGCGATTCTCAGATCGCGCGTATTACGGGTTGCGTGTCCTCATTAAGGATATAGGTCGGCGACTCCCCTTACAACTACAGTGTAGCTAACAGGGTCAACAGGGTGATGTTAGTCAGTCTGTGCACGGAAACTATATAACCCGTTTTTGACGGGGACAAAATCTGACAGCTGTGGAAGGAAAAGCATCAGTTTATCAAGTGAATCCTGTAAGTCGAGTAACCGGTGAGGGGAGGGCGGAGGTTTTTGGACGTGAGGGCCAGGGTTTGATCAAGAGGGAGCCGGGGGGGGGGGGGGGGGGGGGGCAGCTTAATCTGTGCGTGGAAACTATAAATCCTTCAAGGGGGTAAATCTGACGGTTTTGGAAAGAAGACACCAGTTTAATCATGCATATCCTGCAAGTCGTACACCCAGTGAAGATAGGGCGGAGCATTCGAGGGGGTAGGGGGTAGGGGTGAAGGTGGGGGTGGGGGTGGGGGTGGGGGTGGGGGGGGGGGGGGGGGGGGGGGAGAGAGGGGAGGGCGGGGGGCGCAAGGTTTTATAACAACATATTTAGGTCGCATAGATAAGGGTTTGCTATACGCCTGGTGCTTAGTCTAGGCGATCGTGCGGGTGGTGGGGAAGGAGGGGGGGCGTTGGGGGGGGGGGGGGGGCGGGGGGGGGGTGAATGAAAGCTACGTCATGTATGGCTAGCAATATTATTACGTGCTATCAATTGCGTAGAAGCGTTTATTACTCTGAGTCTGTCCGATTTGTAATGTGGGTAGAGCGTTTGAAGAAAAGGGCGGCAAAAAACGGGGGGGGGGGCGGACATGAATTGGAACTACAGCATGGATGGCTAGAAAGATAATGATGAAGTGATATCAGCTGGCTAGGAGTGTTTACTACTCTGGCAGAAACTCTGGAAGATTTTGATTTTAGGTGGGGCTTTTGAAGACGAGGGCTCGGAGGGGGTGGGGCGGGCGGGCGGGACACGTCATTATGTGCGCGGAAACTATATATCCCTAACGGGGACAAATCTGGCGGTTGTAGCAAGAAGACGTCCCTTTATTATATCACCTGCTTGGTACCTGGTACTGTTTTGTATCCCAGAAGATTTGATGTTAGATGTGGTATGCAACACAATCGTTAGGTGTGGTAAACAACGTGTTATTCGTAAGCTTCATAATTTGTCATTGTGCATGGGTCGCCAGATATAATTTTCAATCGATAGGTACAACCATGTAGTTGCCACTTTTTTCAGACATCGCTAACTATACGAAAGATATATATACCAGTATATAGCGCAAAATACGACAGGTGAGGCGATGTGGTCATGCAATGTCACCACCAATGAGCCTGAAAGGGACAAGTGCGAATCGTCAGTGTTTCGAAAAAAAACGCTTGGTGTACCCGCGATCAATTACGTTACTTCGTTAGTCATACTTCGTTTTGCATAGTTTGGGAGGCGATACATACGTGGTAGTTTTTCTCGGGTGGCAAGCGGTGTAGTCGGTTTTTTCAGGATCGAGTGGTGAGACGTATGCACCAGTATGGACCTGACACATCATAGGCTGACTCCCAATGTCACTTTATTATATGTTTCTGGTGGAGGCATTAATTGCGCCAGCTGTGATATATGCGTGTACCACCTTTGGTTTGTTTGTGTTTTTTCCCTGGGGTATTCCTCAGCTCCAAGGTGACTAGAACCTGTCCTGCGACTAAAGAACTTGATTATGCGAGTTATTATGTAAGAACCGAAAAACAAAATAAATGTACATTATAAAACAAATAACTTGATACGGGACACAGGATACACACATACTACCTATGCTCGACCCGTCCGGTGAGACAACACTAACATACAAAAAATAGCTGCAGACAGCTTCTGAAGAAGAAAAATTGTTGATTTGATCATCATGAGTCTCAACCACGCCAGCCAGCCACTTGTTCGTGTATCAATTTCGTGCCTACCCGCCCAACTACAACAGCAGTACAACAACATGTACTTACTAGGAACGGACTTATGTTTTTACATGCATTCTCGACTAAAAATATTATTTAGACAGGGCCTCCACCACACGAAGTAAGAATGGCAGAGGCCTCCCCCGACCGATTCAGGAGGAGCGAGGAAGGTGAGACACCTTCAGGAAACAACGGGCGAAGAGGTGGGCCTCAGCTCGTCGGTTAATTTCGTAGGCGACTTGGAACAAGGTCTAAACAGACCCTTTGGCTGCTCTAATGTAACCTCCGCACGATCCCTAGTGTAATTGCACATATTACATTAGAATACATGTTACCAGGTGTACGTTCATTCATCTTATGTGTATTGTATGTGATGTGCCTCTCACTCTGGGTTGTTTGCTTATCGCACTCCGGCGAGCTGCGGAGATTGCGCCTGGGTCTTGTTTTTGTTGTACGTCAGCTACTTTTACACTATTAATACTTGCTACACCACTGCACATTGAGTCTATATGCTTCAAACCCTATCCACCCGTCCGCACGTGTCGTGATAGATGACGCGGCTACGTCATGCATCGATCGTACAAAATTATTTCCAAAACCGTCACATTTATCTCCCGAAAATAATGTATGGTTTCCACACCCAGATTGAGCTTCCCCGCCCGCCCTCCCCCCCCCCCCCCGATGACCTCCATGATAAACTGGTGGCACATTCTTTCGAAACCGTCAAATTATACCTTTGAAGGGTTTATAGTTTCCACGCACAAATTGAGCTACCCCGCCCGTCTCCCCCCCCTCCCCGCCCATCCCCTCCCCCTTTCTCAACCCACCGCCCCCTTTCCCCCCCCATCCCCCCCCTCCCCACCCAATCCCCCCCCCCCCCCCCATCCCCCCCCTCCCCCTCTCCATCCCCCTCCCCTCCCCCCCCCAACCCCCCCCACCCCCCCCCCCAAAGTGCGTACTCGCATGCATTCGTCGGGACTTTTCCTGGTTCACAAATTGGCTTGCGGAAAGCACGAGAGCGTGATGGGGTAGGAACACTTGATGAAAATCGGCGAGCAGTGGGATTGCTGAACCTCTCCATCCCCCTCCCCTCCCCCCCCCCAACCCCCCCCACCCCCCCCCCCAAAGTGCGTACTCGCATGCATTCGTCGGGACTTTTCCTGGTTCACAAATTGGCTTGCGGAAAGCACGAGAGCGTGATGGGGTAGGAACACTTGATGAAAATCGGCGAGCAGTGGGATTGCTGAACCTTTCGCGCGATGAAAAGCTGAATTAAGGCAAAAACCGGGGGGGGAAGGGACGACACCTGTGACCACGGCTTGTGCAGAAGCTAGAATCTAGTAGATGTGTGCGAAAAATAGAATGAAGAAAAAGATGCAGATCACCTGACTTCAATACGTACCGAAAAAGACATACTGCTTAAGACATACATATACATGCATGCGTACTCGTGGTAGCAACGGACGTGTTCCTAGTGATAAGCGTACCTACTCCAGCTTTGAGATCAAAGACTTTGTCGAAAATCATCTTTGCCAGCTATGTATGATACTCCGATCGCGCGTATTACGGGTTGTGTATCCTCATCAAGGATATAGGTCGGTGGCTCCCCTTGCAAATACAATGTAGCCGTAAGGGTCAACAGAGTGATGTTAGTCAGTCTGTGCGCGAAAAAAATTATACCCGTTTCTGAGGGGAACAAAATCTGACCGCTGTGAAAGGAAATGCATCATTTTATTATAAAAAATGAAAATACACTCCAGGTGTGAGATCGAAGATTTCGTCGAAACTCATCTTTGCAAGCTGTGTGTGATACTCCGATCGCGCGTATTACGAGTTGTGTGTCCTCATTGAAAATATAGGTCGGCGACTTCCGACCTAGGCTACGGTAGGGGGGTCCCCTTTTGGGCCTTTCAGTTCTGTGGCTAGGGGTC
This sequence comes from Undaria pinnatifida, assembly GCA_012845835.1. Taxonomy (NCBI): domain Eukaryota; class Phaeophyceae; order Laminariales; family Alariaceae; genus Undaria; species Undaria pinnatifida. Next base: position 7,380,485 of record JABAKD010000020.1, read on the forward strand.
ACTCGCGCGAGTGTAACCCCTTTGTTCCTATGCAATCTTACGTTTTCTTTACGTTTTACATTGACGATAAACAATCCGCAATGCAAAGGTGATCTAAGCTGCGCCAAATCAAGTGCCTAAACCATCTTCATCCGTAGGGTACAGAGCTACTAGTGCGAGTGGCTCAAACACACCATTGAAAATGGGGGTACCCCCCCCTACCGTAGCCTTGGTCTCCCCTTACAACTACAGTGTAGCCATCAGGGTCAACAGGGTGATGTTAGTCAGTCTGTGCGCGGAAACTATAAAACCCGTTTCTGAGGGGGACAAAATCTGGCAGCTGTGGAAGGAAATGCATCCGTTTATCAAGTGAATCCTGTAAGTCGAATAACCGGTGAGGGGAGGGCGGAGTTTGTAAGGGCGTGGGGGCCTAGGTTCGAACAAGAGCGGGCGGGGGCGGGGAGGGGAGGGGGAAACGGGCGGGGCTTCTCAATCTGTGCGAGGAAACTATAAATCCTTCAAGGGAACAACGGGCGAGGCAACCCAACCTGTGCGCGGAAATTATAAATCTATCTAGGGAACAAATGTTACGCTTGTGGAAGGAATGCATCAGTCTATCATGAAAATCCCGCAAATCGTACAACCAGAGAGGAGAAGGCGGGGCGTTTGAAGGGGTGGGGGAGGGGGGGGGGGGGAGGGGATTTCCAACAGCTTTCTGTCGCATAGATGTAGGGGATCGCTATTCACGTGGTGTTAGGTCTAGGTGACGGTGCGGGTGGTGGGGAAGGAGGGGGTTCGAGGGGGGGTCGGAGGGGGGCGAATTGGAGCTACAGCATGGATGGCTAGAGATATAATGAGGTGTTACCAACTGCATGGTAGTGTTTACTACTCTGGCAGATTTCGTCTTTAGGTGGGGCGTTTGCACAAGAGGGGGCGGGAGAAAAAACGGAGGGGGGGGGGGGGGGGCGGAATTAAGTTGGATCGACGGCATGGATTTCTAGAAATATACTCAGGCAATATCAACTGGTAAGTAGTGTTTATTACTCAGGTGGGGAGTAGGGAAGGAGGGGGCGACGGCAGGGGGGAGGGATGATTTGGGCTTCAGCATGGATGGCTCGTTAGATAACGAGGTGACGTCAACTGCGTGGTTATTACTCTGGCAGATTTCGATTTTAGGTGACACGTTTGAACAAGAGGGAGCATGGGGAAGGAGGGGGGGGGGGATGAGTTCGACGTACGAAATTGATGACTAAGGAGACAATGAGGTGATATAAGCTGCCTGGTGGTGTTTATTACTGTGGCAGATTTTGATTTTATGTGGGGCGTTTGAACACGTTTGAATAAGAGCAATCGGGGAGCGGGGGGGGGAACGGGCGGGACAACTCAATATGTGCGCGGAAACTATAGATCCTTCAAGGGAACAAAACCCGACGATTGAATGTAGAAGGAACGCATCATTTTATTTTGCTTGCCAGGTATTGTTTATTATTCTAGCAAATTTGATACTGGGTGTGGTATACAAAATAGTTTGTTTAGGTGTGGTATACAACGTGTTTATCTTCGTGGTGTGTTATTGTAGATGGATCGCAATATAGAGCTTTTCAATCGATAGGTGCAACCATGTAGTTACCATGGTTTCACCGTGCCATGTGGGGCTTTGACGTCGCTAATTATAAGACAGAGATACATAATGAAATACTTCGTATACAACGAGCGAGGTGATGTGGTCATGCAATGTCACCACCGTTGAGCACGAGGGGGGAAAGTGCAAATAGTCAAGTGTTTTGAATGAACGCTTGTATGTACCAGGAACAACAATAAATGCATTTTTTCGACAGAATTGGCGCGGCGACAGAGTAGTGTAGTACAGGATATTATGCACAAGTAAGCACATGTAGTAGCAGACGAGGTGTTAATTACATCAGCCGTCGTCAACGGAGTTGGTCCTGAGATAGTCAAGTGCTATCGAGATAGTACCGGTGCTGTACCGCAGTACGTCAGCAACAGGGTCTAACCATATGAAAAGGTGCCTCGTCAAAAAAAGCCACCCAAGAACCCGCGGCGGCAACATTAACACACAAAAATCAACGGCTCGCAATGTTGGACTGCTGTATTGTAGCTGCGGGAAGCGTTAGTGCTGCTGCTGTACCGCCGGTATTCGCTTGTGCGAGCCAGGATTGCGGTGCAACTCGGCTGCAAGGCAACGCAAAATATATACTGGCCCGTATGTAGTGGTACCCTCGTGGTACCACATGGTACACCACACACAGCAGGTACCACAGACAGGTAGGTACGAGTTTGATACCAGTTACCAGGTACCCGGTAGGATACACACGGTGTCAAGGCTTCACCAAACAGCTACAGCCACCAGTTGTCCGCGCGCCGAGCGATAAAAAATACTGCCGATAGCCACGGCCCTTGGGGACCTGCTGCTCCACCTAGGAGCGAGCATGAAGCTGCTTTTGGTGCCACTCACTACGTACGGTTGAAGTCACCGCCATATACATAGCTGCTGTGGCCTATCCGTGATCGCCTCCCAGTATTATTATAAAAATTAAAATACACTCCAGCTGTGAGATCGAAGATTTCGTCGAAACTCATATTTGCAAGCTGTGTGTGATACTCCGATCGCGCGCATTACGAGTTGTGTGTCCTCATTAAGGATATAGGTCGGCGACTCCCCTTACCACTACAGTGTAGCTATCAGGGTCAACAGGATGATTTTAGTCAGTCTGTGCGCAGAAACTATAAAACCCGTTTCTGAGGGGGACAAAATCTGACAGCTGTGAAGGGAAAGGGGGGCCTGGTTTTGATCAAAAGCGAGCGGGTTTGGAGGGGGGCGGGGGGGGGGGGGGGGGGAGGGGCAATTTGTGCATGTAAGCTATAAATTCTTTCGAGGGGATAAATCTGACGGTTTTGGCACCAGTATAATATTGGGGGCGTGGGGGGTGAGGGGGGGCAGCTCAATATGTGCCTGGAAGCTATACATTATTTTGAGGGGATAAATGTGACATTTGTGGAAATAATACATCAGTTTATCATGTATATCCTGGGGTAATTCGTACAATCAGTGAGTAAAGAGAGGGTGGAGTGTTCGTGGGGGTGGGGTTGAGATGGGTTGGGGGGGGGGGAAGGGTGGGGGGTGGGGGCGGGGAGGGGTGGGGGCGGGGGGACGGCTTTAGGTGAGGGGTTTGTTATACGTGTGGTGCTAGGTCTAGGCGAAGGTGCGGGTGATGGGGAAGAAGGGGGCGTTCGAGGCGGGGGGGGGGGGCGAAACACGTCGGCATGGATGGCTCTCGAAAGATAATGAGGTGATATCCTGTGCGTGAAGTGTTTATTAATGTGGCGGATTTCGATATTTAATGGGGCGTTTGAGTAAGGGAAAGCAAGAGGGGGGGGGGGGGGGGGGGATTTTTAGGAGGTGTAGGTATTATTATAAAAAATGAAAATACACTCCAGCTGTGAGATCGAAGATTTCGTCGAAACTCATCCTTGCAAGCTGTGTGTGATACTCCGATCGCGCGCATTTCGAGTTGTGTGTCCTCATTAAGGATATAGGTCGGCGACTCCCCTTACAACCACAGTGTAGCTATCAGGGTATTATAATATGGAAGGCCTTGTTCCTAGCAGGGTAGGGTGGGACGGCTGCCTACCGTCCCGTGTGTGTTCGGTTTTTTTATCATTGATTAATTGCGACGTTGTTGCACTATATGGAAGAGCATCATATATATAATGTATATAGCAGGGAGGGGGGGGGGCATCTCTCTACCGTCCCCTGTACTCGTTATTATAGGATTAAGTATACGCGTTCTTTTTTTATAGGATTGAGTATAGCGTTGTAGGGAGGGGACGGTGTCAGGTTCTCCTCCTCTTGACGTGAGGTGTCGGGAAAAAAAAAAATCGGGCACCCTCGCCCGGAACGCGATGTAATCATCATTATTATTGCGTGATGATCGATTCGATGCAATCATCATTATTGCGTGATGATCTATTTTAAGCACGAACCGGCGTTAAGGTTTCGCAAGAATAACGATGGTTGGCACTGCTGCTCTTGAATCTCGCACGAACAGTGATCGTAAGAATCATACTACAAACATCGATTGCACGAGTTGAACCCCCGTCGGAAAGCCTCGGTCAAGTGCACATACGTAGTTGAAGGTGCCCGTCGTCCATATAATATTAGACTTTAGATATATACATAGAAAAATGTATGACAAATCCTAGGACACGCGTCGGAAATATGTTTTGACCGTGTCGGCCTCAATACTATCGGAATCTCGGCACTTCAATATCTCGAGGGTTTTTTATTCCTTCGAGTGCTCTCTTTAATGACCGGCTTTCGTTCCCCCTGCTTACCCCGCCATGAACGCGCGCGGGGGCTGAGAGAGACAAGCGACAAGTAGGCACGATCTTGGATTTTGGGTGGCATGCTCCAGCAATTATTTGAATCCTTGCAGGGGGAATGGTAGTGCGCAAAAACAAAGGGGCGACATTTTAAAAAATTGCAGTAGTGGTAGGAATAACATATACTTCGAAGTATTAGAGATGCTACTTGTGCGTCACCATCATGCCGTTGCTTGATAACACTTCAAAGTCATCTGGTATACATTGCGAGTTGTTCGAACAACAGACAGTTATTATAAGTTTGTTATGTGTCGTTTATCGATGCGGTATTCAGCATGCAGAAGTCTCAGCAGTAATAACTTGGTTATGTACATGATGCACAGCCGTTTACTGGCCAGTCATGTTCAAAAGCTGGTACATGTAGTACGTACGAGCAATGCGGTGTCATCAAATATATGCAGCGGAATAACGTATATGGAGCAACATTCATGGAATATGATTTTAGGTCGACTGCCGGGGCGTTGACGTAGCTAAGCACCCAGAAGCAAACCTCAGGAGACATTGCCATACGTACGGTAGACCACAAGCAAGCATCAGGAAACGTTGCTGTAGATGGATCAGACAATTACCCGTAGAGTACATCTGTCCATAGCACACGCATTGAGCCGTCTCGATCAGGTGATGGCCAGGCCCACCTCGATCACTTCTCTTTGCTCACCATCAGCTCTCATCTGCTGAGCAAATGAATCGTCAATCAACATATTGGCCTAGGGTCGCCGAACAACATCTTCTCTGCTAGAGCTCTCTGCTCTTACAGGCTCACCCAACCGTGGCCTTCGTTTGCCTCAAATCATATATATATATAGGCTGTGTCTTCATCGGGTCATCCGGAAGCGAGTCTACGAGCGTACACCAGCTAAGAACTGGTACACGCCACATGCCACCTAAGGACTAATAGGTTTCGACCCTCGCACGCGTAAACGAGGAGAGCGGCAGCACGGATTCACGATCACCATCACTGAGGGCGGCTGTTCAAAGAATTTACTGCTGATTACAGGAGCTTCTTCATATCTACACGGGTACGACGAGAAGTATCAGACGGAGGACTACGAGTATTCGTTGGAAACGCGCGGTGGGTGAGTAAGCATATCTAGAGGACCCTGCGCACTCAATCAGAGCAATTGATGCCAGAGCTGTGATCGAGGTACCCAGAGGTATAGAACGCCACAACGTCACAGGTTGTACGAATTCAACCATCCATGCGCACGGGACCCTTCTTTGGATCGTCGAGGACCTCGAAGCAAAACCTCGATAAACTCGAGTAAACAACTGCTGAACGTTGCCTCGACTCCAAACAAGCGGGTCGTTCTGCGCAACAGCGGTACAGACGCAACTCTCGACGGTACTAACTACTGTCTGTTGATAGAGCTCTGACCTCTAATTCAAGGACTTCACGTGTGGTCATCGAGATAGACCGACCAAAATTTGAGCCCAACGCACCTCTCGTTGCGGGCCATAGGCTTCACGTGTGATCATCGTGATAGATCGACCAAAGCTGCCCAACGCACTTCGTTGAGAGTGCGGGCCAAAGCCGTGACTTCTCCGTAAGGACTCGCCAAACTCCAAGCGACAAGGTTTATGAGCACTACCGGCAGTAGAGTAGCTGTCTGTTGAAGGAGACTCTAATCATCAAGGTGACTACTTGTAGTGCAAGCCAGCAACCAGCAGCATCAGGTACTACTACTGCTGTATTTTGTTGGAACTCCGATTTTTTGGGGGGAAATCTTCATAACGCTTTCGATACTAACACAAACACCACTACTGCACTTGAAACGGCCCTTTAATACAGGAGCTCGTATCATTCGTGCGGCGCGATTACTGGTACTACTACACTGCTGTACAAGTACCGATATCATACAAGACATCTGAGTGAACTGCTATCTGGTACCTATTCGTCACCACCATGGGGGAATCCAACAGCAGCACTTCATTCGCCAACGCCATCAAAGGACTAAGGACGTTCAATGGGCGCAGCCCAGCTGATTTTCGAGATCGGCACATAAACGATCAGCGGTTGTAATTGGAGTATCCAGACGCGATATCACTAACCTCATTAAAGGGCATCCTCGACTTTCCGAAGCGACGGCCGGTACTGGACCTTCACCAACACTCGCGCAAGAAATCGCAGCTTATGGAAAAGCAAATCAAGATATGTACGCCATGCTTTTTCTACTAACGGAAAAACCAGCATCTTTACTGGTACTCAAGCACGAGGATGAGACTGGGGCGACCGGTGATGGACAAAAGGCCCTACAAGAACTTTTCTCGAAGCACAAGGTCACTGACGAAGTGATCCGGACGAAAATGGACAAGCTCGTCAACACCAACATGGAGCAAGGAGAAGATCCGGACTCCTACTTTTTGGAAAAGACGCTCGCGCGCTCTGAGCTCGAGAAGATGGGCGAGATGATTTCCGACTGCAGATTCAAGGACATCTGTGTTTAAGGATTCACGGCGGAGTACAAAGACATCAAGATGATGATGTACCGAGACCCGACTTACGACATCGATCAGATGCAAAGCACGATGCGCCATCAATATTTAGATGATCTTTCCCTCAACAGCGACATCAAAATCATTGGTCGTGGCGTAGTTATTACTGCGGCATCGACTTCCAGTCATTGCGAAAAGAAACGGCACTACGCCCGCAACTGCTGGAAAAGAAAGGACAACAACGACAGCAAATCTGCTGGCGCCCACAACAAGCAGAGGAACAAGGAATCTTCAAACGGCAAGGCAGCATTCAACGTTGGAGCTGAGCACAAGTGGTGCTCTGCCCTCAAGACTACCTCGCACGACGACACGGAAAGTTTCAAGCAAGGAGCGCCACGCCCACCGCAGAGTGGATGCGATGATACTGCCTCTGCTATACAAGGCGCGAGCACACGCCCCAACGACGACGAAAAGCCATCCCTCAACTTCGACATTGGTTTCGAAGAGGGATTCGCGTTTACAGGGCTGCGAGCTGGTGGCGGCCAAAGGGTTTTTCGCCCCAACAGGGTCAGGTTCACGATGATTGTAGACAGCGGCGCGTCAGACTACTTGATAGACGAGAATCGGATTCCAAGACAGCGGAAAAGCATGAAGGATTACAAGAAGCTAAAGGACCCCAAGACCATCATGACCAACGGGAACAAGGTATTCGCAACAGCAATAGGCCCCATCTAGAGAAACATAATCGGCCAGGCTGGCAAGCGTGTTCCTGTTCGCATCTCGGCCACGTTCGTACCTGGACTTGGACGCCACGTCTTCTCCTCCATCAAAGCAATGCAATCAGGGGTAAGCACTATCCTCGAGACAGGAAACCCCCACTTGCAATTCGTCAGTAGCACTTCGCTTCCGCTCACCCGACACCCAGAGGACAAGGGCGTATGCTCTTACGGCGTATTTCTTCGCACCCTGGGCGACACGGCTGATACGTCATGAACGCTTGCTGTAGTTCCTGCAGCACAGGCAAGCGACGACGCCAATCAAGGCGGTTGCACCTTCGAAGAGATCCAATAATTCTGCACCAACTCCAGAATAGCCATGGAGCACACCACGACGGTAACGCCCCAACGAAAGAGGGTATCCACGCGGTATGGACATAATCATACGACCCACAAGGAGTGCACACCAACAGGCAGAAACAACACGCCTGAAGAGGCTACTGTCACGGAGACTGAGCGCCAACATGCGTAAATTCTGGACATCACGACCGAGAAAGATATGGTCACTGAGACGGAGCGTCTTTTCGCGCTCGTCCAGGTCATGCTACACTACTACGACAACAACCTTCTGGAAGAGCAAACGTTATCAACAACAGCCGAAGCGTCATCATCACCAGATACTGGAGAATCGTAATCAAGAGCTGGAGCACTACCGCAGGAGGTTGGAGTGGCCTTGACAGAAGTTACACCTGCCAATACGCCCGGGGACGCACATTCTACTAAACCTGGGGCCGTACCGAATGTACCGCATGGCGAGACCGACACTACAAGACCCAATCCAAGAGTCGAGGATACCTTTGACAACACGCACGCAACCGGAGCATCGAAGACAACCCCACCGACGAAGTGTGTAAACTTCACCTGCACCGAGAGAGACCCGGTTCGTATCTCGGAGGAGGAAAACCGAGTGATCAAAATCCCCGACGACATACAAAGACGCCATTCATTTCACGGTTTAGCATCGCCTGGAATCACTGGAACCGGAATCACCGGGGCAGGGATCTCCAAGGCATCTTCGCTTGGGATCTTCGCAGCAACGTCATCTGGATCACCATAGCCTCCAAGTCCAAGTGACGGACAACAACGGACAACAGACCAAGCACATCTAACGACGTCTACATCAACAACGTCTACACCGACAACGTCTACACCAACAAGGTTAAGCCACTGAAAGTGTGAAATGCGTAATCTCTTCATCAAAGCTGTACGTAGAGTGCCGCATGTTCTCTTTGTACGGGGCGAGCAGAGACAACGACGGGTGTTGTGCACGGTTTGGAATTTGCGAAATATCGCACTTAGTACCAAGTAAGGGTACAAGTCGAATAGATAATACCGACTGGACAGTTGAATTTCAAATTAACTCTGCCATCTCCGGTACCTTAGGATATACGGCCGGAAAAATTCCCCACTTGGACAAGAAAAACGGAAGATTACGACACACAAGAGGTGATGTCTCTCTAGGTTAAGTGGTCTTTGTTCAGCTGTAAATCGCTGGCAGTGCCCCTTTGTTCATTTGTTTGACGGCGGCAGGAACATTGGTAAGCTGTTCATTCCTATCATTGTAGCGGAATGATGAACATATTCACCGTAAAAGACTACCTCAAACACTTTCTATTCCTTGGTTGATTAACCGACCGAAATATAGTTCACGTCTGATCATTCTAGTACTGTGAGCTATTAATAGTAAGTTTGACTTGCACACACATGCAGAAGCACGTATAGTGTAAGAGCAGGACTTTTTCGTGTCCGCGTACCTTGTGCTCACCCCTTGGGTATTTTAGCACCATGCGTTTCCTCTACGCGAAACATTTTTCCCAACATTTATCATTGTTGCTGCATGCATTCTGTAATGGACGTTTTTAGCATGTAAAGCAGAGTAAGAAAGTGTTAACTTAACGAGAGGAGATATTATATATGCTACTTGTCAGTAACCATCATGTCGTTGCTTGATAACACTTCAAAGTCATCTGGTATACATTGCGAGTTGTTCGAACAACAGACAGTTATTATAAGTTTGTTAGATGTCGTTTATCGATGCGGTATTCAGCATGCAAAAGGTTCAGCAGTAATAACTTGGTTACATGATGCAATGCCGTTTACTGGCCAACCACATTCAAAAGTTGGTACATGTAGTACGTACGAGCAATGCGGTGTCATCAAATATATGCAGCGGAATAACGTACATGGAGCAACATTCATGGAATATGATTTTAGGTCAACTGCCGGGGCGTTGACGTAGCTAAGCTCCCAGAAGCAAACCTCAAGGAACATTGCCATACGTACGGTAGACCACAAGCAAGCATCAGGAAACGTTGCTGTAGATGGACCAGACAATTACCCGTAGAGTGCATCTGTCCGTAGCATACGCATTGTGCCGTCTCGATCAGGTGATGGCCAGGCCCACCTCGATCACTTCTCTTTGCTCACCATCAGCTCTCATCTGCTCAGCAAATGAATCATCAATCGACATATTGGCCTGGGGTCGCGGAACAACATCTTCTCTTCTAGAGATCTTTGCTTTTTCAAGCTCACCTAACCGTGGCCTTCGTTTGCCTCAAAATCATATATATATAGGCTGTGTCTTCATCGGGTCATTCGGAAGCGAGTCTACGAGCGTACACCAGCTAAGAACTGGTACACGCCACATGCCACCTAAGGATTAAAAACTTGTTGTCAGCCCTGTGCTATGCTGCTCCGAAGAGTGGCTGTCCATGTTGCTTCGCGTGTCATCCTTGAGTGAATGTTTACGTCTACATTTTACGGTGTTGCTGTGGTGAGGAGATCGACTTGAACGCCTCTTGCCCTTTGTGCTCCGCACCCCGTGAACCGCGAACGCGTGCGGGTTGTCAAGCACCCTCAACAATTTGTCGCTCCCAAGAAAAGGTAGTTTCATGGGGGACAAAAAAACGATATTGGCATATGCCTTTGTGCTTGATAGGGGGAGTAGTAGTGCGCACACACAAAAAAATGGAGATACAGTGTGGTAATAAGTCATGTGAGTCGACTGATAATTTGATAAAGATAAGTCAAAAGTTCATAACGTAAGTTGAAATTCAGTTTCGGAAAAGATCCAAGGAGCAAGAGGTTAAGACACCTACATACGAGTACCTGGTGTTGGAGTTGGCCTTCGCTTGTAGTCGTGGGTAGATCTTGGAGTAGGATATGGATCTATCTGGGTAGCTGAAATAATCACGAGGTGGAAAGGTCGTCGTTGGGTAATACGTAGATTGCTGGGAGAAGTTGCGTATTACTATCGAGGCACAAAAGAACGGGTTTTGTATGTACGGAAGAAGTTTGGAGTTATTGCACGTTGACCAATGAGATCAACGCGGGTGGTTACTTGTACCTGTCCTGGCATACCAAAGGGAACCTTGGATCAGGCTGTCTGGTTGCTGACTCGCAAGCGAAGCACGCAGAGAAGAGAGAAGCATCGTCACCGAGGCAGGTTTAAGGTGTAATATTCTGGCTGATTTCTGCTGGAAGTGAGCTTGTCCCGTCTTTGACACTACTTTCATTTTGCGTGGAAGCTCATAAACGCTTCCGTGGAAGATTTCACCGCTTTCATGGAAGCTTCCATGGAAGACATGGAAGCGATGGAAGCTTCCATAGCTTCTATGAAACTACTCACGAAAGCATCCATGAAAGCTTTCGTGGAAGTAATGAAAGCTTTGGCGGGAGTTATTGAAGCTTTCATGGAAGTGACTTCCACGGAAGCTTTCATGTAAGCAGCCGTCGAAGCTTTATTGAAAGAGTTGGAAGATATGAAAGCTTCCTCGGAAGTAAATTCCACGGGAGCTTCCACGAAAGCTTCCGCGTACGCTTCCATGGAAGTGACTTTCACGAAAGCTTCCATGGAAGCTTTCATGAAAGTAATAAATGCTTTGGCAAAAGTTATGAAAGCTTTCATGGAAGTGATTTCCACGGAAGTTTTCATGGAAGCATCCGTGGAAGCTTCCATGGAAGATATGGAAGTTATGAAAGCTTTCACCGTCATAAATTCCACGGGAGCTTCCACGAAAGCTTCCACGAAAGCGTCCATGGAAGTAACTTCCACGAAAGCTTTTATGGAAGTAACTTTCACGAAAGCTTCCATAGAAGCTTTCAAGGAAGTAATGGAAGCTTTCGCGGGATGTTATGGAAGCTTTCATGGAAGTGACTTCCACGGAAGCTTTCATTGGAGCTTCCATGGAATATGTGGAAGATAAAAAAGCTCCCACACACGTAACGTCCACGGGAGCTCACACGAAAGCTTCCACAAAGGTTCCATGGAAATAACTTTCACGGAAGCCTCCATGGAAGCTTTCATGGTAGTGATGGAAGCTTTTGCGGAAGTAATGGGAGCTTGCATGCAAGTAACTTCCACGGACGTCTTTATGGAAGCTTCCGTAGAAGCTTCCATGAAGGATATGGAAGATATGAAAGCTTCCGTAGAAGTAACTTCCACCGGAGCTTCCACGAAAGCTTCCACGAAAGGTTCCATGAAATCTTTCATGGAAGTAATGGAAGCTTTCGCGGAAGTTATGGAACTTGCATGGATGTAATTTCCACGGAATCCTTCATGGAATCTTCCGAAGATATGGAAGATGTGAAAGCTTCCACGGAAGCAACGTCCACGTAAGCTTTCATGGGAGCTTCGTTAAGCTTCCGTGAAAGCTCCCATGGAAGACATGGAAGAAAGCTTCCGAGGAAACAAATTCCACGGGAGCTTCCACGAAAGCTTCCACGAAAGCATCCAGGGAAGTGATAAAAGCTTTCGCGGAAGTATTGGGAGCTTCCATGGAAGTGGAAGTTACTTCCATGGAAGCTTAGGGTTAGGGTCAGGGTTAGGGTTAGTGTTAGGGTTAGTGTTAGGGTTAGGGTTAGGGTTAGGTTGCTTCCGTGGAACCTTCCGTGAAAGCTTTCATGGAAGCTTCCGTGGAAGTTGTTTCCATGGAAGTTGCTTCCGTGGAAGCTTTCATGGAAGCTTCCGTGGAAGTTGCTTCCGTGGAAGCTTTCGTGGAAAATTTCGTGCAATCTTCCACGGCATGGAAGCTTCCATCGTTTCCATGGAGGCTTCCACGTTTCCATGGCAGCTTCCATTGCTTCCATGCAATCTTCCATGGAAGCGATGGAAGCTTCCGTGGAAGTCGTGGAAGCTTCCATGGACGCGATCGAAGCTTCCACGGAAGCTTTCACGAGCTTCCAATGAAAATGCAGATAATGCAGGTGGCCCAGCTTGTCTTTCAGGTGGAGGCTGGCGTCGAAAGCTCGATATTGCCATTTGGGATGGAGCTTGACTCAGAATTCGGACCATAGCGTGGGGCTGCTGCTGCCCCTCTCTCCGCCCCCCGTGCTCCGAGCGGGGGGTGTGCAATAATATGATACAACTTCAAAAGCAAAAAAAGAGAAGAACATGAAAGTCGTGGAACAGAACTGATTGCAAGAGAGCAGTTGTATGGTCGGTATGTTTATAGAGCATATTTCCCGGGGTTTGTCGTGGTTACCCTTTCATGTCAAAAGCTCGCTGTGTGTCGCTTGGGGCCGTCCCGAGTCGATGCACGATATGGCGGTCGGATGAGACTGAAGTAAGCGAGTATCAGGCGAAAGCGGTCAGTATGTGACGGATTGGTAGGCAGACAACAGCAGAAGGATATGATGGTCAATTACACCTGATTCAGCAATCGTGTTTCTTGACCAGTTCTCGAAGCCAGAACAAGCATTTCTTTCGTCAGATGGAAGAACCTGCAGATGTTGTATGAAATGAGTATGGACAGCTAGCGGGCATACAGCAGTCTCGCGAGTGAGATTCACCAGACCGCGTGAGCCGAGTCCAATTCTCATTACATTGCCGACGAGTTCTTATCCTTATTACATTGTCGTTGTCCTGTAATGCCGTCTGCTGGGATACATGCTTGCAAAACGCTTCAAGAACCGAACTGCACTGAAAAATGAGACGATCGGATGTACGTGTCTTCGTACCCTGGCGCGTCGTACGATCGGCAACTTGCTTTTTCTTCGCAATCACACTGTTCCTCTTTGCTTTTCGAGTGACCACAGCGGGCGGAATTTAAGGAAGAATTAGTGTTCATATTGATAAACTTTATTGCGCCAATGTTTATGTCCACCGTCGTACATGTCATACCCTGCAGTGCCCTCCTTCGGCGCTCGACGCTGCTGCTGCTGCTGCTGCTGCTGCCGTGCGAATACGTAGTTCTCGGTTGAATCATCTCAGCCGTGCTTCCGTATCAGTTTTCTCACTCCCACGCGCCCGTCAGTGCGTTGTTTTTACCGTATCATGACGATCTGACAGCCTTCTTCTACGTCACACCTGGTGGCCAAAGTAGTATCAGGCACATTCGCAGTTTCTCAGCATGCAATGGGCGCTGCGAAACAATTTTCTTTTCGCGGATCTAGGATTTTGTACAACAAAACAGATTGATGGTTTTGCAGGCAGCCAACCTGCGCCAGTCATCGATAGTGTTGGTTAGGAGTCGTTCTACGAAACCCCCCCCATCTTTTCTTCAACGAAATTGCTGTTTTTTCAACCAGCTCCCGGCCGTATCTCCTGATATACGGTGCCCCTTGTCGCCCCGATGTCATCGTTCGATAGACCTTTGCAAGCATGAAAATCTTCGAGGATGCTTTCCACATAGCGCCCTTACTCATGTCTAGCAGCCATGACATGTTCGTCAAAGATAATCGCAGGTTTTGGTGGGCGCTATCGCAGAATCAGTCGTAGCCGTAGACAGTGATTCATAAATCACCTGGGGCCGTGCATCCCGTTTTCCGCCTCTCTGATCACTGTTTGTGACCGCCGATTCCTGTAAAGTAGATAATCAAAATTGTGCGGTATCGTCTTGCCCCTCGATCGGGACTTCCGATATCGTACAGAACGGTGTGACGGAATAATTCGGATATATTGGACCCGTGTTTCCATGAGCCCCTGTTTTGTTTTTCCGTTGTACAGCAGGAAGCCGATGAAAACAGGAGTCATGACCTCGATTTGTCATCAGCTGCACAAATTTTTGCATGGATGAGCCATGTTATGTGTCATTTCCCCAGTAGACTGAAGAAAGAAAGTCAGTAGGAGACGTGAAAAATCTCCGGTCGTTTTGATCACACGATTAAGTTAGGCGCTTTAGGCAGTGCAAATACTTGTAGCGAACGAGGTTCGCCCATTGCGTCTCCCCGTTTCCAGAGTAGGAAACCAGGTACCCCTGGCAAGGTGCCTCGATTTGATGAGCTACAGCTAGGTGTTGGTTATGGCAGCATATCAAAATACTGTAGTTTTGCACCCCCAGAATATTGTCGCCCATCACCAACGAGCCCAAAGGGCGATCCCGACATCCACGAATGTTTCCGCACCGGTTACGCCCGTTACAGTACCGGTATCGCCTGTGATGGCCCTTCAACAGCGTACTCAAATCTGTTCAATCGCATGTTGCTCCGCGGCTTCCTTACCGGTTGTTCCAGGACAAGAAATACCATTGCCTGCATGAGCAAGCAGTTTGTCTGGAGGATGTTAGATTCCTCTGACCAAGATCGTTGTAACCGCTTGTTTGTTTATTCTGACCATGATTGTTGTATATAGCCGATTGATTTTTAATATTCCTCTGATCATGATTGTTGTAGCCGATTTCTTTTCCCGCATGCCATCATTTGCTTGGGAGGTGATTTCAGTAAGCCCCTCTTATTAACAACACTTACACGTCAAAGAACACGCAGGGTCGCATGCACGACATTCGCACCCTGGCAACTCTTTGAAAGGCATTTTTTCTGTCGACGATTGCAGATGAGGCAGTCTCGATTCAAAACAATGAAATAACAAACCACGTCGGCCGAGCCTGTATCAACGCCGGTATCAGCTTGCCGGTAAGGCCTGTGCGGTCGCTTCAAAACACGCACAAACTAATTTTATCGGTCGTGACGGCTCCGCGCCACCCCTGTCGGAATTCTCATAAAAAGCGATTTGGTTCCCTGTCTGGCAGATGTGTCATCCAGAGCATGTTTTTTTTTTTTTTCGCACGCTTCCACTTTCCAGCGTCTGGACAAGCCGTGGTCACAGGTGTCGTCCCTTCTCCCCCCCGGTTCTTGATTTCAACTTTTATCGCGCATAGGGTTCAGCAATGAATCCCACTGCTCGTCGGTTTTTCATCGAGTGTTGCAAACTCACGCTCTCGCGCTTTCCGCGAGTCAATTTGTGCACAAGAAAAAGTCCCAACGAATTTATACGAGTGTGCACTCGGCGGGGCTCGACCTCACGAAACTGACCTATACCAGGCTCAAGGTTAACCTGATACGCCACCGAGGCGACCGGCATATGTAGACCTCCCTGACTCTAAGATAGAGGTGCCTGAATTCTTATCTGGCTTTCAACATTTCTGGGAAGGAAAATCAACGTCATACTTTCCCGCCAAACAACCCGTGTCCGAGGTCACGCCGGGCCTCATGCCAGACGCACATACCCCGGCAAAGTTTTCATTGACACGGGTTCCCCACAGCAGTATTTTGTACGAGTACGTTCTCTCATAGTGGAGTCCGCCCGAAGGATTGACTGACGCACGTAAATGTCGATGGTTTTTTCTCCCTTTACTTTATAACAGCAATCAGCAGTTACTACTACTCTGTTGTGCGTCTCAACACGCTGTGTTGTTTTTGGTCGAAACGTCTCTTGCGTACAAAAACGTTTTTCAGCAACGATGAGCGCAGTTCGATCAATATTTGCCGGATCTACTACAATCCGCAGACCCGCTTGTTGGATAATTGGCAGCTCATCGGTTCTTGACACCATCATTCAAGCCTGTCAGGTTTAGCCAAAGGTGTATGGTAGGATAAGGATTTCGGTCACCGTCACACCACTATTTCAACGCTTCGACTGATGCTCGTGCACCAATGTCACCCGCGGGCCTTAGTCGAACAATCCTTTTGGTAGACGGGTATGTCAGCGAGAGTTAAATCAGAATCGTGTATATGCCGACGTATAACATTGCGTAAATCCGCGAGACGTCGCGCGCGGAAAACACCCGTTGTTATGCCACTGATTTCCCGCCCGCTGCCATTTTAGTTGGGAGGGAGAGTATCGTTCGATTTTCCACATCCGCTGCAGAAAATAATAAACTGGCTCATGCATTATTATTGTATATGGATTACCGGGTTTGGGATCCGAGACCAATACAACTCACTGTGAGATTGTCAGACTTACTTTCGTTTTTGGTTTGCCGAAGCTGTAACATCACCCACGTATGATCCGATAACAGGTGTTCCCGAACGCACCAACACGTTGCCGCACAGCATGCAGAACATCGGGGGCCTGGCACTGTTTTGCTGCCTGACAGGTTACGTCCTTACCCCAGGGCATCAGAAACCGGCGAAGAACGTTTGACGAAAGGCGAGAAGAAGCTCGGACTTATTTTATGGTGGATGCTGGAGGACGACGGCTCGGACACGTTCCCAACGCCTCGTCGCAAGGGGACACCAGATCACCCAACGCCGCCAATTTTGTTTTGTTTTGTGTTGTTTTGTTCGGGGTTGTGTTTTCGTTTTTTGGGGCATTGCAAGTAAGAAAATTAAATGGTAGACAGGCATGGGCGCAGCTCCGTCGTTGCAAAATTGCCAGTTATCCGGTGTTTCCTTTGGGAGAAAAATGTTCAGAGATTCATGTTTTCTTTCGAAGGAGGACGGGTTGTGCAGGGTAGGCCGGTAGGGCGTTATCTGGATCGCGAAGATGGGTTGCATCCTGGGTGGACCGGAGGCGTAGTAACGATAGTATTGAAACGGTTGCATCCACGCTCTCCGATTTCGCTGAGGCTGCCGTTCGGGGAAGGATTGGGGACATGGAATCGCTTGCATCAACGCCCCCATATTTCGTTGAGGCTGCCATTCGGGGAAGCATTGGGGATTTGGAATCGCTCGCATCAACGCCCCCAGGTTTCGCTGAGGCTGTCGTTTCGGAAAAAGGGAGGGATGGAATTCGGGTTTCATCGTCGCATTGACGGATTGACCATGTTGGAGTATCGAATAAAATTTTCAGCTTGCTACCCCACGTTACTCTAAGGGGCATGGGTGAGGGAAACAAAGCTTGGATTATACCTTGTGCTTCGGTTAGCGCTCAGAGCGAGACTGTTCTGTCCTTCTGTCATGATTGATTGTTCAGTCTGAGTGATCATTCAAGTTTTTGTTCGGATTGCGTTGGGTTCATTAAACGTCTCAGTGATGAACACGTACGGTTGCCATCAAATCAATTGCGTGGGATTACTGTGATGACTTCTTACCTTGCCGTAATTGTTTTTGAGTAGCAAACTGTTTGGTTTGCTACTAAAAAGCAGGGTGGGCCAATGAGGTAAGAATTCATGTAAGTCAATTTATAATTTGATGAAGATAAGTCTAAAGTTCATAACGTAAGTTGAGAAGCCAGGTTCGGAACATATCCAAGGCGGAAGATGTTGAGACACCTACATGCGAGCACCTGGTGTTGGAGTTGACCTTCGCTCGAAGTCGTGGGTAGATCTTGGAGTAGAATGTAGATCTATCTGGATATTTGAAATAATCATGGGTTTTCGGTGGGTGGAAAGGTCGTCGTTGGGTACTACGTAGATTCCTGGAAGAAGTTGACAAGAATATGAAAGTCGTGGAACAGAACTGATTGCCAGCGAGTAGTTGTACGGCCGGTAAGTTTATAGAGCAGATTTCCCGGGGTTTGTCGTGGTTACCCTTTCATGTCAAAAGCTCGCTGGGTGTCGGTTGGGGCCGTCTCGAGTCGATGCACGGTATGGCAAGCCACCGGGGTCGGGTAGGACTGATGTAAGCGAGTATCAAGCGAAAGCAGTCAGAATGTGACGGATTGGTATGCGGACAACAGCAATGAAGAAGGATAAATGATGCTCGATTACACCTGACCCATCAATCATATTTCTTGACCAGTTCTCGAAGCCAGAACATGCATTTATTTCGCCAGATGGAAGGACCTGCAGATGTTGCATGGAATGAGTTTGGACAGCTAGCGAGCATGCAGCAGTCTCGCGATTGAGATTCATCAGCCGCGTGAACCGAGTCCAATTCTTATTACATTACCGACGAGTTCTTATTACAACTGTTAGAACTATTTGTAGTGGTACAAGGGCTCCGCATGGGCGCCGGCATTCGCCGGCGCCCATGCTTCGGGTAGGGCAGGGCAGCACTTCGACCACTTAAGGTGTAGCTGTCCGATTTGGCATGCATTGAACTTTAAAGTAATGCCAAGAGTTTCATACGAACATGGGATTCTGAAACACATGCTTCGACAAAAGAAAAAACGTAATATTATACAATAAAGAAGGCAAGGATAGGCGAAACAAACTATTAAATGCGCCGTCAAGTAAAAGTTGGCGTCTATCAAACAAAAATACTGAAAAGAGTATTATTGAGAACCTGCGTCGCCTCTAGGCGAAACAAAAGAGGCCTTGGCATTAATGAAGAGACTGCACTGCTGTCCCCGTGGCAATGGAGGTTCGAAGTCGACAGGATGCAAAGTCGGTTTGCATCAAACGTCGACATGAGGACATGTCAGCCGGCGAGGTTTTGGAAGATGATTGCTTTGTTTGTTACGTGAAGGCTGTCGCATTGATTGGTCTGCGTGGTCGCGGGCGAGGAGGAAAACGTAGAAGAGGAGGGCGATCTCTCGTTGAGGCGGCGTTGTCTAAGATTGGTGCGGGGGTGGCTTTGCTCGTACGGGAGGTTGGCGTAGCGCTTGTTCTCTGTTTTTTCTCGGGAAGGCGGGATATGTGTGTCTGCTGTCTTTTCTTCGTGGGGGCTTTCGCGTTGTCGAAATTGGACGCGTCCCCTCAATGCATAATATCCGGAGTGTCTCTACTATGACGACTGCTGATAGTGGCGTGCGTATTTCCTAGAGACTGACATATTATTTACTGGTAGTAACAATAATATACCTTTGCAACATTTTTTTTCTTCATCCCATTTATTATCCCCGCACCACTCTCGCGCTCCCTCCCAGTAGTAACTCAGATCCGGGGTCAATAGCGGGCCCTCCTCCTCCCTCCCCACTTCGCCACGTGCTTTCATTTTTACCGCCAGGAGAATCCAGCATTTTCTTCCCTCGTCGACTCGCGTCGAACCAACCCACGCTGCTAGGCGCTCTCAGCAGTTGATTGATGCCTGTTTTTTTTTTTGCATTTTTGCAAATAAAGTCAAATCTCATCGTGGTGGGTGTCGAACTCAAGGACAACCAAACGTTAGTAGTATTCGAGGGTAAAACCACTATTATTCATAGACCACCGGGGCGGCCGGCTAACAAATGATTGAAAAAAAACAAGATCTTTGCGTAGAGATTACATTCCCTCCCCCATATTGTATGATATTACGATGGTTGACGCGATATGTATAGAATAAAGCGCCAGATACCTAAATATCAGCGTACGCGGAGTTTTAGATATCATGAATAACGAACGACCGCGATGGCAGAGCACGGCAAAGCATAGCGCGTCGCTCTGCTAAGCTAGCGGTGCGCTGCTGAGCTGAGCCGCAGGGCTTCGCAGGGCACTGCACGGCGCTTCGTTGCTGTAAGCTATAGCGCTGCGATGGGGTGCTGGGCAGTGTCGAGCTGATGAGCCAAGCCCAGATCTCAGCCGCTGAAGCTTCGTCAAGTACAAAACAAATGGTGCGAATCAAAGAAAAGCTAAAGCTGGACCGTTCCGCAACTAATGCACAGCTGCCAGGCTGCAATTAGCGGCAGTAGGAAGTTCAACTTACTAGACAAAAAGGAAGAAAAAATCGCGAAAAAGTTCAAAATCGTGTTGGCAGAAAAACCAAGTTTGCAGGATGCAGCTGAAAGGTCAAGAAACAGGCAATATTTCAGTTGTTGTTGTTGTCGTTCTCACATTAACTCGCATAATCAAGTCCGTGGTCACAGGACAGGCTCCAGTCACTCTGGAGCTAAGGAATACCCTAGGGGAAAAACACAAACCAAAGGTGGTACACGCATAAATCCCAGCTGACGCAATTCATGCCTCGACCAGAAACATATAAAAGTGAAATCGGGAGTCAGTCTACGATGTGCCAGGTCCATACCGGTGCATACGTCTCATTACTCGCGCCTGGGAAAACCGACTATACTGCTTGCCAACCAAGAAAGACTACCACGTATATATTACACGTGGTATCTATCACTACGCATGCGCACAACAGACGCAAGTCAATAAAAGAAACAAAGAAGAGAAAGGGAAGGAAATAAATGGGTGCATGGGGCCAAGAAAAAGAAAAGGTAAATAAATCTCGGGGGGTCTACTGGCGAGTCTTGCCACCAGCACGATGCCACGTGGTTTTTCGACGATCTACAGCAGTTCTACGAACGACTTCCGATACACCCACCGAAGCACGGACCACCGGACAACTACGCGACCGACAGCTGGCCGTGGTTTTCACGTGTCTCTGTGTTGGGGGCCCCTGTGCGCTGCCTCTTGTTGGCTCTTGTTTGGGTAAAACATGCGGTGTGCTCGATGGTCTCACGGCACCAGAACCAGAACGTCCGCTCGTACGACGTATCATAATTACAGGAAATAAATGTAATACGACGTGGTATTTTTTTCTCCGTCAATATGAACATAAAACGGTTGTTATATATTGGAAAGAGTGATGCGTGTACGACTAAACTTGCCAACGGCACTCGTACTGCACTTTGAGCTATCTGCTGTGGTTCTGGTTGCTACTAGTTGCTGCTGTATGTGCTAGAAGTTTCGCCCTTCGGCTACTGCTGCTGCACCTGATGTTGTGTGTTTGCCAATGTTGTCAGTTGGCGTTCATGCTCGTCGTACATACTGCTGTTCTCACCCAGTACGTACGGGTTTCCTCGTACCTCGACGGCACGACGACGAGCTCAAAACAGAAGGGAGGTGACATGAAATGGCATGGACAATGGCCACATAGAGGCGAGCACAGCGGGATAGTTCGCTGCGAATCAACCGCACTCGTTCATGCCTACAGCAGACGCTGCCTGGAGTGTCAGCGGCCGTGCTACAGCAAAGGCCAAAGGCCGAAGAGACGGCTCTTCTACCTGCTTGAGATGCTGTTATATATAGACTATTGGACAGAGTGATGCGTGTACGACTAAACTTGCCAACTGCACTCGTACTGCACTTTGAGCTATCTGCTGTGGTTCTGGTTGCTACTAGTTGCTGCAGTATGTGCTAGAAGTTTCGCCCTTCGGCTACTGCTGCTGCATGCACCTGATGTTGTGTGTTTGCCAATGTTGTCAGTTGGCGTTCATGCTCGTCGTACATACTGCTGTTCTCACCCGGTACGCAAAATTCCAAACATTATCACGTACCGTTTGGAAATTATGCCAATTTTGTAAATCATTCGGGCGTTGCAGCCATTAAGATTCAACAATTTTTCCAAAATTCCTCCTCGACACTCGCTCGTCTCGCTCGGCGCCCGTCCGCGTTCACGTCGATGTGCGGAACGGACACGGCAGGGCGAGGGGCGTTGGAGCCGCCCCCCGAAGGCGGCGCTCGAACCAAGCCATATTCGACCGAGAATTCCAGTTCCGCGAATCGCATACTTAGGCCGAGACAAAAAACTCCGGACCAAAGTCCATGACATCAAGGAATGGCTCTATATTCAAGGAATGATTTTACATATGTTTATATGATAGGACTCACATTTTGTGTACCCTGAAAAAAAAAAAAAATTACAAACATTCAACGTATCCAGCATATATTAAAAAAGTTAAAATACACTCCAGCTGTGAGATCGAAGATTTCGTCGAAACTCATCTTTGCAAGCTGTGTGTGATACTCCGATCGCGCGCATTACGATTTGTGTGTCCTCATTAAGGATATAGGTCGGCGACTCCCCTTACAACTACAAGTGTAGCTATCAGGGTCAACAGGATGGTTTTAGTCAGTCTGTGCGCGGAAACTATAAAACCCGTTTCTGAGGGGGACAAAATCTGACAGCTGTGAAGGGAAAGGGGGGCCTGGTTTTGATCAAAAGCGAGCAGGTTTGGAGGGGGGCGGAGGGGGGGGGGGGGGAAAGGGGCAATTTGTGCATGTAAGCTATAAATTCTTTCGAGGGGATAAATCTGACGGTTTTGGCACCAGTATATTATTGGGGGCGGGGGGGGGGGGGGGGGGGGTTGGGGAGGGGCGGGGGGGTTGGGCGGGGGGGGGGGGGGGGGGGGGGGGGGGGGGGCAGCTCAATATGTGCCTGGAAAGCATATATATAGTCTTTATAGAAAGCGTTCGCATTATTGTCATACTACTACTTACTGCTGTGTGTTGTCACTCCAAGATCGTCTCCTACAACCGCTGACCCTGGCATGTACGTAGTATAGGCAGCTCCCCTTCACAGCAAGCGTTTTTCTGATATAGGCGTACTACTGAATTATCGTGGAGTGCGTGATCACGCTCGGGCAAAGTTTGACCTGTTGTGGTACCAAACAACCAATCAATGACTTACACTCCGTAGTCTACATACCGGTCCACGAGCATGTGTATCTTTTGAGTTGGAGTTCTTTTCGGGGGGCTGCTCCTGCTGCTGCTGTTGGTACTTACGAACACGGGAACAGTTGTTCAGACAAACGACAACAAGTAGATACTCACAGCAGTATAGATTAGTCCTGCTGAGCTGGAGCGTTTTTGTACCAGCACGAGCACGTAATACACGAGTATACGCAGACACTGGCAGCTTAATCTGCTGCGTAGCACTTGCTGTGCAGGATGTGTTGTGTGCTGCCAGTTCTTTTTACTCAGCCTAGTATCTATCATGATCATCAAAACAGCAAAGAGAGATAGGTGGTTGGCCAATTTTATTTGGTATCGGACGCGTAACACTAACTTTTGTTGTTTTTCTTTGGTAGCTTTGTGCGGCTTTCGCCTTTACTCTGCCACACCCCCCCTCCTACTGGCGAGTTGTCTTCCTTGCTGTGTGGCTACGAAGAAAACATGTAAAAGACACGGTCAGTCACCTTGCTGGCCCCGGGTCCTTGATCAGTCAAAACATAATGAGAAACGCACTCAACAAGTCTCGTTTATGGCCAAACCAAAGGGTCAGTCTGTACCCGAATGCATCTGATCGAAATCTGATGAAGCTCGGGATCAGCTCAATTTAACTGAGAATCGACACCAAGGCGTCCGTTGTTAGGTTGTATCGAACTCTTGGCATTACCTTAAATACTGTACGTGTAAACTATGTTCACGTGTGAAGGATTATTTTTTACTCTCTAACAAAAGTGGAATAAACCATATCGAGGTGCTACCCTGCCCTACCCATGCGGAGCCCTTGTATGTTATGAAAATTAATATACACTCCAGCTGTGAGATCGAAGATTTTGTCGAAAATCATATTTATTTGCAAACTAGGTGTGATACTCCGATATCGCGTATTACTGGGTGTGTGTCATCATTAAGGATACAGGTCGACGACGTCCCTTGGAACTACAGTGTAGCTTGTACCAGGGTCAACAAGGTGATGCTGGTCAGTCTGTGCGCGGAAACTGTAAAACCCGTTTTTGAGGTGGACAAAATCTGACAGCTGTGGAAGGAAATGCATCAGTTTACCAAGTGCATCCTGTAAGTCGTATAACCGGTAATGGGAGGGCGGAGATTATAGGCGGGGTTTACATAAGTGGGGGGGGACGGGCGGGGGCAACTCAATCTTCGCGCGGAAACTATAAACCCTTTACGGGCACGATTCTGACGGTTGTGGAAGGAATTCATCTATCATGTATATCCTGCAAGTCGTACAACCAGTGTGGAGAGGGCGGAGTGTTCGAAGGGGGGTGGGGGGGGGGAGGGAGGGGGGGGGATATAAGTCGGAGCTAGCTACAATATGGATGGCTAGAAAGGCAATGAGATTATATTAACTGTCTGGTAGTGTTTATTACCCTGGAAGATTTTTATTTTAGATGCGGCGACGGGAGAGAATAAAACGACGACGGGGGGGGGTAAAATCCCTTTAGGCCGCATGTATGTGCACCTGGGAGGAGCTGTACTATACGTGCTAGAGGTCTAGGCGATGGTGCGGGTGGTGGGGGAGGAGTGGGCAAGAGGGGGGGCGGGTCTGGTTTTTGCGTTTGTGTCTGGGGAGGGAGGGGAGAACAACGACCTTTTAGGATTTCTCCCGTGTGTTCCGACAACCATGCCTGGCTGTTTATATCAGTCGGCGCTTGCTCGGATTTAGCCGATCGAGATCTGATAATTAAGTTCGAAATCAGATTCACCTGAAAAAAAAGCTAGCTAATAATTGTAGTACATTGTTATGATTGTAAGTCTATATCGACCTCTCTTGGCATTTCCTCACATGCTATTCGCGCAGATTATGACTATGTGTGGTGATGTTTTTCACTCTGCCAAGCAATGACTCGAACAATTCGAAGTGCTACCCTGCCCTACCCGAAGCATGGGTGCCGGCTTATGCCGGCACCCATGCGGAGCCCTTGTACATGAATTTTAGGATTCTTTTTTGTAAGGGGCAGGGATTTGGTCAAGATTTTTTTTCGTATCGGCCTCAGTATGGGATTCTCGGAACTGGAATTACTCGGCCAAATCGCTTCGTTCGAGCGCCGTCTTCAGGGGGCGGCTCAAACGCCCCTCGCCCTGCCTTATCCGTTCCACACCTGGCCGGGATCGGATATGTGAGCTGAGCGAGGCAAGGGAGAGGTGCGCAAAAAAATGTGAAGGGAGCGATATACGCCCAAGCTATTCTTGGATATTGGCATATGCAAAGCTTGAACGAAACAAACATGGGAAAACATGTATTTCCATGTTGGCATCGTTTTTAGAATTGAATAAAACACACTCCAGCTGTGAGATCAAATATTTTGTCGAAACTCATTTTTGCATGCTGTGTGTGATACTCCGATCGCGCGTATTACGGGGTGTGTGTCCTCATATAGGTCGGCTACTCCCCTTTACCTAATACCGTGTAGCTTGTACCAGGGTCAACAGGGTGATGTTAGTCAGTTTGTGCGCGGAACTATAAAACCCGTTTTTCAGCGGGACAAAATGTGACAGCTGTGGAAGGAAATGCAGCAGTTTATCAAGTGTATCTTGTAAGTCGTACAACCAGTGAGCCTAGCGAGGAGGCAGTCAGCTAATACGATAGTATGCTTTGGCAGCACTGCCCTAGTACATCGTCAATGTGGCGAAAGTCCAATAGGTGCGGTAGCTCAGTAGTGCGGATTGATGTTGGAGAGTCCTGTTTTGAAGACTGGCAATGCGTTTCGAATTCTGGATTATACGTTTCGGACTTTGGACGTTTTGAACCTGTTGGATTTCGGGTTGTGGAGTTTTCAGACTTTGATTTTGAACTTCGGATGTTGGATTTTAGAGTCCCTGGATTGTGATTCTTGTTAAATGGAGTGACGTTTGGGCACTGTCGTACTGCACTATGTCTTTCTGCCGCTGCAGTGCAGGGAGAGTACTGTTTTACTCTATTTTTATATTGACTCGTTTTTTTTTCTCGAGGAAATGATAATGTGGTATCATACTGTATCAGCTTTAAAAGCGGGGAGGCTATTAATTGCACTTTCTTGATGCAGGTATGACAATGGGGGATAGGAGTTGCAATGCTATATTAGCGTTGTCGTATCGAGATACCGGGAGGACGGAGATCGGTCCCGCCTAGTTCCCCTGGCAATCGAGAGAAGCTAAAGGATGTATGGGTGGTACTCGAGAGGAGCTAAATATTGTATATGTATGTATAACTACACGTTCTATTGCCTGTACCTACTGGGGTCTCCACCACCCTAGCTATTGTCTTTGAAGTAGCACTGCCCTACAACGCGCCGAGGAGAGGCAGGAAACAGATACATGCTGCTGGCGGGCTGAGCCAGGAATGTGCCACGTCGACTTGTTGGGGGCAGAAACAGCAGCCACAGCAGCCATGTCGGGGTGGGTCCTTCATTAGGGTACTACTATGGATACTGGCATAGGCGTTGGGGTTGTGTGTTTTTTGTTGTGGTAGATAGATTCACAAACGTTGTGGGACTGAGAAACACCGATTAATGGTCGAAATAATGACCTTACTGGACAACATGTGCTAGTCGGATTCCTAGTTCGAAAAATGTGAGTAAACCAAATGTTTCGACTGCGTAAGAGCGTCCAAAACGATCCCCAGTCGGAACGGGCTTTTTTCAGCAGACGAGTGCGACGCCAATAAAATTTCCTATTAAGCTAACCTTTGTACATGGGAATCGGTAAATCGAAAAGGGCATTCCGCCAGGAAGTATTTTTCACTGGATACTCCTTGGAGTTCTACTTATCACCCGTCTTACCGATTTTGTTTGTCGTGATATTGCTGCTTTACGGCAGTCAAACGTCGGTTGGAAGCTCGTTGCTTCGTGCGTTCTCGTCGAGTATCGCGTGCTTTACGTGCCACGGCCTTCATCTATACCTGTTGGGGACATTGAACTTGGCCCAATGTCGCCAAGGTTGGGTTGGTGACGTGGATTTCTGTTGAGAGTATGCACCTTGGGTTCAAATCTAAGTTGATGCACAGTCTATTCGCACGAATACGATATGCAGTTGAGTCTTACGCTACGTTGAATCTTCGGTGGAACCTAGATGTAGACGTAGATTTGAGTATGTTAAAGGTTGTCCCGTTGTCCCGGTATTCTACCGGACTACGGACATTGTTCCGTGATGATCAAGTGGTGATGCAACCCATCATGATCACTCTCCCTTCTCTCTCCGTATTTCCCTTCTCTTCCTCTTCTTCTTCTTTTTTTCTCTTTGGCCTCAAGCGCCCTTTCCAACCTATCCCTTCTCTTTCTTATCTCAAATGATCTTAACAGACACTTCGGTGCCACCTCTGCATCTCTTCGCATAAAAGACAGAGACTTCACATAACCATTGTGTTCACAGGCTATGCACAGGTTATGAGCCTTCGACCTTCGATATAAACATCGATCGGCACGAAGCGACATCTCATCGAAGTTTGTCGCATAATGACGAAACGTTTGAGCGAAACCTTTAATAAGCCGGCTACAGGATCAGCATCAGCATCAGCATTAGCATCACCATTGGAGAGTCCACAAAAGCGGATGATGCGGTAGATAAGATCGTTAGAGCTCTAAACGGGATATTTAATGGGCTTAAGTTCGACGTATGGAAACGCACGGCTCAGTCCGTGATAAGTATGCGTCATGCCGGGATCTCTGATATCCTGGAAGGGTGTCCTTGCCCCGAGCCCAAACTAATTAGTCCTCGTCCATCTTCTAGAAATAATAGGAATTCACGAGCTTCAACTCGCAGCTAGGCCGCTGAGGAAACGGACATTCAATCCGGGGAAACAACCTCGGCTGCCAGAGCAAAGAATGTACAGCCAGAGGCAGGGAGTACTCCCGTGAACACGGCGCATCTGCTACCACCATCTTCAGGATATTGTACACTCCCAGCCGCAACATAAGTTTTATGGGCCACGGATGACAACATCTCGAACTTGGAAGACATCAAGCACTGGCACCGCGACAACCGTCTTCTCTTCGATTTCTTGTTCCTGAGCTCATCGAGAGCTGCGGCCAGTTTTCTTCTACAATTCAAGCCCAAACGAGGTGAACTTGCGAATGGAAAGCCTGCTTGGGATGGTATGGTTAGAAAATGTCAAAATTCCACCCGCCAACGTAGACGTATACTCAAACAAAAACTAACGCATATGGTCGTGACGGATGGGCAAGGCCCAGACGTGTTTTTAATTTAATAACACTATTTACGGGATGAATTGGTGGACATTGGAGAGGTATTCAACGATGACAGAATATTGGAGATGCTGCTGGAAGGACTCACGGATGAATGCCTGCAAACAAAATATTACGCCGAAGCAGATGATGACTTCACACTCGACCGAGCCGTGATGACAATGCGCAATATGTACGCAAATAGAGTTTTGCGGAACGGGCCTTCGCGACAAGCGAAGGGGCGTGAATCTGCTATGGTAGTCACGTCAACACCCTCAGCAGTAGTGACCTGTTCACACTGCAAAAAGCCAGGCCATCGACCCCAAAATTGCTTTAAACGCAAAGGAAAGATGTCGAGGGAACCCCCCCCCCAACACCTCAAAATTCGTGGTGTAGCCTGCATAATACCGATCGCCACGAGAATAACGACTGTCGATCTCAAATGCGGGACTAAAACATAACCCGTCACCCTCGTCCTGGTCAACAAAATGCCCGGTATAACAACAACCGCAGTGCTCACGCCAACACCGCCACAACTCCAACTTCAACAACGCAAAAGAAAGCTTACGTCCCAAGGATACATACTCCATCCTCTTGTGCGGCTGCGACTACAGCAGCTACTTCTACGTCTTTCGCGACTCGTCCGTGTCCCTCCTCCCCTCCAGTTGGTACAGGTTATTATTTCATCGCCGCACCTCCGATCAACATCGCCGCGCAGCCCGTCGACTTCTCCATGACTGCGGACAGCGGAGGTTCTAGCCACTTCATCGACAATCAGCTTCTACCGGGCATTGAACATAAAATGAACCACTACGTGCTGCTTGACCCTCCCGTAATAGTCAACGTAGCGGGAAACCATCGCCTTTATGGCGTTGGTCAAGGGGTTTTGGTCGTTCAAGTGTTGAACCAAAGAGGCTCATTGTGTGCAGCTTCCAGTCACGGTAGTACCAGGGCTAGGCAGGCACCTATTTTCGGGGGGGTCAACAGCTACGAGAGGGGTCACTATGATCATCGCCACTAAATCGTATCTGTACATGGGTGCATGTGCTATACCCCTACGCAAAGGCAGCCACTGCTCTTCTCTGCATCATCTCGACCTTACCACTGGTGGTACCAGCCGAACAGCTGAGAAAGCGTTTCCGACCATTTCCGGCAAAACCTTAGAACCGGAAACCGTACTCGCTGTTCATGCTTCGACAAATCCTAAAGCTACTTCCCGGCCTAAACCAGTTTCAGCTAATATCGGGCACAGGAGGTAGGATCATCCCAATGGGCAGGTGATGGACAAGGTAAAAAATATCCCAGAGTTTGGGGTAACTTTTTGATACACTTTATCGGCATGTGATACGTGCAAAAACAATAAGCGCACTCATCAACAGGAACACCGTAAGACATTGCAGCCTAATCTTTCCACTGAACGTATAAAACTGGTTAGTACTGACCTGCTAGGATACGCCTTCATGGCAAAATACACCAACCATCACAGCAGGGTGAAAGCAGCGTCCTTCATCGAAGAGCTGCCGTCCGTTCTATTAACCGCAGACTCGGTCACTTCTCAAGTAAGAACCGTTTCGCAGTACACCAGGGCTGTTGGAATGGACAAATTAAACCGTCCGGTATCTCGTTCGGTACCCAACTCCTACGCACAACCTATGGCCTCACCACAATCGGAAGAACGCAACCCTTCAGCGACCTCTGCTCGAAGATCAACGACTTCGGCACGGAGGATTCCTTCTAAGCTCCAACACCTTGAAATCGCAACTACAGCTCCGGCTCGCATAACCGTCTTTGACCAACGCGACTGCCTTGTAAATTACCTCAGGCAACCTCCATAATCGACAAAACCATGCCTGTTATTGATATATGGAGTTCGATACAAGAATGCGGCGTTTCATAAGTGAGGAAAAATTAAGCCTGGTTCTAATTCTGCCGTATGTTATCGGACTTTTCAATCACCGACAACCGCGATGTACCGAGGACGGAGAAGCACGGTACACACAACTCAATAGGCAATATACGACAAAACGACTGGTCTATAATATTTCAGCTACAAGACTGCAATGGACCGAGGAAGGGGAAGGATCACTGGGAGGATCACGCGCCCATCACATCACAACCTTTCTGTCCAAGCCCTTCTTCAGCAATTTCAGCTTGGATCGGTGACTTGGTCGCTGACCCTTTTGGCCCTTCCCTCGCCAGTTGCATGTACAACGACATAGCCGAACATCTGTCAAGTATCTCGTACGTATCATATAACCCAACCCAACCCAACCCAACCCAACCAAACCCAACCCAACCCAACCCAACCCAACCCAACCCAACCCAACCCAACCCAACCCAACCCAACCCAACCCAACCCAACTTTCAATCCCACAGGATGAGTAAAGATAGACGAGACTTGACCGTGTCTCAATCCACGGGGTCATTTCACCGCAGTTGTAATACTTCGCACAGGGATTGGCGTATGGTTATATCGGTAATGTATTATTGCGATATGTTCTTGTATGTTTCGTTGGAATTAATACCTAAAAGTGAGGAATATTACTAAGTGCAGCAGTTCTTTGTCAACTATAAAGTTACAACTGCTCGCCAGTTACGTATTAGAAAAGGTGGAACTATGGGTCGTATGAACTTAAGTTAACGATTGTACAGCAATAAGCTATGTTCTACCGGAAAAAGCGTACGAGTATATATTCCAGCATTAGGGAGTAAAAGCTCACAAAGACTGTCTACGTTATGCTCTTCGGCGTACGATTAGTATCAGACAGTTTAGCGTTATATGCGCATCTTAGGGTCATATTAAAGTGGCGTGGTTAACTTACAGCAGTGACCTTTGTTTGTTTGTTTTTTTCCAGGATATCGCTCGATGATGGACTATGATTGCATCCATCAGTCTATGACAATACTGGACCCAGGCTACGGTAGGGGGGTCCCTTTTGGGGCGTTGAATTTCAGTCGCTAGGGGTTACTCGCGCGAGTGACCCCTTTGTTATTTTGCGATGTTACGCTGTCTTTACGTTTTGTATTGACGAAATCAATCCGCAATGCAAAGGTAATCTACGCTGCTCCAAAACAACTGTCTAAACCATTTTCATCCGTGAGGTACAAAGTCACTCGTGCGACTGGCTCAAACACACCAGTGAAAACGGGGGTATCCCCCCTACCGTAGCCTTGGTCACTGTCAGTATTCGTAGAGGACAGAGCCTCCACACAACCATTGTGTTCACAGGCTATTCACACTTTTGCCCGAGAGCCGCCAAAGCTACATCAAGCGCAGCCTCTGTTGGGACAATGCCATCGCTTCGTCGTGATGATAGTACATACCATCACTGCAAGATAAACTATGCTCGCAGGTAGAGCGAGGAATATGCTACGCTGCCGTGTGGCATGAAACAAAGGCAGTATTAGCGGCCAAGCCAGCGTTGGGATTATTGTAGTATAGTGTAGTACCTGGTATCGGTGTGAGGGCGTGCGAAATATTTGTGATGGGAGGATCGACGCCATGGGCGCATGAACATTATCGACAGATCAATCCGACTGGCACATTCAGTCGAATCGACAACTATTGTCGATTGGGTGTCATGGTTAGATTGCTCGGTCGAAAACGTTGCGGTCGAACAACGTATTTTCGCCAGTGTAAGAAGTACTATTTGGTCTTCAGTCGAAACGGGCATTTTACGACCGACGGCCGACCACACAAGAGTTGGTCGTGAGAAATATATTATCCGGCAATGTCTGTATTTCGTGCTCCTATCATTTAACTGGGCATTCTTCTCATTGATACGCTTCATCCTTGAGCGTTGCAGAAATCAAGCCGACCCCAGCACGGTGCTGCTTGGACAATTGACACAGATAGCATACGATATGAAAATCCATCGACCCTATAGACTAGACTATAGTCTACAATTATTGAGTTTGCGTTCGCTTTGGTAGCGCATGCGCATGCTCACGGCCGTTATGTGCTCGCTCACGGCCGTTATGTGCTCGTGTACGTTTGAATTTCGACACTAAGATTGACGTCGTGAACGAGCCGTGGTCGTCGACGGGGAGGCAACCTGTCATATCCCAGATATGATTAAGTTTTCTCTCTTTCCGCTTGTTGGCCTGCTTGCGCGGCGTCCATTCCATTTGTCTAGACGTGCACATTGACCGTCGGAAATGAATCGCTTCATCCGCCCTTCTCTTTTCTTACGCTTACGTCTTCCCGCCCTCACACACTGCCTCTTCACTCTCTTATCTTTCCCCTCCACTGAATGTAAGGCGTCTTCGTCCCAGCTGCCTCCGTTTGCCTGTCATCACCCCCCCCGCTCCCTCGTTGTATCGGTACTTGTTCTCTCGTCCTCCTTTGCTGTCCCTTGCCCAGTCGCCTTTCACGTCGCACCAAATGCTACCGTCGTGGTCGATTCTTATCCCTACTGTCCCTTGCGGGGTACCCCATCTAGACCATGTTGGAGCGTTTCAAGAATGCATACACACTTCTTCCAACCTAACACTTCTAAAATCGCCCGCCACGATTGCCGACGTTAAAGTCCTCCGGGCGTGGAATCCTCTTACATACGAATAGTAGAGAATATCGTATCGCCTTTGAAATCGTAGGCCCTGCGTGTTTTATTTCTTGCGCCTGTTTTGCGCGGAACGGCCCTGGACGAAAAGGTTGAACTTGCGTTGAGGGATTTTTGCATTCTTTAGTTATGCTCTCTTCACTGAAAGATTTTATTTGGTGGGGCTCTTGATCGGCGAAGTGACGTCCTTACAATAACGGTGCAAGGTGATGTACGATCAACACGATAAAACACGATCAACACCATCAACACGATCAACACGGCGTACGGAGCAACTATTAAACCCATCATCTGCCGTCCCACCAACTGTAGACGAGGTCCCGAATTGCCGTTGTATCCTGCAAAATGTTACCGTTCCCACAGTACTAATAGCATATACGCACAACTGCCGTGCAAACGTAAATAAAAAATCAGCGTGGTCACGCGACACCGGACATATACATAAACATATATACACATTAATTGCACTGGATTAAAGACCACCGAACTAGGTTGGATGGTTGTGTACAAAAAATACTTTCATGCAGGAGTGTGTCGGGCTTGAAGGGCCGGTTTAGAATTCGAGCGGCTGTCGAAATAGTGCGATACGTTTCGGGCGATACGTGTATTGCATTGATTGAGAGTCGGGCCCCCGAGAACGACTTAGCTTGTCAGATGTGACTGGCATATTCTCCTGGGAAGTCATTGCCGTCACAAAGTAAAAATCGGAGTGTTGGTATTAACATCGCGCGTCTTCCATGGTGCACGTGACCGCAGACAGGGGAGTCGGTAGAGGGGACGGGTAGATGCGACGACGAAAGGTCCGTCGTTCCCATCGTCATCATACGTAAACCAGCACGCGTTGACGAATGAGGGAGTCAAGACCCACGCAAAGCAGACGGTCTTGCTTTGCCGGGCGAAAAAAGCAGTCACGCGATTGATCGCGCTCGGGATTTGAGACATGTCGCTGACGATTTTCTCGTAGCCTCCTGCTTCTTGCTCTCTACTACAAAGCGAGCGTCGTGAAGGCCGTTACAACGCAACGGAGGAGTTCGACCGATTATGCAGCTGGAGATGTACCCAGGTACTGTTTGCCATAAACGTTTGTGTCGGTGCTCAATCCTTCGGATTGCACGGCATGGGCGTGAACGCCGCTCAATTTGCAGAGGAAACGCACCGGTGCCACGTATAATGCGTTATGAAAATGTGGTGATCGCACGTTTGTTTTGTTTTATAGAGGCCTGGAATTCTGGGCCAAACGTGTGCAGACCAAGGCTAATGTAGGCGCGGCACCCCATATAAATGACTGGATTTGACCCACTCACTTGATTAACTCTGTACCTCACTGACTGGTAAAAATACTTTTTTTGGCTCGATTTGTTTAAACCAGCGTAGCTCATCATTTCATCGTTGATTCATATCAAACAGTTAAACCAGCACGAAGGAGAGGTTACTAACGTTCCACAAAATAGCAGGGGGGTGCACTCGATCGACTTCCACCGAGCCAGTGCAAAAACAATGTTAGCT
This sequence comes from Undaria pinnatifida, assembly GCA_012845835.1. NCBI lineage: Eukaryota > Phaeophyceae > Laminariales > Alariaceae > Undaria > Undaria pinnatifida. The sequence goes on from JABAKD010000020.1 coordinate 7,414,792, forward strand.
TCAACCCGTACCTTGGCTTTTGTCTTCATTAAAATCGGAATAGTCAAGGGGTCTTCCCCTCAGCAAGCTAACCCCCGCCTGCGGCTCCGCGAATGTCTTAACGGACGAGGATGTTTGCGCACGAAACCCGAGGCTGCAACTGCGACGATACGTACCGCCAGGGGGTACTGCATTTATCACGGTTGGGTGCAGAGAAAGAACGCCGAACAACAACAAGCGCATATTCCCGTTTTTGGTAGCCGTTCTTACAGTAGTAGCACTCTACACTACCAGGGGTTCTCGGGGTTTTCGTTTCGCGGTGGCTGTAGCAGTGCACAACAGCAGCAGTAGCCGTGCTGCTAGTACGTAACTTACAACGTCAGGCGGTATCAGTGACAGCTCAACGGCAACCAGGAGGCCGCAAAAGTACAACCTGCCGACGAGGCTTTGTTGTGCACCACCAGCAAGCCGCATGGTGCAGGAAACAAAAAATATAGTGCGGGTTCTTCTAGCAGTAGGTAGTCACGCAAGACCTACGTAGTTGTGTCGACAAGCACCCAACGCAAGCCAAAAAATTAAATTACGGGAACGAGGTCGAGGGCATGCCGGGGATCGAGCTCCGGCAGTCAGATTCATTCGTATTTAAAAAACGGTAGTCTAAACGTAGAAGTACTTAAGGGCGCACCAAAAAACATTTTTCCGACACCACATCCCCAAAATTTACTTTAGACCTGTCAGAGGGGAGGCGGGGGGTGAGTGACCCCCATCCGGCCCCCAATCGCCACCAATTGACTAGTTTCTTCGGGTGGGGGGAAAGTGTGGTTTTGCAGTGTAACTTTCATTTTGCGCCCTTGACACTCGCAAAATAGTACGAAAATTAAGCACATGCCGAGATTTGACCTCGGACCGTCAGAGTCATTCAGTTCGTTTCCACAAAGGTTCGCCTGCCGTTCCAAATTTGCTGTGCTTGAGGTCCGATATATATAAGTATTTTTACGTACCACTCGTCGGATGCACAATATTTCAACAGAACCGAGTGTTTGATCGCTCGCGAGTTTACGACATGACCACGGCTGAAGCCGCTCTCGACACATTTCACGCAGAGTGTATAGGTAAAGACTAACCCTGAGGGACCGCCAAGCCGCGAGGGGGAGGGAGGAGGAATGCAGTCAAATCGCCCGAGGTTGGAATGTAATAAAGATTAGACTAGAGGTAACCCACATAGTATACAAAAGGAAAAGATGTACTCGTAGAGAAAGGAAGCATCGTTGGCTAACACGAAAAGACGTTGGGAAAGTAAACGAGGACATGGTTGATAGAGGGTCATATAATAGTACTGCTTCATGGAAGATCATTAGGTTTTTATCGGAGCGGCATTTTCGATATATTTGCGGGGGACAATAATAATACTATACAGTAGGGATCGGGGAGCGCGATACGCGGGTTTCATCGAGAGGTCAACCTCATCGCGCTCTAGCCCGACAAACACAAACTCTACGCCTCTACTAAAAGCCGTGGAGTGATAAGGGTAAAGTGCAGTAGTCAGTATAGTCCTTGTACATGTGAGGCCCTGCTGCGGCTTTGCGCATGTTCTTCGTGATCGAAGATGCTATCGACAAAAAGAAGGTATAAGTGTTGCATTATAACCTGAAGGGCTGATTCAAAACAAATCATCCATGGCAAAGTGCAGCGAAATAACGCCGAAAAAATACAAGCACGCATCCGGATTCTGCGGAGCTGTTTGAGAGTGTCCCCGTCTCCCAGTCGGTGCACTTTCCTTTTCAACTTCTTAGATTTCATACTGAAGGTGCCGCTACCTAATGTAAATACTCGTTCGTAGCAGTAGCCGCCGCTCGTCAATTTTATCAACGTGTAAATTCAACAACAGCATCGGCGGAGGCACCAGCAGCACGACAAAAGAGCAAGCAATACCATGCATATTGATAGAAAGATAATAGCAATCCTTGGACTTGGAGCCGGCACAAATAGAATGAAAACAACAAGGAGAAACTACACTACAAAACACATGTAACAGAGAAGACCGGACACACACATCTAGGTCCGAACCCAGAGGGGAGAAACCTCAAAAAAGTGCAAAACTATCTGCTAAAGAAACGCGTCATGTCCCAACCACTAGGTGATAACGCGCTGCTGGTGAACTTAAAAACTTTGCGTCTCACTCTCGAATTGCTGTACAACCACGGCATTGGTTTGGACAGACTTGTGGTTTACGCGGAAGACTCCTAGACATTTGCGGAACTCAAGTTGGGCCAAAAACGCGATTTAGTAGTAGCCGCCGAGACAAAAAGCGAGAACGGCCGAGGTAACCCCCGGTAGAGTCAGGAAAGGCGGTGAAGGAGAGGCACGTCCAGGAAACCCCGCCCCGAGAGGTGAATCTCACCTCGAGTTATGTTGAAGACGGTCCAAACCTTGGTCTGAAAGAGACCCCTCAGCTCTTCTCTGTGCATTTTTTGCCATTAAACACATGCGTTCCTTCTTGCTTATATGCGGGCCATCGGCGATCGAACCACGCTTACATTAACGATGTTGGTAGCGCCTGTTGCAGTCTATTCCTCGACTATAGATTTGTGTGGCTTCAGGGGGACAAAACGTCGAAGAGGTAGTGGCGAACCCGGCATGAGCACCACCAAGCACCCGGAGCTTCTGGGGTAGGGGATAGGTCGAAACTGGCGCAGCCAACGATAGGGGGATTACATTCGGTTTGGGGCCGCTTTTTGCACCTTTGGTCAACTGCAATCAATCGAGTCGCAGGTTAGTAGTGCTGCTCTCACTTCCTAGACGGACAAACTAAAAATCTCTCCTCTTTTGTTTCGTCGTTTTTTTCGGGCAGTCACCCACAGGGTTAAAATAGTGATGATCCCGTAACATGATGTACGGCACTTTACTGAGTGTATCTGAATAAGTCAGAACGTTTTGGCTTGCTCGATGTCACGGTGGTCAATTGAAAGTGGTAAGCACGGCTACGGCTAGATTTTACTGAGAAGGGCGCGCCCAGTCTGAGATTTGACATTTTGTTTCCCTTGCTGGCCATACGTCCTATCGAAACGTCTATACCTTTACAAGAGGGCAGAAATGGAGCGATGCCCCGTTCCTATATTTTGCTAGTTTCTGCAAGTAGTATGTTCCAGTAGCAGTTCTGAAAAAAAAACTGCTCTCGCTTATCGTGTTAGAATGTACGCCCGCCAACGGTCGCCCATGCTCATTGTCTTAATCGATGCGTTGCACATTTTTTTTGTTTTGGGATATGACCGACAACATTATCAAAGACAGGTGGTCGACAACAGAGGTGTATGACCTTTCTGCTTTCGGTTCTGCCCAGAAATTCGTTGCTTCCGTTAGGTCCTCCTTGTTTCCGTCCTTGCGCCATTAGACGCAGCATTGCCGTCCAAAAATAACGTCCGAAAAACACCACCCCCTGTCCATCTCCCGTTTGCTCACCTACACACGTACGAGCTCCTTTCCACACCGGCCCGCCCGTTATGTTATCGTCCGCCTCTCCAGCATCGCCTTTCACGGTCATTGTTGGTAGTCGTGTATTCTTCAAAGCCGGGTTGTATTCACTGTCAGTACCCCAACCTCTCCCCGTCGTTCACTCTGTCGTGTATCACATTTTTGTTTCCGCTTACCCCCACGTTTGTCTATGTCCTTGCCGCCGGCACCGCTACCGTCGGCGTCAACGTCGCTGTATGCTGTCTGATAATTTGAAACTCCAATAATAGTATTTGCCGAAGCATTCACGAATGCGTGTATGTCTTGTCCCACAAGCCACCCAATGGTCGTTTTGTCGACACAGACAGTGGTGGTGCCCCTTTCAAATGGAAACCTCGCCCAGAGGGTAGAGACGGCCCGAAATATTGGTAAATCGGAGATGCTTTGCAGTGTCTGTTTTTTTCCGTGTTTCATGATATGGTCCTTGGCAATATTATGCTAACACAGCCCAACACGGTTCTTGCTTTTCACATTTTCACTCTGCGCTGCGCTGATTCTTTTGTGGGTGCTTTTATGGATAAAATGGTAACTTTAAAACATCGGCGCGAGGTCATGCACGGTGTGCCGATCAATTATTAGATGTATCAACTGCCATTCCAACAATAACAGATGATTATATCAATCATCGCTATTCCGTGCTAACCTGTACTGTCCCAAGAGCAGTAGTAGTACATGTTGTCAATAACTAGAGTGCTGATGTATTTAGTGCAGCAGTGTGGTTCCGCGTTAACGTACGCAACACGGGGCAAATGACCACCCACAATCGGCGCGATCGGTGCATTTAATCACGATTTACTCAGTTTGTGCTTGAGCACAACGCGTATTCATGCTATCCCCCTAAAACAGGGGAAGATAAGCAGTCACGTCTGCAGGCTACAGGCTACGTTTGTTTGGTGCCAGACATACACCGAAAAAAATGTAAATTTACATCCAGGAAGAGCGGAGACGAAATAAGAAGGTTCACAGGCGAGGGGCCATCTTCATAAATTGAACTCACTCCGCACGCCCGAGCTAACCCCCCCCCCCCCCCCCCCTCCTTAGACGATCCACAACAACAGCAGCGTTATATTCGATCACAAAATGGTACACTGCCAAATCCTTAACGTTGTATCGGCTGAGGCGCTAATATGCAGGAACCCACGAGTTCCTACTTGTAAAAAATTAACTTTAAGAATTGCGGGCTTTTCGGGCCATATGCTGTATCCGCTGCTACCACACACAGCTAGCTGTATGTAGAAGCGTGATTGTGAGGGACAGGAGCGATGCCGACATGTGTATGACGTCGCAAAAAGTTGACAAATTGAAAAGGTTTGGAGTTTGCAAGTTGCCCTTTTACATTCAGCGAGGGTACCAAGGGTATCCATCCCCTGAATTGGATGCCCTGCGACGTTTCTGAGGTCGGTCGTGGCTTCGGTCTGGAGCAACAGCGGTCTCAACTTTTACTAGCTTGTTTAACTTGCAACCGAGAGCGGGTTGTCTATTTGCGGCAATATGTCAACCAGGGCCTCAGATTTAACCCTATCGGGGTTTATGCCACCCATCCCTCGGCGGCGGCGTTTTGCTTTGTTCTTGTTCGTAAGTGCTAGTAAAAAAAACTTATAAAAAAATAGTCTAGACTAATCTCAAACCAAAAGTTCTTTGGCGTATTGATGATAGATACCTATATATAGTCAAAATATAATCAAGGGTCGTGTCATGATTATTTTTTTTTAATTTTTCATGCGATCGTCTGCGAGTTTGAGGTTGGTACACTTAACGCCATATGATACAACCCAAGACAAGCAATTGGTTTTAGAATGCCCATCGAACTCTATTCATGAGCTCTATTTTAGCAATAATAGTGCGTGTATTTTTGAGCGCACATAATCGTGTGCGCTTTCGTTTTGTCCTACTGAAGTTCCCTGTTAAGTATATAGACTATACATGTACCATCTATGCACCGTTGCTCAAATTTGAAAATGTTGCGTGTTCACACATCGTGCTGTGCGAATATACTCCTTCAGGACGTCGCTGGCTTCAAATCCGGGGGGTGCCATCAGTAGAAAAGAGGGGTGGGGGGCAATTGAGAATATCAAACAAAGTCGCCACGGGTAAACAACCCGGCAAGCAACACCGACCAGCTAAGACGACATATCACGATATATCCTAGTTCAATACTCAAACCGACATTTCACCACGACGTGCGGGGCCTAAAAATATAGCGGTCGGTATATCGTGCTGACCAACTGAGAGCGCGTTCCTATTGCGCTTTTACTGGCAGCGTTTACCCCATCGAATAGCTGGAGGCGTTTGTATGCTGCAGCATGTGGATCTATCTGGCGTCTGGACGGATAATCCACGGGTTGGACTGAATGTGCACTACGGTGTGCATTCCCCACCTTACTAAACTGACATTTCCACCCATCTATGTCCAGCGCAAACAGTGATCGTGCTGATAGTAGAGAACCGAGCTCTGTGGTCGCAAACGACGAGACAGAGAAACATACACATTGCCAAATAACCAATCAAGGTGATTCAGTAAGCTTATGCAACTCCAATGGACACGAACACGGCAACAATGTCATGCACAAGCCAGCACACCGGACGGTGTCCAAGATTTGCAAAAAGGATGAACACAGTTTGAAATTCGCAGAATTTGAATGGCACGAGTTTGGAAGCACGTTCTTTGGAAATGTTGTTTTAGGGGAATTTTACTGGCACCATTCCCGGAAAATTTCCAAGAGGGCACGGGTTTTGGGAGTACTTTGAATAGCACGATTTAATGGGCAATTTTAACAGCACGATTACGGGGTGATTGTTTTAGCACGGCTTTGAAGATTTGTAAACAGCACCATTTTATGAACAATTTTCATACGTAGCACGCTTACATTATGGGGAGCAGCCCCTAAAATTTCGGTATGAATAGATTCAATATGTTTTCGGATATTATTATGAAAATATATTAATACACTTCACCAGCTGTGCGATCGAAGACTTTGTCGAAAGTCATATTTGCAAGCTGTGTGTGATACGCCGATCGCGCGTATCACTGTGTGTGTCCTCATTAAGGATGTAGGTCGGCTACCTCCCTTGGAACTACCGTGTAGCTTGTACCAGGGTCATCAGGGTGCTGTTAATCAGTCCGTGCGTGGAAACTATAAAACCCGTTTTGGTTAGGGCGAAACCTAACAGCTGTGGATGGAAGTGCATTAGTTTATCAAGTGTATCCTGTAAGTCGTATAACCGGTGAGGGAAGGGCTGAGTTTTTAGAGGCGTGGGGGCCTGGGTTTGAACAAGAGGGAGCGACGGGGGGGGAGGATGGGCGGGGCAACTCAATTCGTGGGTGGAAGTTATATATTGTTTAAGGAGGCAAACCTGACGGTTGTGGAAGGAATTCATCAGATTTTCATGTATATCCTGTAAGTCGTACAACCAGTTAAGAGAGGGCGGAGTGTTTAAAGGGTTGGGATTGGGGGGAGGGGGGGCGATTTCCAACAGATTTGGGTCGCATAGATGTACGAGCTTGCTATACCCGTGGTGCTAAGTTTAGGCGATGGTGCAGGTGGTGGGGAAGGCGGGGGCGTTGGAGGGGAGGGGGGGTTCTAATTAACAGTTACCGCATGAAACATGAAAGGATGGCTAGAAAGGTAATGAGGTCATATCAACGGCCTGGTAGTGTAATTTACACTGGCACAGGGATATATATATATATATATTCTAGGACATTTGTGGTCGTAGAACTCAGATTACGCGTCTTTGCGGATGGAAAACTCCAACGTCAGGAGTAAAATAGCCTGCACCTTTCCGATATCATTTCTGAGACCCCTCCGTTTTCACATACAAGGGTGGATCCTGAATCTGGCATACTGACGAGATATTCCGTCGTGCACCAGACTGAATATCAAGGCACGAAACCAAGACCGATACGCGAGGCATGTGAAAACGGTAGCATCTATGACCCCTCTTGGTTAGACTGAGCTCTAACACCTCTCCTTGCCCGGCCGTAAAGGTGGCGGCAAGGGATCAAGGCTCCAGGGAACTTCCGCCTCTCGACATATTCACGATGTCGGCCGTTGCGGGATTGAATACCTACTCACATTAGTGACCACCGGACGCGTGCTACGATTGAGTCAGGACTTTTCATCTGAAATGGTTCCTGAATGACGGGGCTCTTTAACCCAAAATGGTAGGAACCAGGTCGCTTGTTTTCCAAGATTCTCGTCGTGTACCTAGGCCGCAGGATATTACATCCGGTAGACGTTATATTTTCCACCAAATCGATCTTTGGGGAGATCTTAAGCTCCCCAATGAAGGAAACCCCAGAAAGACGTGGTGCACCTTAACTTACCGAAGCACGTGTCACCGTGGGGAAGTAGACACGATCTAATGGATATGAGCTGTGGGTCAGCCGCACGTAAGAAACGCGCTTAACGCGCCAAACAGTCTTCACCGGGCTCGACCAGCACGCCCGAGCGCTTCGACAATGGCTTAGCCGCTTTGAGCGAGCCTGAGGGCGGAGCGGGTGACGAAGAATTTCAGGCCCAGGTGGACGACGAGGGAGAAGATGCCGAGGACCAGCACGACGACGACTTTGCTCTCGAGGCGGAAAATAACCTAGACCCCCCGAACGAAGGCTGCGTCTGCGTCACAACGGCGAACTGTCTCAGGACCAAGCTGGCGGCCTTTGGGCACGGATGCACATTATTTGATTTTTTGGCGAAGGTCCGCGACAACGATCGCGGAACTTCCGTGGGTGTTGCCACCGGCTACCGTGGAAATCCGCGGATTTCCACAGCAAGTGCCACGGCTCATGGCACTTCTACGGTAAAAACTACAGTTGAGGCCACGGCACGTGGCACGGTTCTGTCCGTGGCTAACTCCGCCGTACCAACCATCGCAACCCACGGAAGTCTGGGGCATTTGCCACGGAAACGCGGCAATCACCACGGAATTCAACGGAGGTCCACGGAAATCGCCACGGCAGTTTTTGCGGGCGTCCAAACGCAACAATTTCCACGACAATCAGCGGCCGTCCGCGACCATTGCCACGCACAATCCTGCGATAGTAGTACACATCATTTGGCACTCCCAACCGTTTTACCCGAGTTATGTCATTAGGGGGCACTTCGACAGGAATTTCGTATGCGTAGGGGTAAGGTTAGGATTAGTTTCAAGGTTTGAAAAGCACGATCATGTGAGACACCCGGTGTCCGCGGACGTGGCCGTGGGTCTTACCGTGGGTGTTTCTATGGACCTACCGGTAGATGTTCGCGGACCTTTGCATAGACAACTGCGTAGGTGTTTGCAGGGGCGTGTCCGTGGGTGTACCTGTGGGCGTTGCCGTGGGTGATTCCGTGGACGTTTCCATGTGTGACCGCGGCTTTGCGGTGGGTGCTGCCGTGGGGATTGCCGTGGAGATTGGCGTGGACCTTGCCGTCGAGATTGCCGTGGAAATTGCCACGGCTAGTGCCATGGGCCTCCACGGTGTTTACCTACTTGCCGAGGCATTCCGTGGAAGCCTGTGGCATGTCCGGGGAAGCCCGTCGAACGTCCGAGGCACCCCGTGGAGTGTCTGCTGTTGTCCGTAGAACGCCATGGACATGGCCGTGGAATGCCGTGGAGGTCCATGGACAATGCCGCGGTGCTCGGCTAAAAAAGGGAAATAATGTAAATCTTCCTCCCTTTGGGTTCTTCGCAAAAACCGTTCGATGAGGTGAGGGATGTTTCGGGGGGTTCAAACCTTAATGTGATGTTTCCGCTGGCGCAAGCCACGATCCCCGCGGGTACCGTCAGTAACAACACCGAGAGCGCCTCCACTAAACAATCTCACACCAGCCCCCACCTAGCTATAACCCCAACCCAGCAGCCACCCTCTACCGCACAGGTAGCCACTTCCCCAACCCCAGTAGCCACTGCGAGCAAGCCTCGTACGATTCACTGTCCTACTGCTAGTTCGGTTTCAGAAGCCACGACTAGCTCGCCTAGTAAGATGCATGATTCTGCCGTGAGCTCTGTTGAAGAGACCGCGAAACATGAAAGTTATACGACCCTCGTCAAAAATATTTCAACTAAACAGATAACATCCCTTCGTCGCTCCAGCTTACTGGGGCGCCGACTGAGGATATCCCTGAACTCATTTACCCATTCCGCGCGCACGTCTGTCTAAACTCCACCGATGGCACGTCTGACGACAAAATCGGCCGGCGCGCCTTCAGGTTTGTTGAACTTACAGTACGTAAAGCCACGGTCATCAGCATGCAACAACTATTGTCAGGAGCCTAGAATAGAGGACAAAGAACTAGCTTTCGGAGCTAGACCCGACCGGTGTTGGAACTGACATCCGGCCCCCAGTCTTGTTTTCCGAACGGACTGATGCTTTCTCCACTCTTTTCTCCCCGAGCCTAGGCATAGCCCTGTTAGCACCCACGTTCTCTACGCTCAAGCACGAAACTGGTAAATCAGTTGACACCTATGCCCTGCGGATAACCCAAGCCAACGCAAGATGCACGCAGACGCTAAGCATACAGCCCCTACCAAAAAATCGTCTCACAGCCACGCCTGGTTGTGTTTTGTGATTACCTTTTTCGAGCATGGACTACTGCCCCACACTCGACTGGGAGTTAGCCCGCGAATATCCTGATGATTGCTTTTAATCACCGCGCGCTCGCGCGAAGAAACATGAAACGAACAAGCTACGCGGAACATCTTCCAACACCTCGATCACATATTTGTCGTCTGTCACCGGTCCACCGAGAGTCTTTATTGACGGTTGGAGACCCGCAAAAGACGTGTGCCATGGACGGGAGCAGACCGTCCAATTCGCCCCCGAACTCTTGGTCCGGAGCCCGCCGAAGAACGAGGGCGTTCTCAGAACCGATACGCTCCAAAGATCCACAAAGCGCGGACTGCTGCCGCGTCTCCCTGCGATCTCCTGGCCTGTCAAAAACCGAGAGGGTCAGTCGCGTTCCGAGTGCCGGCATGAAACGTCGCACAAGAGCGAGAGGTGGACGGCCATTAGGACTGGAGGAGGGGAGCCACCCCGGTTACTTCAGATCGGTGTGGGAAAGGGGATGGCTAGACTTATTGGGCCTGTGGTATTTGCGACAGCTAGAGTAGCTAGCGTAACAATAAGTAGCGTCGAAAACCTATTAATAATGGGAGGATGTGTTGTTAATGCATTTTTTCACTCACTTCTACCTTCCAGCTTCTGGACAAGCCGTGGTCGCAGGTGTCGTCCCTTCTTTCCCCCGGTTTTTGCCTTCAGATTTTATCGCGCATAGGGTTCAGCAATCACACGGCTCGTCAATGTTTCATCGAGTGTTGCTAACTCACGCCCTCGCGGTTTCCGCAAGTCAGTTTGTTCACGAGAAAAATTTCCTACGAAATAATACTAGTATGTACTCGGTTGGACTCGAACTCACGAAACCGATCTATACCAGGTTCGAGTATAATCTGATACGCCATAGGGGGAAATATGAGGTGTTGACTAACGCACAACTCCCCTCTGGCGAAATTCCGTGTTGAAAAGTATCAGACCGACCGCCCCCCCAGGCCTGTAGCAGACAGATTCGGCAGCAGTCACCGATGGTCTCAGGAGTGTAGCAGGAATGTAGGGTAGCGGTAACACAAGCAACAAATAGAGTCGAGGATATTAGCCAACGTCAATTGGATACGCTGTCAGCTCCCATGGCACCACAAGCTTTGTATTTTTTGCCGCGTCACGAGAGCTTAATAAAAAACTTCAGCACGAAGGAGCATTATCACGCGGCGCTAACACTGAAATACACTTTACATTTGTCAATGCGTCCGCACTGAGTGGGTGTCTCAGATTCCCCGCCGCTTTAAACCCGATGTCGAAGTGCATCCGTGTAAATTCCTGAATTATCAATGATCCAGAGCACCATGTCAGACACAGCGGCGGATGTGCCGTGCTTACCTGTGAAAATCGTTCAGACGCATCCAACTTTAAATAACTCTGAAATACTAGCAGCGCCACCAGGAGCCATAAATTTCAGAAAGCGCTGATAGGGTTCCTCTCGAAATGTTAGGATTCACGCAATTTGGCCTCACTCTCGGAGACATCTCTCTTCCAGTAGAAGCGCTTTCTTACCCTCGTTAGGGCCAGACATTTTACTACTTGATAACTCCATCATGGGCGCCTTCGGAGGTGTCCTCGACTGGAGTACAGAGCAATTGAATTTAAAAATTTTCAAACCAGAATAAAAGCATTTCACTGTGGAGTGGACACGAATGTTCCCGCCTAGACCACTGTCACAACGCCGTGATCCGTTGCGTCAGTAGGCTCTGATGCAGAATCAGTACCGGTGTTTTTGAAGGGAAAATGCAAAATGCTCCATTCCTCCTGTGTTGGACGTACTCACTTCATTGTCAGATTGCAAACGAGAATCCGTCGAAAAGATGGATCGGAGAATTTCGGGGGTTTCGTATATGTGTGGGATGGATCTCCACAACGAGATTTTTTGTTGTAGGTTTTTGTGTGCCTGAATAATATCACTCTATTTTTCGACTCTATTTTTGCCTCTACCTTGTGTCTTCTCTGTGTGTCTTCTACGGCTACCACGCCAAGGGCTACCTCGCCCCATCTATATTGCAAGGGCTATCACGCCTTCACCACTGCACGGCTACCACACGCCTGTTTATTTACATCCCGGCTACCACGCCACAGTTCCGAGCTCCATTTCCGGGTTATCACACCTGGGCTATCACGCGTCACCACACACGTAAATCGGGTTATCACGCCTTAGTTAGTAGTTCGTAGTCTACCGATCACCGGCTATTACGCCACCTTTCTCCTCCACCTACACCACCACCGGGGCGTCACACGTACCAACCTACTCCACACGCTAGCGTCAACGATCTTCAACGAACGAGTGGATTGTGCGTTGCTAAGCGCCAATGAGGAGAACCGACACAAGACCTTCGTCGGGGGAAAGGTTGAGCACCCCTCCCGGCGGAGTAGGCAACGGGGGAGAGGGACGCGAGTCCTCCTCCGCCAATACACAACATCATGGAGGAGACGGACGCGAGTCCTTCCCCGCCAATGAACAACACCATGAAACAACAACAGCAGCGGCAGCTCCATCAGCAACTTCATCGAACATGATCGCGGACCTAGCCAACGCGCTTCGCCAAGTAGTGCAGATGACCAAAGAGAGAAGGCCAACCACCCCAACAGCAGGCACGTACCAGTCTAGACCCATAGAAATTCGTCGGAAAAATGAAATGCTTGCTTGGTCTGGAAAGTTTGAGAGCGGGCAAAGTGTTGGATCAGCTTTCCGTGTTTTCCGAGGTTCTTTTCTTCCCTGGGTCTCGGCTGAAGGGTTGATGGACGTATTGGGGGGAGAATCGATACCAGTGGGGGTTCCGGATGTAGACCTGCCACGACTTAGGAGTTACTTTGGGAAGGAGAGAGTAGATAAGTCGCTCAAGCTATGGGCACAACTTATCGCAAAAATCACAGCCCAACCAGTCCAAGAAATGATTTTTGCTGCGGGGTCACCCCAAGAAGCGTGGAGGGTGTTTGAGTCTCACTACGCTGTCAAAAGTGAACATGAGAGGGAGATAGTAGAGGATGAATGGAACGAACTGAGGCAGAGGGAGGGAGAGAACATCATGTCATTTTACGGTAGGGCAAAGGCCATAAGGATGAAGCTAGAATCATACGGAGATGAGCGACCAGACACATCTATGTGCAAACATATTGCCCGTAGAATGCTACCATCTTTCAAGCTCTGTAGCGACCACGTGCTACTCCTTCCCGATCTTTCGAGTCGTACCATGGAAGATTTGCTCAGGAGAGCTGCTCACGAGCTGGAGCGCAATGGGAGATCAGGAGAAGAAAGAGAGGAGACAAGGCATGCCCTGACCGCAGCCGGCGTGGGTCGGGGCGACCGGGGTGGGAGGAATGCTGGCGATTGGGGGTACGGGGAGCGCGACCGAACGTACACCTACTGCGCGCTCCACGGCGAGGGGCAAGGCCACAACACCCCCGAATGCATCGTAATGCGTCGAGAATTCGACAGATACTACGGTGATTTCCACGAATACCTGCAGTCGCGGGGGCTCGGGGTGTACGCTGGACGCGGAGGAGGGCGCGGGGCGGAAGGTAAATATCGACAGCAACCGTACCCAAACGACTCGGGTGCGCATTGGAGTCGGGGCCACCCGCCTGAGCAGCAAAAAACGCCGCCGCCAGGACACGGACCCGGGCCTGGGGGGTATGCGAACACCTACCACCAACCGTACCCCAACGACTCGGGTGCGCGTTGGAGTCGGGGCCACCCGCCGGAGCAGCAGAGAACGCCGCCGCCAGGACACGGACCCGGGCCTGGCGGATATGCGAACACCTACCCCGGAGGAAGTGGCCACGAGAACTGGCATCATCCTTCGGGCGGGCGCGGTCGAGGCAGGGGCGAGGGGTTCAGGCAGGTGCCACCGCCTAGTTTTCCGTCTAATTCGCAGCCGAATCTTTCGCCTATTTTGCCGCCTGGAAAATTTCCCAACGCACCGCGGCACACTTTTGCAGCAGATTATCCCTACGAGAACGAATACATGAGGTACTCGGGGTGGGGGTCAGCAGCGGGGCACTGGTCACCACCACCGACGGCGGAGTCGGGGACCCCCGAGCAGCAGCAGCAGCTCAAACAACAGCAAGAGGGCACGCCTCCTGCCACGTCTACCTCTGCTACTGCAACTCCCTCTTCTCCGGCTCTCGGCGCAGCTCAAGCCAGCGGAGCTCCCCTGCAGCTCTTAATCGCACGTAGTGTGAAAATAGGCGGGAACGCTCCGCTTCATTCGGGGATCGGCGAACGAATTCCTCTACACCACCCGACTCAACGTTACATGGGCGCCGCTGCCACAGTCGTGGGGGGGGGGTTCAGTGCTGCCCCTTCCGCGCCAGCACCGCCCACGCCTCCGGGGGTGTCATTCGAGATTGCCTCGACGCCGCCCGCCGCTGCCGGTCCACCGCCCGCACACTCACCCAGCGCTCACACCTCACCGCCGCCCGGACCGACTGGTATTATGCCCACCGCTGCTGGTCCGCCGCCCGCGCACTCACTTAGCGCTCACACCTCGCCGCCGACCAGACCGACTGCTATGCCGCCCACCGCTGCCGATCCGCCGCCCGCACACCCACCCAGCGCTCACACCTCGCCGCCGACCAGACCGACTGCTATGCCGCCCACCGCTGCCGGTCCGCCGCCCGCACACTCACCCAGCGCTCACACCTCGCCGCCGACCAGACCGACTGCTATGCCGCCCACCGCTGCCGGTCCGCCGCCCGCGCACTCACCCAGCGCTCACACCTCGCCGCCGACCGGACCGTCTGGTATGCCGCCCGCCGCTGCCGGTCCGCCGCCCGCGCACTCACCCATCGCTCACACCCCTCGCTTGAAGCCGCTTGCAACTGCAGGTACACCGCCTGCAGCAGCCACCTGGCCGCCACCACCGCTGCAATCGTCATCACCGCCGTCCGCGCACTCATCCAGCGCTCACACCTCGCCGCCGCCCGGACCGGCTGCTATGCCGCCCGCTGCTGCCGGTCCGCCGCCTGCGCACTCGCCCAGCGCTCTCACACCGCCTGCCGCATGTTCGCCGATGCCGGAGTGGTCTCCCTCTTCCATCGGGGACGCCGGCTCGACGACATCGTCATCGCCATCACAGGCGGCGACACCGGCCCCGCGGACGTACAGAAGGAGACAGCCGCCGCCGGTCGCCGCAGGATATTCTTCGCCGCTCACCCCCCATGCAACGAGGATGCTGGGCGAGGGGGGCGACGAGCGCGTGCCGGGAAGGACCAGATCGGAGGGATGTCAGCTTTCAGGCGTGCCGGAAGAGGCGGTCTCTACGCCGCTGCCGGAGGCGACGTCGTTCGACCACGGGGTGAGGCTCCTATCTCATGCGGGGGAGGATGTGCTGCTGTCGCTGCTGGCCAACCGGCGGGCCCTGAACGCGAAACGGGTGCTCCTGCAGGGGCACGGATCTGGTGAGCTGGGGGGCGGAGGCAAGCAGCATGCGGGGTCGGGGGGCGTGAAGGATAGCAAAGGGGCACCGCCATACGACACCACGGGCGGAGAGAAGAGCGGGGGTAGCTATTGGTCGCTTGGGCCGTCGGGGCGGGCAGTGCCGCTTTCGTTCCAGTAAAGTCGTTGGGCGAGCTCAAGTGGTAATCGTGTTGCTATTACGAGAGAGACAGGGAGGCAAGGAGGTTGACTATTTCGCAACAGACGTAAACGGAAGAATTGGGAGAGAAGTATGGTGTGGAATGGGGCAACGCTATCCCGATTTCTTACAACTTAGAGGCTTTGGGATTTTGATGTTGACGAGCCAAATGTTCTGTTTCTTTTCCGAGAGTTGATCGGTGCGCGTTTGTGGATTGCCTTGTTGACCAGGCCGAATATCGCGAATTCAGTGAAAGCAGTAGTAAAGTATTGCAGTGCGCCGAAGCTGACCCACTGGAAAGCGGCACGTAGTATACTAGGGTATGCAATGAGGACGAGTTATTTTGAGATTTTCGTTCAGAAGGGGACGTTAACGGGGATTAGTTTGATGGTTTGATTTCGTTCGCAGATGCCGACATATGCTTCGCGCAGTACGGACAGCAGAAGCGTGTCGGGGGGGGTAGTGATGTGTGCGGGGGGGGCTGTTTCGTGGTACTCCAAGACGCAGAAGTGTGTGACTCGTTCGACTACTCAGGCGGAGTTTGTGGCTATGTCGGACATGGGGAAGCATATTTTATTTTTTGAGGCAGGTTTGGTGTTTTATGTTGCCGAAGGCAAGGATGCCGTGCATTGCCATGTATGAGGATAACGAGGGTGCCATCTAAATCGCAAATCACCCGATTTCGAACCCGAAGCACATTGACGTGAAGCATCACTTTTTGAGGGAACTGGTAGGGAGGGAAGAGGTCGAAATTATCCACGTAGCGTTGCAGCACCACCATGCTGACTTTCTCACCAAGGCGTTACCTGAGAGGGAGTTTGAATTTCACCGGGGGATAGTGATGAATTTGACGTGATTTCTCTCTCGGATAGTGCTTGATTTTCTGACTTTCTATTTCTTACATGTTTCTTTGTCTTGTTTTCTGATGAATCTTTATGAGGGTTCAAGGACTTGCATTCAAATTGATCGATGGAAAATACTGAATAGTGTTTGAGTTTTAATTGTCATGGATGTGATGAGAACGGATTTGAGTGTTTTTGCAAATGCAACATTTTTTTTTGTTTGCTGGACTTGAGTAAAGAAAACTCTGCAGTATTTTGGTATCTGGGAATGTACGTTTTAAAAAGGTAGTCTGGATAAATCATGACAATGCTGCGAGTAGGGGGGCTGTTGGACGTACTCACTCCATTGTCAGATTGCAAACGAGAATCCGTCGAAAAGATGGATCGGAGAATTTTGGGGTGTGTGGGATGGATCTCCGCAACGAGATTTTGTGTTGTGGGTTTTTACGTGCCCGAACAATATCACTCTATTTTTCGACTCTAATTTTCCCTCTACCTTGTGTCTTCTCTGTGTGTCTTCTACGGCTACCACGCCAAGGGCTACCACGCCCCATCTATATTGCAAGGGCTATCACGCCTTCACCACTGCACGGCTACTACGCCTGTATATTTACATCCCGGCTACCACGCCACAGTTCCGAGCTCCATTTTCGGGTTATCACACCTGGGCTATCACGCTTCACCACACACGTAAATCGGGTTATCACACCCGCCTTAGTTAGTAGTTCGTAGTCTACCGATCACCGGCTATTACGCCAACTTTCTCCTCCACCTACACCACCACCGGGGCGTCACACGTACCAACCTACTCCACATCCTGAGAGCGAGATGGCACTCGAGAACAGCACCGTTCAAAACAACAGCTGCTTTAACTGAACCGCTCATCGCAACGTTTGAAGATATTGAATATTCTGCTACAACCGATGCCTTATTACGCAGTAGTTGCTCGTACAGTGTGCCAGTGGTCTGCCGCAAATGAATTGGCAGTGGTCCAAATCGCTAACCCGTCCCATCATAACGTGTATTTGACGCGGAGCACTTTATTGGGCCTTATTGCACCACCCCGAAGAAGGCAAGCAGCGCAATCCAAACTGACAGCAAGACGACAGAATCAACGCGCAATGAACTCCGTATAGCACTTTCCACTCAATGCGTTTGATAAGACCACGTTCACACCTGGCGAATGCGCACAAGTACTGAACTTATGCCAGTATAGAAGCGTGTTTTTGTTGTCACCCCAAGAGCTCGGGAAAGGCACGCTGGCCAAAGCAGAATTTCCACTTGAACCAGAAATTCGACCGGTCGATAGAGCCCCGTGCCGTGTAAATCAGCGCATCCAGGAGATCACCGACACGTGCGTGAACCACTCAGAAAAATATGGAACAATAGAACAACGCCCTAGCCCTTGGGGGTCCACAGTAACCATCGTCGCAAAATCAGACGGCACACCTCGGTCCTTCGTAAACTACAAACTCGCGATCAATGAGAATGTGATGAAAATATCGTGGCCTATGCCTAGCGTGGCCTATACCTAGCGTAGAGAGTCATCTCGATACGTTGGAAGAAGCTCGTTATATAACGGTGTGCGACGTGAAAACCGTATGTCACCAACCACCAGTGGCAGCCAGAGAGCAGAATAAGACCGCTTTTGACACGCAAAACTGGAATTGGGTCATTAAACGACTGACGTTCGGTATAGCTTAGGCATAATTTCTGTTCTCGCGAATAATGCCTTTAGCTTTCGCACTTTTTGGCCCGAGAAGTGGTCTCCTAGTATACATGGACGACTCCATATGTTGTTCATCTGCCGGGGTTGGACACGTGCAACCGCTCGACAAAATGTTCAAAGGGTTGCAAGCAGCCGGTCTCACTCTAAAACCATCGAAAGCACGGCTTGGACCTCAGGAATTGGAAATACTTGGGGCACATACTCACCGCCGATGGAGATGGTATAGGTGGAGATCGCATAAAAGTTTCAGTCGACTTGCAAACACCTAAAGCCATGAGATGAAGCTGCCGAAACAGTAGCCCAGGCCATAATAAAACGAATAATTAGCATCTTCGGCCCACCAGAACCTCTTCATTCTGATAATGGAGCCGAGTTCAAAAACAAGGTTATATACCAGCTACAAAAGATCCTCGTTGACAGAAAGACCCGAAAGATACCGTACCGGACTAGGGGGAAATCGGTGTGAGAACGGGTGCTACGATAGAGGTGCATCACGTTTTCTCTGAGGTGTTCCTAAATTGGGAGCTTAAGACTTGTCCCAAAACCGATTTTGAGAAATTGAAAAGTAACAAATTCCATGGCCTAGGTACACATCGAGAATATTTTAAAATGGCTTGGTTCCGACGATTTTGGGGTATAGAGCCCCGTCATTCAGAAACCGTTTCAGACGA
Organism: Undaria pinnatifida; assembly: GCA_012845835.1. Classification (NCBI taxonomy): domain Eukaryota; class Phaeophyceae; order Laminariales; family Alariaceae; genus Undaria; species Undaria pinnatifida. Next base: position 7,433,685 of record JABAKD010000020.1, read on the forward strand.
AATATGCCACCTCTATCGTAGCATTCGTCGGCATGCAATCCATGTAAAGCGCGATAGACCAAAGCAACTGAACATTCCTCCTACCTTTTGTCCAGTTAGCACACAACACTCGCTTTAGCGCAACGATGCATCACACATCGTTTTTCTTAATGTGCGGCAGACAACCTCGACTCGCAGTCGACATAATCCTCGGTATTCTTCATGTAGGAAGAACAGCAGGCACCGAGAAACTCGCACAAACCACACCTGACAGTTTGTAAATCGATTTTCCGAGCGCGAGCCGAAACGTTACGGAGCGTACAGACAAAGAGGCAGAACAGAATAGCAAACTTAAACCGTACCCGGTGTTCAAACCTGGACAGGAAGTACTCGTGTACAGACCTTACCAGGCTTCGGATGAGCCCAAACCCAAACTGCTATTTATCATGCCGTATACCATATGTCGTCTGCTCACAGTTGTCTCCAGAGGTGTACAGAGTACGAGTCACGAACGACGCCCGTCAAGCGTCAGTCCACCCCGCCAATATATAACCTTACCGTCAACGGGAGACACCACCCGCATCTCAATCTGGGAATATGGTGGAATTATTTTTAGGGGAACCTATTCCCCTACCCTAGTTCGACCGTCCAGACCCAGTTCAACCCAAAGTTGTGTCCTACATCGTAGACAGGGCAGTTGATCACAAGTGTGGATCGCCCAAAAAAAAGCCCCCATAACTTCAAGTACCGCTCGAGACTCCGAGGTTACGGCTCATATTCCAATCTCGTGTACTGCACGAACGAAATACCTCAATGCCCCAAACTAACAGCCGATTACCGCCCCGAAATATGTTTGCCTATCGCACCAACCCCACCACCTGCCCCCCCCCCCCCTTCTCTCAGGAAAAAAAAAGCGACAAGTAGGAAAAGGATCAACATACATAACAGATACCGAGCTAGTAAAAGTATAAAATGCTCCGCGGCATATCACACACGTGCGCACAGGTTGGCTGCCAGGTTGATTCATCAGTAGACACAGGGATCAACAACGGTGAACAGAGTAACACACCAGACATGCCGTACATCCATCTGTTCGCCATGCTCTGACCTGCACTGTAACCGGCACTCCGGTGGGAGTAGCCGGGACAAGGAGAAGACATGTACCCGTTGCTGTGCCCAAGACGTAAATGGCACTCCAAGAAGCGGGACATTACTCGCCCATGAGATATATTAACGTTGAAAATAGAGAAAACAACAACCTACGCCACCGCCCACTCACAAATTGTTTTTCAGAACTACACACAGGGGATGGGAGCAACGCGACTCCGCCCTACCTAAAATCGAGGTTACAAGTTGGCGCACTCATCAAGGTAAAATCAACTTGTCGATTTCGCCGCTAGTAGACATATTCAAGCCTCGAGGTTAGGTTTGAAGTAGTTCCAACTAGAAGAGCTAAGCCATTCGATATTTTGACTTAATGCATATGATATACTCCACATGCCTAAAACTCGAAATAGTGGTCTCTTTCAGTAGACTAGTCTAAGCCTAAAAAGAAAAACCGATGAAAGATAAAATTACTGGAAAATAGGCTACGATATTTCTGCACTAATTCAAACCTAGATGGCAAAAAGAGGATTTATCTCTTGAGTCAGCATGAGTTGGTAGAAACTTCGAGAAAGACACTCCCCTGCCCATGCTGTGCGAGCTTGAACAAACGACCAAATCAAATACCTGGTAAAAACATCGAGTGCTTCGTACTGCAGACTCGCGTCATATGTAGGATACTTTGCAGGCGTCTGCCGCCTTCGGTGTGCCTCAGGCGGGCAGTCAGTACAGCAGCACAGCAGGACTGGCCCTCAACCCAGTTCAATTTTCCACCCTCGAGAGGTAGGCATTCGCGGGAAAGAGGCAACAGGCTCGTAAATTGCAGCAGCTCCGACCATGCGCTTCGTCGGGCACAAACCAAACAAAAAAAAGGTGTCATCGGAAATCAATTGCAGCCTCAGGAAGAGAGAGCAGGAGCTCGAGCGCGCGACGAACGACGTCAGAGCCCCAGCTTTCTGACCGACCGCAGATCACGCTGGGATAGGAGGAATCTCGTGGGAATTTTCCATCGGCTAGTTGTGCTGTAGTTGGGTTGGCTGTTGGGGTTCTGGTTATCTGTGTGTTGTGCTGTGTTGTTGTTTTTTTTTGCGGTGTGTTGTACGCTGTGTGTGCTTGACCCTCGTGAATATACGAGAGCTTCTTTTAAAGTAATAGTTCGTAGAGGCCTGCCGCTCCAAGACAGCGGTATGCCTCTGACCACCGCCGACGTTCCTGGGGGTGTTGTACACGTAGGTTGATAAACTCGGGTTCGGGATACGCCAAGCGGCTTGCTGGGTTGAGCGTTGTAACTACTGCTTGGGTGTTGTGCTGTGCTGCTGCTGCAGAGTGTCTGTGTTGGCGTTCCCTCGAGCTTTTGTCATCTGAAATGCTGTTGTTTGCTGGAAAGTACTCAGAAATTAGATTAAAATATACAGATCAAAACCAGGCCCCCACGTCCTTCACAACTCCGCCCTCCCCTCACCGGTGTTTCTAGTTCCAGAGTTCACTTGATAAATGGATGCATTTCCTTCCACAGCCGTCAGATTCTGTCCCCCTCAGAAACGGTTTTTATAGTATCCGCGCACAGACCGACTAACATCACCCTGTTGACGCTGATAGCTACACTGTAGTTGTAAGGGGAGTCGCTGCCCTATATCCTTAATGAGGACACACAACCCGTAATACGCGCGATCGAAGTATCACACACAGCTTGCAAATATGAGTTTCGACAAAATCTTCGATCTCACAGCTAGAGTGTACTATCATTTTTTATAAAATATGCACTTGGGCTAAACGGTGCCCTAGTGCATATATTGGGAAAAGCCACGTCTCACGCTGGTCGTTAGGTCTAAGAAATAGACCTTTTTTTCCAAATGAAAAAGACAATAGGGCTTAACTCGGTTTATTTCCAAATATACAGGCCTATCATCAGGCTTAAATAGGTATAGTCACGCGTGCACGCCACAAAAATACTAGCAAAAAAAAAGACGAAATTACTAAAGGTCAAATCCGCCGTGGTGACGCAGCACAGCCACCACGAGGAGCGCAGAAGTAATACGTGCAGCCGCACCGGGCACTGTGTTGAGAACGAATCTAGGATACGCCTATACCAACTCCAGAGCGATTCAGCTGTCCATATCAGGCTAAAAAAACTACACATCCGTGCCGGCTCATGCTCACGCAACACGACAGCATAAATGAGTGGATGCTATAATAAAAACAGCCATTGTTACAGCGTCCGTTCAAACAACGCCCTCCGTTCATAAACGCGAAATATTGAATCATCCTTCAGATAATCGCCACAAGACCAACGGTAGTTAAGATGGGCTTGAATCGAACAAAATGTAGGGGATAATGTGATGAACATGGTAGGACGCATAACGTTAATATTGTGGAACTCCGATTTCGCGTGTATACGGATGGATACCTCCAACGCCAGGCCTTAACGAGTCTGCCCGTTTCCGTTATCAATTTGGGGACCCCTCTGTTTTCACAGAGGGTCGATCCTGAATCTGGTATACCGACGGGATCTTCCGTCGTGCACGTGACTGACTATCAGGGCATCGAATCAGGACCGAAGGGAGAAGCATGTAAGGACGATAACCTTCATGACCCATCTTGGTTAGACTAAGATCTAGCACCTCTCCTTGCTTAACGAACGGAAGAAAACGCTCGGGCGCTCCGACCGTAACGGTGGCGACACGAGATCGAGGCACCAGGGATCTTCCGCTTCGACATCTTTGCGATGTCGGCCGTTGCGGGATAGAGGACCTATCCACAAACGGGAACATTGAAACATGAGATATTGAAAACATATTTCTTCGACGATAGGGCCCATAAAGAACCTTCAAAGACCGTTTTAGGAAATACATACTTGAAATTAGTGCAGGATAAAAATTGTTTTGTTTAACACAGTTTTCTATACACAGTGGGATGATGGATCAAGGTACAGATTTAGCATGGATATAAGCCCTTATCCCTAAAATCTCTAAAGACACCCGCTATTCATACCGCTATTTGTAGTAGAGGTGGACCTTGGTTTTGTAGGGTCCTCGCTCGAGGAGCCAAAAGTACGGGAACCTTCCCCCTCGGCGGCTCCCCGGCCAGGGTGGTGCTCGGGCCTGAGGCTTCCCCAAAACGTGCCAGAGCCCCTGAGGGGGTGTCTGGGGTCGACCTTATTCGTGTGCTTAACTATCGCTCCGGTATGGCCGGGCCGGCGGTGGCAGCCAGCGACAATGCAAAAAAGTCCCTCGCGGAATTTTTCCAAGCAGCTGCCTTGCCTGCGGTCGCAGTGTTGTATCACCGCCTCGGAATGCGTGGGGCGTGTATCGAACAGAGAAGAGAGGATCGAACCTACGTGAGTAAGCACCAAAGTCGGGAAGAAGATGGACGTGGCGTGTCGGGACTGCTGCTCCCTTCACGATGTCACCTAGGCAAGAACCGGGCTGGGCAAAGGGAGACGGAGAGGGAGAATACTCTGTCTGGGAAAAGCGGAGGTTGGAATGGAGGAAATAGGATGCTCGGAAATCGAGGAGGACACGCAGGAGGATTCGAAGGGCTTCTCACAAAATTCGCACACATGCAAGGGCTAGGTCGAGAGCAGGGGAACTCGTCGTGGGTACGTGCAACGTTCGCACACTTGCCTTCAAGGGAACGAACGGCATAGGCCACGCCGAGGTGGTACTAAAGACTTGCGAGGACGCAGGTTGTGATATCATAGGATTGCAGGAGGTGAGGCGCCTTTGACAATGTGCTTTTACGGCGCCGGACTGTGTCGTGTTTTGCTCAGAAGCAGACGAAGGAAAGTACGAAAAGAGGGGGAACCACGGGGTAGTCTGAGCTGTTAGAGAGTGCATCGTGGCAGGGATGGATAAGGGCGACGTCGTGGTTAAGTACATCAGTGCTAGATTGATGAAGATTCGCATCCAACTTAAAGGGAATCTAACGTTGTGTCTTTCATTGTAGGCTATTCTCCCACTTTGGACAAGAGCACCAACGAAAAGAATTACTTTCGGAGTTCACTTGACGAGGTGGTCCAGGGGGTATTCAGTAGGGACAACCTCCTTATCCTGATGCACGCAAATGCTCGTACAGGCATGAGAGGGATCGGGTGGATCGACAGCGAGGTGATGGGTGCATACAGACGTGACAAGCTGAACGACAACAGGGACCGACTATTGACTCACGCAACTGATAACAAACTCGCCCTCCTCAACACGTACTATGCTCCATCTGCTCGTGGTATATCGTCCACGTTTCAGAGCTCTAACCGAGGAAAGGCCCGGTACAAGATTGACTACATGCTGACACGGCAAGGGGATAAACGATTGGTACGTAATTTCACTCTGCGCACCCCGCAAGGGGAGAAGGCTGAGTCGGACCACAACCTCGTATCCGGAAATATTCGCCTTTTGGGCCGCATCGCACCAAATCGCCAAACGAGAGCTATCAAAAACCGGCGAGCTATTGATCTACCAAGATTAATGGTGGACCCGCACCTTCGGATGAATTTGCAAAACCCGATAGCAGCCAAGCTTTCCTCTCCGACACCCGGTACTAATGCCGGAAGCGTTAATGACATGGCCTCATTACTGACCTAGACGCCACTGTCAAATGTGGCCGACATAGCGCCCCCTATTCGGCGCAACCAAGTACCGAGGGGCTGGTGTGCGACCGAGGCGACGAAAGCCGAGTTGAACGCACGATGGTAGGATACGGGAGACGCGAGAAAACGGGTTCGTTCTGTTCCAAACGATCGCGGTCTACGGCAAGCGTTGAAGGCGACAACCAAACAGCTAAAACCCACGCGGGCAGAAGTTGTTCAGAGGTTCTTCGAAGATTACGTTAACCAACTCGAAGGGCGTATCCGAGAAGGTGATTAATTTGGCTTCTACAAACACCTCAAAGGGATGGATGTGGAAGAGAGGAGGACGGTTAACTTGCAGTACAATGTTGCTCGATTATGCCCTCATCCGCGACCGGTAGGTGAGGTGGTTTCAAAAACTGCCCAACACTAAGTCGGCGACCTTTGACCCGAGCATTGTTGGACGAGCTTAAGCAGCGGCCCCCGTGCAGACCACTGAACGATGTCCCGTCTAGGTGCGAAGTAGAGGAGGTGATGCGCGCGTTGGCGAGCCAAAAGGCGGAGCCCGATGGTCGCCCGGCCGAGCTCTTGAAGGTTTGGCCGACGAGGGAGAATTGAACACCCTGGGAAAGTTCCACGATATCATCGTCGCTGTAGGGAGGGGAGGTGGCGTGCTGAGATGCTTTGATTACGGTGCTGCACAAGAAGAAAGATCGGATTGAGTGTGGCAACTATCGTGGCATCTCCCTCGTGGCTCACGCCGGCAAAGTACTCTTCAAAGTCATCGCGGGTCGCCTGAGTGACTATTGCGAACGCGACAATATTCTGCCGGAGGAACAGTGTGGGTTCAGACCCCAACGCTCGACGATTGACATGATGTTCGTAGTACGACGACTGCAGGAACTGCCGCGGAAGAAGGACACCCTCTTGTACTTGTGCTTGATCGACCTCACCAAAGCGTACGACTCCGTCGACCGAATCCTTTTGTGGGATGTCCTTGATCGTTTTGGCGTGCCACGGAGAATGCTCGACGTCATCCGCCGATTTCACGACGGTGTGCAAGCATGCGTGCGGCTGAATGATGGAGAGTGCTCGGACAAGTTCGACGTGGGGCAAGGTCTCAGGCAAGGATGCGTGCTCGCGCCACTGCTGTTTAACATGCCTTTCACGGCAGTACTGCGTGTGGCTGAGAAACGCTTCCTCGCTGATGCAGCACGGACAACATGGTGCAGCTCCAACGAAAGACAGAAGCCGAGAAGAAGGGCACTTCACGCACAGAAAAAGTCGACGGGCGGAGAGGGAAGGAGGGAGATGAGGTGCAGATATTGTGGGGTATGCTGTACGCGGACGATGCAGGCATCGTATCGCGATCATCAGAAGATCTGAAGAGGATGCTGACGGTGATCGTGACTGCGTGCTCGTCGTTCGGGCTTACGGTACCCGAGGTAATAACAGATATACTGTGCCTGGAAACCAAAGGTGGGGGGAAGATGTCCTTCACAATCAATGCAGCTGGTCGGGTATACAAACAAGCAATCGAGTTTGTGTACTTAGGCGGGGCTATCACCGCAGACAGAGACCTGGGCATTGAAATAACGCGGCGTCTTCAAAGGGCCTGGGCGTGCTTCCAGCGGTACAAGATGGAACTCTATGATCGCCCGGGTGTGCACTTACCGTTGAAGGTGCGGTTGCTGAAAGCTAAGGCGGTCGAGACACGTTTTTAACGGTTGCATGAGGAGGAGCCCAAAGAAGCCTGAGTATGACAGGCTACAACGGGTTCACCACTCCATGCGCCTCCGATACCTTGGATGACGGAAGCGGAAGCGCGACGACCACACCCTATCGTACGCCGACGCGCTTGTCAAGACAGCATCCTAGAACATAGAGGCGATAGTGCGCAAACGGAGGATATTGTTTTCGGGATTCGTAGCACGTATAGGGGAGGAGCGTCTGCCACAGAAAGTGATGTTTGGGGAGTTTGTTGGGGGTAAGGGCGACTGAGGGGGGCAAGAGAAAGACTGAGAGGATCATTTGAAGGAGGATATGCCGGTCTTTGGAATGAAATTCGAAGGGTGGCGAAATAGTGCTCAGAAGGCTGGCAGATGGTTTCGACGAGTAGAGGAAGGAGCCGAGTTGTTCATGCGGAATTGGCATGAAGCGGAGAGACACAAAGCTACAGAGCAACGCGCGAAGCTGCTGCAGCGCCATCCACCGTCGGCATGTCTAAGCGGCCGGGGAGAAGGGGAAGGTGGGGGGAGGGGGAGGGGGGGTGAAGGGGGGAAAAGGGGAAAATGGGGGGGGGAAGGGGGGCCGTCATGCCCAAGAGACTAAAGTCTGGGTTTGGTCATCATCGTCTTGAACGTTGTGGGCCATCATCCCCTGTACAATTGATGATGCACTTGATACCCTCTATAAGCCCAATGCCGTTTTTAGTCAGTCCTTAGGGTCTGCTAGTATGACATTTTTTTTGTCTTTTCCTTTCCTTGCTTCCTCTTCTTGTCTTGTCTTTTTTTGCTTCTCTTGTCTTTTCTTTTCTTTTCTTTCCTTTATTTTTCCGCTTTCTTCCCATTTACTTCCTTACTTTTTTCTTCTTTAGGCTTCTTTGTTTCTTTTTTCCAATTGGCTTACGCCTGTCGTGCGTATGCGCATGGATATATACTACGTGTTATATATATACGTGGTAGCCTTTCTTGTGTGGCAAGCGGTATAGTCGGTTTTGCCAGGCGCGAGTTATGAGACGTATGCACACCGGGGTATGGACCTGGCACATCGTAGACTGACTCCCGATTTCACTCTATATGTTTCTGGTGAAGGCATGAATTGCGTCAGCTGTGTCATATGCGTGTACCACCTTGGGTTGTCTGTGTTTCACCCTGGGGTATTCCTCGGCTCCAGAGTGACTGGAGCCTGTCCTGTGACCACAGACGTGATTTTGAGAGTTAATGTGCGAACAACAACAACAACAACAACAACAACAACAACAACAACAACAACAACAACAACAACAACAACAACAACAACAACAACATCTAAACCATGATATATTTCATCATTCTCCTCAAATCCTGCCATGTAGATATTTTTTCGGCAGTTGACTCGACACCGATTTGATGCCGGTATAGCACAAATTCAACCGCGTGTTTCTTTCTGTTTCAGAGGGCCGATAAATCAGAGCACAAACGCCTCGCTACACCCCACAAGGTTATTGTATCTACGGTCCTGTTGTTCCGCATATTCCTCCCCTCAAGAACGACAGGCGGTATCACAGTGTTACAATAGGAGTGTTCATCCAAGCTGGTAGATGATAAGATACCGTGATAAAGAGACAATTATTATTTGCAAGGTCTGGCAAACTCGACTAAATGGCAAATATAGAATACGTATCAGGTAAACTTTAAAACGAACGCCGGGATGTTGGCCGTTTTCATATGTACTTAGAATGCTCATATGCTACCTACGTACATAATGCTTGTGCACCTGTGAAATTTACGCCTTATATCTACCCTATTCCCCCGTGCTCGTCTCATTTCGTACGGCATACAGGTTCCGCACGTTACACGCTGCACAAAGGTATGAGAAGAGCAGGGGGTCGAGGGGTCGAGGGGGCTTAAACATAATCATATAATCCAAAATAGCCCAGCAACATATGTAAACCTACAATCTCATACGATATTAACGAAGAAACAACATCAAGGTGGAACCTTCAGCGTAGTGAGAAGAACACAGACTCACTATCCACGGGAGTATTTCCTTGTAAAACGTGAGTAATACTCCAATTCCTGACTAACAGCTTCTCTTTTCGTGGGGTCAATCCAGGTGGGCACTACCGCACTCAACTATATACCCGTGAGGTTGACAAACAGCAACTCTGGAAGTAGCCAGCACTGTGTAGGACAAACAAGAAAACAAAAATTACACGTACTTCGTACAAGTTAGTTATCAGCAAAATACGGCTCACGATGGCATCACTGGTAGTAGCGAAGTATTTCCATTTTTATCTCTTTTTACTTCTTACACCTGGAGGCTCAATCGTCAGCTACGTTGTTCGGAGGTATCTCACAATTTCTGGCGTTTACATATCAGTCATGTGCGGAGCAATACAAAACAAACCAGGTATATGCTGACTCGTCTATCAACCGAAAGAATACCGCAGCTACGATGTAAACCGAAATTCCAGTCAAACGTACACCAAAATAGGCTATCATTAACGTACGAGCCTTTTGTCACCAAACCCCAGCCGGCGGCGTTGATACTCTCCTCGTCATGAGCTCGCGCTCTCCTCGGACGTGTAAGACGCCGAGGAGCCGCGTCACACCTCAGACCCACAAAATGCTAAAGGATCAACCAGTGCCAATCCCCTCCTTCTTTCGCTTGTCGCGCTTGACTTGATCTCCCTCACCACTGGGCTCATCGTACTGGCACCGACACGCTGATCGACCTCCCAAACCAAATTCCAAATCATGATGCCTTCCACTCTCCAGCTTGTAGTTGCGGTCATTTTCCATCCCCACAACCATTCAGTCAGTATTGGCAAACGATCTTCGGGCATCCCTTTCCGCTTACACCTTGCCTGCTCTCGTGCTCTGCTGAAAATGGCGGTGGCCACAGCTTAACGGGAGGCCGCGCCTGGTAGCTGTGGCTGCTGCTGCTGCTCCGGCGACTGCCGCAGCAGCTCTTTCTGTCCACCGTCATCCCCTCATCTCCGCCTACCCGATCATGCATTCTCTCCATCGCAACCACCCCTGCTCTACTGTTGTCAATCCAGACAACTTCCAGCTCTACCGGCCGGTGCGACCGCGGCTGATGTGCCTGCAACAGCTGCGGCGGTTATTCTTGATTCACGCCTTCGCTTGCTCCTCTTCCCTCCCATGTTTCTGCCAAAAAAGAATTCAGCATATCCTTTCTTGTTCACCTCGTTCTCTTCATTCCCGCTTTTCATTAATTCAGCTACAACCACCTCCCCTTGCTCATCCACGCAAACCTCCAGCTGCGGCGGCAGCGGAAGCGGCTGCGCTGCCGGCGACTGCTGCTGTGGTAGCGGCTCCAACAGTCCCGGTGGAGGTTATGCTCTACCGCTACTCCGTCCTCTTCCAACTTTCCCAGCTGGGTCTAGTTCCCCTGCTCCATATCCTCCTCCCCTAGCTGGTGCTCCAACAATGTTTCAGACTGCTCGCTCGATGGACTCTTCATTAAATGGATCTTGCTAGATGGCGGAGTTCTGCTCTCTTTGGCGTTTGCTCCCTTCCTGCCTGCCCTTGCCTCTCCCTGTGCTTGGACGGTCTCGGCGATGTCTCAATGGTGGTGTGATCCACATACTACGTCCCAGGCTCGCTGTTGCCATTTGACTTCGTATAGGCGGATGACTTCTGTTTGTTCTTAGGAGCATGCCATAGCGTCTACGTATTTACAGTTGGAAAAATGTCACCGTGGCGGCATCTCTGCTATTGATTACCGCAAGGCATCGGAGTAATCCACTTTATTCTCGGCTCAAGCTCATTAGAGCACCCTTCGTCCCTACGCACCAACTGTATCGTCGTACGCTCGTGCGAGCATAATCGACCATCCACATGCGGGGGTAGGGTGGCCACAGGGATATGGCTCTTGATAGCAGGGGCGCAATCACAGATGGAAAAGAGGTATACAGAAACTATTGCTGCTATAAATTGTCGTAAACTCCACATGGAGATGGAAGTGCCAATCCGGCTGCAACCTCCGTAATATTTTTTCAAACATGCCAAATACACGTTGCAACTCCTGATTACGAAGTTCATTAAACCATCTTCGTAGATAATATGCTGTTACTCAAAATAACAGACGTTTGAACGATCAATTAGTTAATGCTGTGTACACCACCTCATGACCTAGGTACACAAAATACCTATATTGCTATACAAGGATGACATTCCAACAATTTTGGTGTAAGGAGCTTTGTCACTCAGAAAGCATTTTCGTCAAAAATTGCCATATTTGTCGTAGCACGCCTCTGATTCTACACACAACGAACTTGGACCTAGAAAATGGGGCAAACCCACCCAGACTCTGGGCTTCTGGCTGGAGTCTGTGTAACAACAGGGTTCCAGTCCTCAGATCCTGAAGAGAGCCAGGTCCCATACGTCTATCTGTAACGCTCTCACCTAGTGCTTTGAATTCGTGCAGCGCCTCTTCAAGCAGGGGTCAAGAGTTATGGGGATGGAAGTCACATCGTAGTCGCAAACAATCTGTGCAGATGATCAACGAGGGAACAAGAGTGGCAACGGGCACGTTGGACACGCCAGTGCCATTGGGGCATGGGGCTGTTAGAGGGACTGACAGGTCACTCCGCTTTATCTGCTTTTTTGCACCAAGGGTAGCATCAATTAGACACTAGGCGGTCCCTCCAATTCGCGTTACTGGACCTTCTGTTAGAAACCGAAGGCTTCTCGCACCGAGGAAATCCTACATACCCCTGTCCAATGAAGCCGAAGGAGATTGTAAAGCTTACCCCATGCTCACAGACAGACCCTTCACGTGACACTGATCAGCCCAGTTGCCACGCGTCGTCTTTCCGTTTTCTAGCGCTACCCCGCTGCAACACCCCCCCTGCCCGACGCATAACCATCGTCGATGCAAACCGGGCATCCCGGGGACGGCCCGGAAGCAGCGCTCGCTTTCTATCCAACCAACCCTTCGTTCTTGGTGAACTATCCGTCGCTGCAGCATCCCCCCGGCCCGGCGCATGTGAGTGTCGGTGAAATGTAGGCATTTGGCGAGAACCATATCCCCCTTAGTCTTCACAACCTTTTACGGTGCCGACCTAGAACGCCGGTTCAAAGGGCGGAAGTTCCGGGCATTGTAAATACAAATGTCTACGCTACCCTTCTACCACCGTGCCGCTGAAAGAACCCGGTGATGCACTATGGCCTTAGTAAGACATATTTCGATGCTCTTCTCTATTTTTTGACATCCGCTGGTACTTTGAACGATCCGCTGGCGGTTTGGACGGGCGCCGGAGCAAAGCGGGTAACCCAGTAGCTGAATTTGTCCGGCTCCTGCCCGCCGCCTATTGTTGGCGGACGTCATCCCTGGTTTGCGGCGTTCCGGTGTTCCTCGACTGCTCGGGTATTTCGCTGCAACCACTCTTCTCCCCGTCTCGTCGAGCATGGCTGACTTTCTTGGCGGCTTGTTTTTCCCCTGCATCGCTATTGAGTGATAGCGGCACGACAGATGTTTACAAGAGCTACCGGGAATTCCCAGACCTGCTGGCTCGGTCCACCGTCGACCACATGATTAAATGTTCCCTCGCCCGTAGGTGCCTGTTCCCCAAGCCGACGAAAGAGGTGCTTCATGGCATTGGCTTGGAGCATTGCCAACAACAAAAACAAGTGCCTTACCAAAAATGAGCAGCCGCCCAGGCAGCGTAAGTACTCGTTGGTTTCCCGCGGTCATGTCGTCAACACCTTTACGCACACACACGCATGGGCGCTCGCCTGAGCCAAGCCACCGCTCGCTACCCAGCCCTGCGCCATTTCTTTACAATACTCATTGTCGGTACAATATTTCCACCGACCCCACCGAGCGTTTCTTCCATGACTCATCGTTCGTTATCCTCTCTAAGTATACCAGCCGTTCCGCTGCGATGGTGCTACTTCACCCAGCAGCAGCGTCATAAAACCACCGGGCGCTCTTCTGCGGCAGACTTCGGTGCGTAGGCTACATCCCGCGCGTGCACTTCCTCTCTCTCTTCTTCCCCCCTCGGTGACGTATTGCTAATCCGCCGCGGTCGTTGTGGCAAATACCTTGAGTCAAATGGCGACATACACGCTCAAATTCCAAGGAAAACGACTAAACTACGCGCAAAAACCTCCATTCACGCAATGAAACACAGAAAAAAAAAACTACCCATGGTCTCGAATGGTGTCGCACACAACACTTACAGAAACACATAAAAATACCCACATCGAGACCCTCATTCACGTAGCCCAGGTCGCGGCTATGGAACGGTGCCGACGTTAGCGATGATGGCCAACGCCAATAATATGAAATGAACAACCCACTTCTCAACCACGTCGCTTAGCTGAAGGCGTAAGGACAAACCGGGTTGACTCCCTCCGTTGCCCTTAATCGATGGGCGTGGCTGATGTATGTTCGTCTGTAACTGTTTGTCTACAATCACTAGCGCACACTCCGCAGCGACCACTCCGGCACATGTACAGCGTGGGATTTTATTACACACGTGCATACACACAAACCGCTCACAATCACATACGACACTCCTCTGCCTGCCTCGGCAAGGCTCCCAAAAAAAGCAGAGGCTTGTGCGGAACCCGCACGGGCTCGGGTGGCATTACCTGAATAACACAAACCCGCGCCCCCTCACATCAATCACACGCCACAATCACTCACAAAAACCCCACTCTCCTTGGCTTTGCCTCCACAACCCGCATAGGTAAAGGCTCCACACGGGCGGTCTTGCGTGGCGTCGCACAAGCCTATTTTTCCAACTACGCACACCCAAACACAATCAATGGCACCCACCCCGCTCAGGTAGGCACAGCTCACAGAACACAAATCAATGACCTCAACCCGAATCAATGGCACCCACCCCGCTCAGGTAGACAGAGCACACAACACAGAGACTAGAAACAATGAAATGAATACGCCCGTCTCTCCTCTCTGCTGATTTGCCGACGCCGTCATTGCCCCTAGCCTTTCTGGGAGGCTACAACAACCCGCCACCGGACTCAGTTCGTGCGACTGGGTTTCATGCGGTGCTGACATCAGGAGAGATGGCGTCGCTACCCTAGCTGCTGCTGCGGTGGTGGGTGCTCTGCTGCAACGTTTAAGTCTGCTGCAGTGCTCGGACCTCCTAGACCTCACTACCGCGGGTGATAGAGTGATTAAGCGCGTTGCTGCGATAAAATACTTGATCACTCACATCCCCCTCCCTTGCCGCGGCGACGGCGCTCGCATGTGCTGCTACGGCGGCAACGGTATTCAACTGCTCTGCAATCTTCTAACCCAACATATAGTATGATTCCTTCCCTTTTCCCCTACTTTTTTAGTATATGTTTTTCGGTTCTTTCTTTTCGTTTCGCTCGGTTTCCCTCCCGTCCGTGGATTGCTTCACGATGGTTGTCGCCATGGTACCCTGACGCTCGCGGCATTGGATGCAGCACAATTGTGACAATGGAACGGTTCGGACAAAAAATCGAAGCGTTAAACATGCATAACAGTGTTTCTCGAATCACTCCATCATCATCACCTCTCTGTCCTCGTTCGGTCCTAGCGACAAGTGATGCATGCACACTGGTTGGCCTAATACTCGCTGCCCAAGGCATGCATCATTCCCTTCCATGACGTTAACATTTCTCATTCTCCGGATCATCCATCAGCAGGTATATTCGGACGGACGGACCGTAAACGATTAGGGGACTTCGGTTCACCAAGCTCCGGTAAACATGTAACGACAGTGTCGGGAAATCATGGTAGCCGTGAAATAAATACCGTCACGCGCAAACTACTCGGAATCCGTAACACTCAAAACACTAGGGTAAAAACCTGTCCCTGTGAGATGCGGCATGATGGTTAGAATTGATTTCTGTATCGTTAACGGATCCAAAACAAGTGGATGACTCAATTTAATCCTACATCGGAGACGAAAAGCCTCCATGGGACATGCTGCAATCGATACGACTAATTTACACTCCTCTAAACCACCTTCTCACTGTATGATTGACCATAGAGGAAGTAATGGCGATGGTCGGCAACCGTCCAGTGTTTGATTGCCAGCCCATCACGTGCGCACCAAAACGCCTGATTCCCTACCGCACTCCACTCCTGGCGTGTTGATGTATGTGATATGTTACGGTGATGCCATGTCACCCTTTAAAATAACATGCTGGCAGACAAATGGCACTTCGGTAACGCAATCGACAGAATGCTGTTGAAAGGGTAGATAATTAGTGCGTGCGTCGTTTTGTACCCTGAAACGGTAATTGGGCGCAATCTCTCGTCAGCCGGCAGAAAAGGGAAATGTGTACACATGTGTTATCTTCGCATGAATAATGCGTACATAGTCCTCTCTCCTAATGACTTTGCTTGGTGAGCCTACGAGGTGACTACTTCCAACAATAAAGAGTTACGACTAATACTTGGGCACGTTCGTGCAGACCCAAAAGGGACTTGTTAAATAATTGGGACATCAACTCTGCTACACGTATATCTGCAGCGGTACTTTAAGTAGGTCTACACAGTAGAGGCATAATGCATCCACCCATATCCATTCACAACCAAAACTGCTGAAAAGCGTTGCTAATGTGGTGTGAATATCATGCCCGTTGTCTTATTATTGTATACCTGGTACCAGATATATCATGTGGAACAGGACATGACCTTGCACATGTAACTATCATGCATGTCATCATATTACTTGACTTGACGATTGAGACAGGACATGGCCTCTTGCGCACACACCCCCTTTGCAGCCAACGGAAACAAATTAGGAAAGAGTGATGAAAAAACAGCAGTCGCATGGTCTTCATCGACTTATCTACACTGCTGTACCAACAGTACTGTACAACGAAATTGCAGCCGCAAATTTCACAGCCAATGTACTCATAGCACGCTGTTGTTGACTCTGTGCGTACGGGTACGACTAGCTTTACATGTATACGAACAACAAAATAACTTTAAAAGGAAGAATGAACTCATAGCTCGCATGCTCATACGCGATTGAGACGAACGCACTTGTCTTATACTTGTATGCGAAGTTTTGTATAATGCGGCCGTGGCAGCCCAGAAATAAAGACAACGGGAGCCCGAGAAAGGTGCAATCTTCAGGTTTTTGTTCAGCATGATGAGGTAGTATTTTGAACTAAGAACACGTTTGGTCTTCAACAGCATGCATGCATTTGTTGGTGAACGAATGATCATGATGCGCGACGGGCGTACGGACGGGTAGCACGAGCGACAGACGGACTGGGCACGAGCAGCGGACGTACCTGCATGCAATTTAAGGCCGAACGCATGACTCTGTTCCAGTGCCAGCGGACACACAATATGCTGATTTCCAGGTAACCACACCCAATACCCAAAGCGATCTATCTCTCCGTTTTCCGAGCAACCAGAGATCCACACAACAGAATACTAGTATACGTCATGGTAGATACCATCGTCTAACATCGCATTGTTCGAGCGTTGAACATAACTGACATGCGAGCCCCTACATACATAGTATTATTCCCGTGCGACAACATGTCACCCACAGCGGCGCCGCGGCATGGTACACGCATCGTACGGTACAGCAGCATGCGGTAGCAAAGCTTTAAACCGTTTTCGATTGTGTCGTGGCCGAAACAATTCTCAACTGAACGTCGTTTTCTCTACTTATAAACCCAGTGATTGCAGCAGAAGATTACACAGAGCCCAGAGTCACAGTTTGCTAATCATTTGTCTATGCATGTCATGCCGCAAACATGCGGGTGCTTGAATACACATGTCTTATACTGGCACAATAACACAAATATAATATATATATGCCCAGCAACATGGTACATTCTGCGGTATCTACCTTACGAGTGTGGCATGCTACTTGTGTACAGCAGTCCAGCCGCCTTCTGCGCATGGACGGCAATACATCTGGGGTATTCAGCTTGAACTACTGCTGCAGTAGCTTGTGGGGCCAGTTCGAGAGTATTATATCTACTTGCTTAAAATCATTGGCGAGTACGATAATTGATGCTGCTGTTGTACTGCTGTGGGACATCGCAATGTAATAAACATATATAAAATCATTCCTTGAATATAGAGCCATTCCTTGGTGTCATGGACTTTGGTCCGGAGTTTTTTGTCTCGGCCTAAGTATGCGATTCGCGGAACTGAAATTCTCGGTCGAATATGGCTTGGTTCGAGCGCCGCCTTCGGGGGGCGGCTCCAACGCCCCTCGCCCTGCCGTGTCCGTTCCGCACATCGACGTGAACGCGGACGGGCGCCGAGCGAGACGAGCGAGTGTCGAGGAGGAATTTTGGAAAAATTGTTGAATCTTAATGGCTGCAACGCCTGAATGATTTACAAAATTGGCATCATTTCTAAACGGTACGTGATAATGTTTGGAATTTTGCGTACCGGGTGAGAACAGCAGTATGTACGACGAGCATGAACGCCAACTGACGGCATTGGCAAACACACAACATCAGGTGCATGCAGCAGCAGTAGCCGAAGGGCGAAACTTCTAGCACATACTGCAGCAACTAGTAGCAACCAGAACCACAGCAGATAGCTCAAAGTGCAGTACGAGTGCAGTTGGCAAGTTTAGTCGTACACGCATCACTCTGTCCAATAGTCTATATATAACAGCATCTCAAGCAGGTAGAAGAGCCGTCTCTTCGGCCTTTGGCCTTGGCTTTAGCACGGCCGCTGACACTCCAGGCAGCCTCTGCTGTAGGCATGAACGAGTGCGGTTGATTCGCAGCGAACTATCCCGCTGTGCTCGCCTCTATGTGGCCATTGTCCATGCCATTTCATGTCACCTCCCTTCTGTTTTGAGCTCGTCGTCGTGCCGTCGAGGTACGAGGAAACTCGTACGTACTGGGTGAGAACAGCAGTATGTACGACGAGCATGAACGCCAACTGACAACATTGGCAAACACACAACATCAGGTGCAGCAGCAGTAGCCGAAGGGCGAAACTTCTAGCACATACAGCAGCAACTAGTAGCAACCAGAACCACAGCAGATAGCTCAAAGTGCAGTACGAGTGCCGTTGGCAAGTTTAGTCGTACACGCATCACTCTGTCCAATATATAACAACCGTTTTATGTTCATATTGATGGAGAAAACAATACCAGGTCGTATTACATTTATTTCCTGTTTGAATGATACGTCGTACGAGCGGACGTTCTGATTCTTGTGCCGTGAGACCATCGAGCACACCGCATGTTTTACCCAAGCAAGAGCCAACAAGAGGCAGCGCACAGGGGCCCCCAACACAGAGACACGTGACAACCACGGCCAGCTGTCGGTCGCGTAATTGTCCGGTGGTCCGTGCTTCGGTGGGTGTATCGGAAGTCGTTCGTAGTACTGCCGTAGGTCGTCGAAAAACCACGTGGCATCGTGCTGGTGGCAAGACTCGCCAGTAGACCCCCCAAAATTTATTTTCCTTTTCTTTTTCTTGGCCCCATGCACCCATTTATTTCCTTTCCTTTCTCTTCTTTGTTTGTTTCTTTTTTCCAATTGACTTGCGTCTGTTGTGCGCATGCGCAGTGATAGATACCACGTGTAATATATACGTGGTAGTCTTTCTTGGTTGGCAAGCGGTACAGTCGGTTTTCCCAGGCGCGAGTAATGAGACGTATGCACCGGTATGGACCTGGCACATCGTAGACTGACTCCCGATTTCACTTTTATATGTTTCTGGTGGAGGCATGAATTGCGTCAGCTGTGATTTATGCGTGTACCACCTTTGGTTTGTGTTTTTCCCCTAGGGTATTCCTCAGCTCCAGAGTGACTGGAGCCTGTCCTGTGACCACGGACTTGATTATGCGAGTTAATGTGAGAACGACAACAACAACAACAACAACTGAAATATTGCCTGTTTCTTGACCTTTCAGCTGCTTCCTGCAAACTTGGTTTTTCTGCCAACACGATTTTGCACTTTTTCGCGATTTTTTCTTCCTTTTTGTTCAGTAAGTTGAACTTCCTACTGCCGCTAATTGCCGCCTGACAGCTGTGCATTAGTTGCGGAACGGTCCAGCTTTAGCTTTTTTTTTATTTGCACCATTTGTTTTGTACTTGACGAAGCTTCAGCGGCTGAGATCTGGGCTTGGCTCATCAGCTCGACACCGCCCAGCACCCCATCGCAGCGCTATAGCTTACAGCAACGAAGCGCCGTGCAGTGCCGTGCGATGCCCTGCGGCTCAGCTCAGCAGCGCACCGCTAGCTCAGCAGAGCGACGCGCTATGCTTTGCCGTGCTCTGCCATCGCGGTCGTTCGTTATTTATGATATCTAAAACTCCGCGTACGCTGATATTTAGGTATTTGGCGGTTTATTTCTTACATATCGCGTCAACCATCGTAATATAATACAATATGGGGGAGGGAATGTAATCTCTATGCAAATATCCTGTTTTTTTTTCAATCGTTTGTCAGCCGGCCGCCCCGGTGGTCTATTAATAATAGTGGTTTTACCCTCGAATACTACTAACGTTTGGTTGTCCTTGAGTTCGACACCCACCACGATGAGATTTGACTTTATTTGCAAAAATGCAACAAAAGAAAAACAGGCATCAATCAACTGCTGAGAGCGCCTAGCAGCGTGGGTTGGTTCGACGCGAGTCGACGAGGGAAGAAAATGCTGGATTCTCCTGGCGGTAAAAATGAAAGCACGTACCGAAGTGGGGAGGGAGCAGGAGGGCCCGCTATTGACCCCGGATCTGAGTTACTACTGGGAGGGAGCGCGAGAGTGGTGCGGGGATAATAAATGGGATGAAGAAAAAAAAATGTTGCAAAGGTGTATTATTATTACTACCAGTAAATAATATGTCAGTCTCTAGGAAATACGCACGGCACTATCAGCAGCCGTCATGGTAGAGACACTCCGGATATTATGCATTGAGGGGACGCGTCCAATTTCGACAACGTGAAAGCCCCCACGAAGAAAAGACAGCAGACACACATATCCCGCCTTCCCGAGAAAAAACAGAGAAGAAGCGCTACGGCAACCTCCCGTACGAGCAAAGCCACCCCCGCACCAATCTTAGACAACGCCGCCTCAACGAGAGATCGCCCTCCTCTTCCACGTTTTCCTCCTCGCCCGTGACCACGCAGACCAATCAATGCGACAGCCTTCACGTAACAAACAAAGCAATCTTCTCCCAAAACCTCGCCGGCTGACATGTCCTCATGTCGACGTTTGATGCAAACCGACTTTGCATCCTGTCGACTTCGAACCTCCATTGCCACGGGGACAGCAGTGCAGTCTCTTCATTAATGACAAGGCCTCTTTTGTTTCGCCTAGAGGCGACGCAGGTTCTCAATAATACTCTTTTCGGTATTTTGTTTGATAGGCGCCAACTTTTACTTGACGGCGCATTTAATAGTTTGTTTCGCCTATCCTTGCCTTCTTTATTGTATAATATTACGTTTTTCTTTTGTCAAAGCATGACTTTCATAATCCCATGTTCGTATGAAACCCTTGGCATTACTTTAAAGTTCAATGCATGCCAAATCGGACAGCTACATCTTAAGTGGTCGAAGTGCTGCCCTGCCCTACCCGAAGCATGGGCGCCGGCGAATGCCGGCACCTATGCGGAGCCCTTGTATGTATTTAAATCGGGCAAAATTTGCACTGGCCGCCTGCACCTTTACGACCGTGCCACTGCCGCCCCAAACATTAGCCCTCGGTGCGGCGAACGTTTGGGTGCGGACGCGGGGCTCGGGGAGCAGGGGGCGGGGTGAGGCGCCCTCCCGAGGATGGCTCGCTCTCTCCCCGGGAGGTGAGACTATCCGCGGGACCGAGCGGTCTTCGGCACACGCTGTGCCGGAGGCGGCCCCACACGCTATGAGATGCGACCGTCTCGCCCTCCGCTACCTGATTATTTTTGGGTCTTCTCAAGGAACGGTCTTCGGTAAGGTTTCCGTTTTTGAAACGCGGAATGGGAAAGGGAAGAAAATGTGGGAATAAATTCGATTGACATGACGGGATGGGACTACGAGGTTTGTATATGACATGTTTTCCGACTAAATTATAACTAGTAACGGGCATTTTTCTCTTTCTTGATTTCACTTTCACCGAGCGAGCCCAAAGAGTCTCTTCGCCCACATTACCGTTTGAGCCCGTCTCGCTGAGACATCTTGCCAGGCCTAACGTACGAATGGAGGGACGGTGAAGCTTGGCTGCAGATATCATGGTGGTAGCTGGAGTACCTACTTCCGATGTTGGGTGTGTTTCGATGGTCGAAGGTAGATGATGCAGATTGAATTGAACCGAAATAGCCAATACTACTGCTAGACGGAGAAATTCTCAGGTGTTTGATCGACGAGACAACACGCAAAGCGACGCTGACCCGCAGCCCTGGTCTAGTGTGTCCTGCCGCTGCTGTTAGCTACCGCTGCTGCTGGTGGTGCTTCTGTTGCTACCTCTGCTGCTGCTGCTGCTTGGCTGCCGATCGCCGTTGATGCAAGTGCAGCACCCTTACGCCTACCGAGGTTTTGACATTTTTTCCGAGGAGGGTCGATGGGAGCGAATGTTGTGCCGATTGCTGCTACTACGTACCGAGTTGTTTGATTCTTGGACCAACACAACGAAATAACTGCACAAATATCTAGAGTGCCTAACTCAGCCTGCTAGTTGCGTGCGACACAGATATTTTTCCTCACAAAATAGCGACAGCAACAGTGTCAGCATCACCACCACAACAACACCACACATGCACCACCCCATCACCACAGCAGCAGGAAGAGCTGCAAACGCGACGGCGGCGCACTGCTGTCACCGGCAACTGATGTTCGCGCAAGTGATTCAAACTGCAGATGAAACTAATGCGCCAAAAACACCAGCTGCTGTTTCTCGGTATTTGTTTTTCGGTGTCGAACCAAACACAACGCATCTGATGTATGCACCTTTGGTCAGCTGTTCCACCATATATTATAAAACGGAAACGACGCACCTCAACCTGCTTCGAAGCGCCATGCCGCCGTTGGATGGTCTTGCGCTACGTGCAGAAATCTTTTTGCAAAACGCTCGGGGTGCCAAAACGATCGCTTGCAGGGCTCTGAAAGACCCTCTCCCCTCCTTGGCTTATGCCTGGCGATCTTCAGCAAGAGTGGAAACCTTTGACGTGGGCATATATTTCGCTACGAAGGCTTGCGCGACGAGTTCCTCACAGAAAAAGTCACCCCGCGTATGGGCAACATCGGTCGCACGCCTGCCCTCACCCTCGACGACAGTGGGACGTCGATGGAAATGCCACGGCGAGTACCGCCAACATGTCTTGAGGAGTCTTTCATCGTCTGCGCAAGTCCCGGAAGAGCTTTTGAAGGAGCAGCGAGTGATCCAGGTGATCCAAGGAGGGCGCTAGATACTTACAGCAGTACCAGGTACTACATTGGTGGATGGGTGTGCCCATTAGAACGCTTGGACCCTGGAACGACAAAAAAAATGCTTACTGCCGTTGATATGGTATCAAATCGGATACATTACTGTTTGTTTGTAGAGGCCCTCCTTGCTTTAGGGACAGAACGGAGGGGGGCTCCGCAGGGCCCATTAGCATTCCATAGGACACCGCGAGCCAGTCCACCGGCGTTCTTTTGAATAACAGCATCTTGGACCCACTTTCCGATTTCTTCAGGTCTTAGCCATCATATCATAGTCGTGTAATCTGCACCTACGACTATTTAGGGTGAATTTCTGTTTTTGTGTTTGCTCTATGTGTGAGCAATAGACCAACAGTCCGTCGTTGTTAGTCGGCAATGTCGGATTTATGTTGTTCGGGTTCGGAAACTAACGTATGATTCGGATACTGTCAAGTGATCCTGGAAACGGTACGTTCATACGTAAGTACCACAGTATTCTGAATAATGTGATCTGTGTTTACGTACGTATACGGCTATGTTAGTACCCGGTCTGGCGCCCCAACTTGATCTGACTCGCTGTGATTGGATAGTGGCGCGCTCGCATAACGGGTGGCCTATTTTTATCCGTGTTCTAGGAATAGGTGCGATTGGCATTCTTTAGAGTTGGCCTGCACTCTACTTCTAGTACACAACATGTCACAGGCGGGGTTTGGTTGTGGTGATTTACGTACAGCAGGAAATGCGGATGTCACTACCGATTACGTTTGGTATGACGCGTTAGATGCATTGCCGGTACGAGAGCCGGTTCTTGTAGATTGGCCGTGACCAAGCTACCTACCGACACTCCCCACTTCTGTCACTCTCACGCCCTCACCCCATCGAGACAGCCTTGCACGAAAATAACGAGAAGGTTCTATCTACTCGTGTTTTATTCAGGTTACTGGTGGTCATCGAAAGGCCCACCTGTGCCCCTTCCGCGGAAATGATCATCAGGGACCCCCAAGGCACATAATTACACAGGAGCGTCTATCTCGCTAAGGTTTTCCTCTGCTCCGATTCCGACTGACGATTTAAAATTTCAGTTTTAGACTTTTGTACACTTTTTTGCAAGCGATATCATTATTTTAGTTTGCAGTTTCTTGCCTCAAAACTAGTGCGGGGAATAACAAGGTAGAGGGTAGAAATATCCAAGTTGCAACGGTCTGCAGCACGCGTCGTATTGCCGGCCTGCAGCAGTTCATTTGGTAGGTTCGAGTCGTACCGTTTAAGCGTTTTCGGTATTATTTTCCAGTTTGTGCGTCGTATATGATATCTTTAATATAGCGCGGGAGCGCTTATCTTGTTGTGTTTTGAATATGAGTCAAAGTTGGCTGACGGTTAAAGAAATCTACGTGTATCCTCTCTTCCGGGGACACTCGGGCTAGAGGATGGGACAGCTAAATGTGAACAGGGAACGGGACGGGACGGGAACGGGAAACCGTCTCGCATTTTGTTCCCGATTTAGATTTCCCGGCCGTTTGCGTCCTTGGTTTACGTTCCCACCTTCTACATCCATCCTTAATGTGTCATTCGTCCGGATTATTTACTGTTCCGCTGCCTGTTCTCTTCCCGAATTTATCGGGCCACACTGCCTGGCCTGTTGTTCCAATCCCATCACGATGCTTCCACACGGCTTCTATCATCCCGAATCTCATTGCTTGGGTAGTTGTGTAGAGTTCACACACAACCACGTTTCTCCTTTCCCATTACATTGCCATGATGGATGCAACCGACGGTATTGTAGGCAACTCCTGACGCAGGGGCCCAGACGGGATTGCTGGATATTTTATATTATATCCACATGATACCCCCCCCCCCTAAAAGTTTATACGTGATGATTTTTTTTACAGTACAAGGGCTCCGCATGGGCGCCGGCATTCGCCGGCGCCTATGCTTCGGGTAGGGCAGGGCAGCACTTCGACCACGTAAGATGTAGCTGTCCGATTTGGCATGCATTGAACTTTAAAGTAATGCCAAGAGTTTCATACGAACATGGGATTATGAAAGTCATGATTTGACAAAAAAAAAAAATAATATTATACAATAAAGAAGGCAAGGATAGGCGAAACAAACTATCAAATGCGCCGTCAAGTAAAAGTTGGCGTCTATCAAACAAAAATACCGAAAAGAGTATTATTGAGAACCTGCGTCGCCTCTAGGCGAAACAAAAGAGGCCTTGGCATTAATGAAGAGACTGCACTGCTGTCCCCGTGGCAATGGAGGTTCGAAGTCGACAGGATGCAAAGTCGGTTTGCATCAAACGTCGACATGAGGACATGTCAGCCGGCGAGGTTTTGGGAGAAGATTGCTTTGTTTGTTACGTGAAGGCTGTCGCATTGATTGGTCTGCGTGGTCGCGGGCGAGGAGGAACACGTGGAAGAGGAGGGCGATCTCTCGTTGAGGCGGCGTTGTCTAAGATTGGTGCGGGGGTGGCTTTGCTCGTACGGGAGGTTGCCGTAGCGCTTCTTCTCTGTTTTTTCTCGGGAAGGCGGGATATGTGTGTCTGCTGTCTTTTCTTCGTGGGGGCTTTCACGTTGTCGAAATTGGACGCGTCCCCTCAATGCATAATATCCGGAGTGTCTCTACCATGACGACTGCTGATAGTGCCGTGCGTATTTCCTAGAGACTGACATATTATTTACTGGTAGTAATAATAATACACCTTTGCAACATTTTTTTTTCTTCATCCCATTTATTATCCCCGCACCACTCTCGCGCTCCCTCCCAGTAGTAACTCAGATCCGGGGTCAATAGCGGGCCCTCCTGCTCCCTCCCCACTTCGGTACGTGCTTTCATTTTTACCGCCAGGAGAATCCAGCATTTTCTTCCCTCGTCGACTCGCGTCGAACCAACCCACGCTGCTAGGCGCTCTCAGCAGTTGATTGATGCCTGTTTTTCTTTTGTTGCATTTTTGCAAATAAAGTCAAATCTCATCGTGGTGGGTGTCGAACTCAAGGACAACCAAACGTTAGTAGTATTCGAGGGTAAAACCACTATTATTAATAGACCACCGGGGCGGCCGGCTGACAAATGATTGAAGAAAAAACAGGATATTTGCATAGAGATTACATTCCCTCCCCCATATTGTATTATATTACGATGGTTGACGCGATATGTATAGAACAAAGCGCCAAATACCTAAATATCAGCGTACGCGGAGTTTTAGATATCATAAATAACGAACGGCCGCGATGGCAGAGCACGGCAAAGCATAGCGCGTCGCTCTGCTGAGCTAGCGGTGCGCTGCTGAGCTGAGCCGCAGGGCATCGCACGGCACTGCAAGGCGCTTCGTTGCTGTAAGCTATAGCGCTGCGATGGGGTGCTGGGCGGTGTCGAGTTGATGAGCCAAGCCCAGATCTCAGCCGCTGAAGCTTCGTCAAGTACAAAACAAATGGTGCAAATAAAAAAAAAGCTCAAGCTGGACCGTTCCGCAACTAATGCACAGCTGTCAGGCGGCAATTAGCGGCAGTAGGAAGTTCAACTTACTAAACAAAAAGGAAGAAAAAATCGCGAAAAAGTGCAAAATCGTGTTGGCAGAAAAACCAAGTTTGCAGGAAGCAGCTGAAAGGTCAAGAAACAGGCAATATTTCAGTTGTTGTTGTTGTTGTTGTCGTTCTCACATTAACTCGCATAATCAAGTCCGTGGTCACAGGACAGACTCCAGTCACTCTGGAGCTGAGGAATACCCTCGGGGAAAAACACAAACCAAAGGTGGTACACGCATAAATCACAGCTGACGCAATTCATGCCTCCACCAGAAACATATAAAAGTGAAATTGGGAGTCAGTCTACGATGTGCCAGGTCCATACCGGTGCATACGTCTCATTACTCGCGCCTGGGAAAACCGACTGTACCGCTTGCCAACCAAGAAAGACTACCACGTATATATTACACGTGGTATCTATCACTGCGCATGCGCACAACAGACGCAAGTCAATTGGAAAAAAGAAACAAACAAAGAAGAGAAAGGAAAGGAAATAAATGGGTGCATGGGGCCAAGAAAAAGAAAAGGTATATAAATTTTGGGCGGTCTACTGGCGAGTCGTGCCACCAGCACGATGCCACGTGGTTTTTCGACGATCTACAGCAGTACTACGAACAACTTCCGATACACCCACCGAAGCACGGACCACCGGACAATTACGCGACCGACAGCTGGCCGTGGTTGTCACGTGTCTCTGTGTTGGGGCCCCCTGTGCGCTGCCTCTTGTTGGCTCTTGTTTGGGTAAAACATGCGGTGTGCTCGATGGTCTCACGGCACAAGAATCAGAACGTCCGCTCGTGCGACGTATCATTCAAACAGGAAATAAATGTAATACGACCTGGTATTGTTTTCTCCATCAATATGAACATAAAACGGTTGTTATATATTGGACAGAGTGATGCGTTTTCGACTAAACTTGCCAACGGCACTCGTGCTGCACTTTGAGCTATCTGCTGTGGTTCTGGTTGCTACTAGTTGCTGCTGTATGTGCTAGAAGTTTCGCCCTTCGGCTACTGCTGCTGCACCTGATGTTGTGTGTTTGCCAATGTTGTCAGTTGGCGTTCATGGTCGTCGTACATACTGTTGTTCTCACCCAGTACGTACGGGTTTCCTCGTACCTCGACGGCACGACGACGAGCTCAAAACAGAAGGGAGGTGACATGAAATGGCATGGACAATGGCCACATAGAGGCGAGCACAGCGGGATAGTTCGCTGCGAATCAACCGCACTCGTTCATGCCTACAGCAGAGGCTGCCTGGAGTGTCAGCGGCCGTGCTAAAGCCAAGGCCAAAGGCCGAAGAGACGGCTCTTCTACCTGCTTGAGATGCTGTTATATATAGACTATTGGACAGAGTGATGCGTGTACGACTAAACTTGCCAACTGCACTCGTACTGCACTTTGAGCTATCTGCTGTGGTTCTGGTTGCTACTAGCTGCTGCAGTATGTGCTAGAAGTTTCGCCCTTCTGCTACTGCTGCTGCATGCACCTGATGTTGTGTGTTTGCCAATGCCGTCAGTTGGCGTTCATGCTCGTCGTACATACTGCTGTTCTCACCCGGTACGCAAAATTATAAAAATTATCACGTACCGTTTGGAAATGATGCCAATTTTGTAAATCATTCAGGCGTTGCAGCCATTAAGATTCAACAATTTTTCCAAAATTCCTCCTCGACACTCGCTCGTCTCGCTCGGCGCCCGTCCGCGTTCACGTCGATGTGCGGAACGGACACGGCAGGGCGAGGGGCGTTGGAGCCGCCCCCCGAAGGCGGCGCTCGAACCAAGCCATATTCGACCGAGAATTTCTGTTCCGCGAATCGCATACTTAGGCCGAGACAAAAAACTCCGGACCAAAGTCCATGGCACCAAGGAATGGCTCTATAATCAAGGAATGATTTTATATATGTTTATGTTTTTAACATAAAACATTTTAAGCTATCTCAGACGCTACACTTCTTAATAGGCCCAATCGAAACGCAAATGGTAACAACGTTTCTTAACGTACGAACTGACACGATTACAATGTTTTTCCAATATTTGACCAAATCTACGATAGGAGGGGGATAACTGCCGGGTTGGAGTCACTCCAGTCAATGGATAAAGCTGTACACGGACGAAAACATTCTAGGGTTAGGTCGACTTGTTTGGGCGGCGGCGCGTGCCAAACCATTGCAGGTTGCCATATCACCATTCAAACGGCACGGAATCCTAGAGAGACAAAACAACAGAGGGGTCACTCGCGCGAGTTACCTCCAGCCTCAAACAGCCCCCAACCGTGACCCCCCTATCGTAGACTGGGTCTTTTCTTTACTTCGTTCAAGTAAACCCACCTGTCTGATCTCTCGGAAAGAGAGTCTGGCGTTCGATTTTTTTTTTCCTGCTCCCATGATAAATCTGGTATGTGATACAAGGTTCCCTTTCGAGATGCGTGTAACGTGAACTCCCGGGGGCGTCCCAAGGCGAATAGGGAGTCACAGGCTATCGACGTACATGTTATTCGTGAAACGAAGAACTGGTCTTGTCACACACAGATATACTGCACACACAATGGAACGATCGAGTGAGCGAGCGGGCGGACGACGGACAATCGCACAGCTTGTAACTGACCATTTATCATAATGTCGTGTACGCACCACAACAGGTACACACATACATACACACTACACAGACATACACACATGCACGCTCACGCCCTCGAAACGTCCCTAATATACCGTCCTCGTTCCCGGGGCAAGAACAACCCATCATTGTAGACGGTAATATAAGCGCCGATTGGTAAGCGTATTGTATTGTAAGCGTTTAATATATTTATGTCCAATCCCGGTCTCTTCCAGCAGCAACCAACCCGAGATATTTTGTTTTCATGGAGGCACCAGTCGCCTCATCCCCAGCAACCTTCTATCGCCTGATGCCGGCCAAATCACGACGGAAATCGGCAGCTCCGACCATTTGAAGTCGAGGAGACTCGGCCCCTGCCGCGCGTTCACGAGGCGCATATGGTTCAAGGCAGCTATGACGGTGCCCGAGGAAGCCAAACAAACGTTGCTGATCTGTTCACAGTCTCTTGCTGGGCGAGAGTACAGGTGACGTTGATCGTTGGATTCGACCATACATAGTATTGCTCCATATATTCTCGGCCGACACTACATACCAAGCGTGAGAAGAGGGACCATTTTGGTGCACAACGCACCTCCGTCTGCACCCTGCTCAACGCCGCCAGAGTTGTCGCCCTCGGCAGATGTTTACTGCTGATGCTGTATATTGCTCCAGCTGCTGCTGCTGCTGTTACGCCGCGGCTACTGCTACAGCTTCTGCTGGTGCTGCTACCGTTGCAACTGCCGGGAGGGTATGAGGTCGGCGTGTTGTGCTCTAAACGGTTTATTTGTTCGTGTCCAACCCCAGTCTCCTCCAGCAGCACGCCATAACTTTTTTGTTTTCATGGAGGCACCAGGTGCCCCATCCCCAGCAACCTTCTCTCGGCCGATGCCGGTCAAGTCGGGATGGAAATCGGCGGCCCCGACACGCAAAGTCGAGGAGACCCGGTCCCCGTCACGCGTTCACCAGTGGCACACAATCCCAGGGAGCTATCATGATGCCCGAGGAAGCCAACCAAACGTTACGGATCTGTTCACAGCTTTTTCTTGTAGAAATAAATAGGTGGCGTTGACCATTGGATATCGTTATTGTATTTTCCTTATATTTCCGGCCGACACGGGATGCCAAGTGAGAGCACAGGGCCCACTTCGGCGCACGATACATCCCTGTCGGCACAGTGCTCGCCACCCATGAAGATTTGGAGCTCGGCAGATGTGTACTGCTGTTGCTGTATTTTGCTCCAGCTGCTGCGGTAGTGCTTCAATTGGATTACTTCCGTTTCTTCATGAGATAGATCATTTCATTGCGCTTCGTTGGTCTCGGTGCAAACCGTCACACGTTGGGGGTATCTCTGGCATGACCTGCCGCAGGGAACCCGGGTAATCAATTTTACGCCCGGCTCGAGCTCCTAAAAGTACACTTCATCCTATCACCGGTGCCACTGTCGCACGGTCGTGTGCTGGCATATTCAATGAAGCACGCCCGGCGGGTAAGCTAGCTGCCGTGAACTGGAATGGCGACGCCAGTCGCCGTTATGCACGGGAAAAATTTATATGTATGTATAATTATCACGTTCGAGTCCAATAAAGATGGTGGATCGAAGAGCTCGGAGCAGGACAAAAGAACTGCCACGTAAAGGCGTGGCCCCATTGCCATATACGTGAGCCCCAAGTCGCGATCACATGCCGATTTAGGATAGCCGTTCGGGAACAAATTAGTTCCGCCGAATCTCCCAAGATGCTGCTGCTACCCGAACCAAACACTGAATAGAAGCAGCCTTGTATACAAGCAAACGCCAACATCGATGTGGGCATACAGAATATATCATCTGGCGTCGCGGTGACCCGGGCACCTCAAGTAAATTTCGCCATAGCAAACGCCAACACCGCTGTGGGTATACAGAATATATCATTTGGCGTCGCGGTGACCCCGACACCACATGTAGATTTTGCCATGGTTGGTTGCCGACGGGACCGCCGGTGAAACTTTCGTGACCGGAGGCATCTTCTAATCGAGAGTGGGGGAGACGACCACCTCCGTGGGTGTCGTTGTAGACCCGGGAGGGAGGACTGTTGCATGGTAACCACCCACCAAGCGGCCACTAGCGTTAAGTGGTTGCTGCTGCGGTTGTTTTTGCTGCTGCTTTGATCGGTCGGTACAGACCCCATTGGGCGGGGCCGTTTATTGGAGTGTTGTGTGGGTACGAGTGGGTATCTAGGCCTCACCGACCGGATGCATCTGACCCACGGAATCAAAATGGGCAAATAAAACGAACAACGAAAATAATGTAAACGTAAAACGTCATCTCGCACCTGTTAAAAGGTGACAACGCATAGGTCGATCGGTGGCCGGCTTGCCAAACTTTACGTGCCGGGCAACAAAAACGCCGGGTCGACCTATATAGATGCCGTCTCTCGTGAGCCTGGCTACTAATGTGGTGGGCTCAGCCAGGCTGGGCCGCGACATTCGGAAATTTGATGGACCGGGCCGGTCTGGAAGTGAAGTCCTCGTAATGTGATCGGCCGGGCCGGGCCGGGTCAGGCCGCGGCCCGCCCTGTAAACATTTGACGCGCCGGGTCGGGTCGAGGCCCATCATATCAAAATTAGATGGACCGGTCCGAGCCCCGGCCCAATCAAGGACAATCTGACGGGGGCGCCGGGCCGAGGCCACCCTATTAATATGGTATCGACCGGGTAAAGCCGAGGCCCATTTCGCGAAAATAAATGAGCCTGCCACCCATCAACGCCGGCCCATGACAAGCCTTGGTAATTACGATGAGTACTATATATGTACCCTACCCTGCAGTACCACTATGGACAACGCGGATCTAAAGTCACGGTCAGAGCGGTGGCCGTACCACTAGATACAATGTATACTGTACGCGTGTATGTTTCCTTGATTTCACCATCTGCTGAATCGTGCAAGTCGGATCGTTGCCCTGCCGTACCCATCCGAAGTCCTCGTAGGCACCCATATAATTGGTTGCATTTCCAGCCAATTACGACATGGTACGTGCACCGTACCGCTGCCATGCAGGAGTAGTAGAATTCTAAAAGGGCCTATTATTAGCACGAATTGCGTATTGAGCTCGGCGTAGAGAAGCTACATGCTTCTTATTGGAATTCAGCCTTCATGTTGTTCTTTCTTGTAATGCCCTTTCTTGTCTTGGTGGGCAAAATGGTGTCTAGTCGGTAGCACTACTTTCTTAGCCTCCACCGAAACGTCAGCCACATGTTCTTACCGGGCACT
The DNA here is from genome assembly GCA_012845835.1 of Undaria pinnatifida. NCBI lineage: Eukaryota > Phaeophyceae > Laminariales > Alariaceae > Undaria > Undaria pinnatifida. Next base: position 7,465,747 of record JABAKD010000020.1, read on the forward strand.
TCCTTTTTCGCTGGCTAATGCTATGTATGTGGCGCGTCTAACTGTATCTGGCTACTGGCGACAGCGGCGAGCCTGCGCTCTGTTAGAGAGAGGGAGTGACTCTGGATGTAATTAAATACGAGGAGGATGTGCACACTATATATACAGTGCCAACGTATACTGACGTCGAGCAGGGATGACAGCGACAAACAATTATATGCAAAATCGTGCGGTTGCATTATCGAGGGGTGTGTACGTTTCACTCCGTTGTAACTATCATTGCACAAAAATGTTGTTGTTGTAGGTTGGTTGAGTTCAGCGATTAGTACCTGCCCTAGCCGTGACTTTCGCCGCTCCGTTTACCCTGGAAGGAGTGGTAACCACGGTGACCGTGTGACGGCAATCGCTGCCCCCTCATGAAAAACAGGCAATTGGTGTATGCGTGCATGGATGAAGTTTGTTTAGTGTAGACCGTAAGGCAATCGGGTCTTTCTTGTTTGTCATTTCGTGAACGGTGCTGTATCTCTGCGTGTCTGCTTTTACGACAGAAAAACAACGACATAGCAACTTGTATAGAAGCCTCAACAAATACCGGAAAGTACAATATGTGTTGATGACCCTCCAGGGGGATAATGTGTTCTGGAAAGGGTTGACAACATTCGGTTTATTGTGTGTGGGGGAAAAGTTTTCATTGACTCTCAAGCGGGCCGCCTGGTATACTATTGGAGAGTTTAGGAAATAATTTGATACATATAAACACGTGATCAGGTATGTCGTTGCTCATGGCCTGATGAGGTCTCTCTCAAAAGAAAACGGTGGCGGTGTGTCATTACCCAAAGCAATGCTCTTGCTCATGGTATATAAGGTCAGAAGAAAGAGCACCAGAATCTGAGTATACCAATGCAGAGGGTTAAGGTGATGTAACATAGCACGTAGGTGCCTGCGCCACCACGAAAGTAGTCTGGCAGTCGTTCTACGGTAGCCACCCAAATGTTTCTTTATCCAAATCGCCGGTATTAAAACCAGTTCCCGACCGTACCTCCTTAAATACGGTGCCCCTCGCCACCGTGACGTCATCGTCTGAAAGTCTGCAAAAAATAAAACACATGGACACTATTATAAGTAGCGCTCTTCCCCGCGTCGAGCAGCCATGAAACGTTTGTTAAAAGGAATCGCTGGTTATCGAGCGGTCTATCGTAAAATCAGTCCACGGGCGGACACCAAGTAGCCGCTATAGCATAAGGCAACAGGGTGCGCGATCGTGTCCCACCTGACGTCAGTTGGTGATGCCATGGCGGCAATGTTACTGTGTTGTACACCCACGACATCACAGCAGACAAACCGCATTACACGCAATAATACAACGGGCAGGCTAACGCTAGGTGACTGTGGGAAGGATGGCCAAGGAGCACACCCACTCGTCGCCAAAGGGTGGAGCGACAGGACGCGTTACCTCCTCCCAGTAGTCGTCGCTTGTTCATAATGCTGTGGCGTCGAACGCAAAACGACAAGAGGTCGATCTAGAAGAACAATACGAGCACAGGAGGTGGGTGCGGATGTGACCACAACGCACGCTCCAACAGGCTAGTTTTCAATTTCGGCACAACCTATCTGGTGGCACGGAGGACGGCGACGATGGTGGAGAGGGCAGGCCGCGGTGGGAGATAGTGGAGCAACGTGCGTGGTGGATAGGCACGAAGCTCGAAGCTACTGGTAATTCATGGGAACGACTTATTTTTAAAAAATAAGAGTACAACCTTCGTATTCATCGAATTTTCATACTTTCACAAAGACCAGACTTGTTTTTCGACAATTCATGTTCGTGCTTGTGGAGAATACCGTGTCCATAGGCAATCTTGCGTGAGCACCGATCTCTCTTCGTTTCCATATCCTTTTACGAAAGTCACTACATACAGTAACCCTCCGGAGGAAACCGGTAACCCAATACATTTATAAAACCACCCAGAGGCTTCGTGCACTCGAACAACCTTTTGTGAGATATGGAGGTGTATTAAAATGTTTTTGAGCGTTGATGGGCATCTTCGATCCCGGTGGAGAGTTGACAACACAATATCCTCTAGAGGGTGGTGGGGGTATAGCGGATTGGCCACGTGTGCAAGGAAACGTGAATTATGTGTGGCTCCGCCTCATTTGCCTACCTACGATGCAGTTCGTCGTCTCCAAGAAGGAGGACACCAGCAACGTGTCGGGCAGAGCACACCCATGCGCAAAAAACCAAAGGCGTTCATTCAATTATGTGGGCGAAAGTTCCGCCAAGGTTTAGAAGATAATTCAGATAAGCTTCCAAGTGAACAATAATATAGGGCGAATCGATTTGTACACAGCGCACGTATAACATGTATATAATTAAGAAAAAGGTTTAGCAATGAAAACGAAGTCATTAACCCAGTCTGTCCCCGACATAGATTCCATGATATAATTTGAAGAAATGAAAACAATAGCTTCAGCTGTGAGGTCGACCAAACAGGAATATGACCAAAAATCAGCTTTGCAAGCTGCGTGTGATACTTCGATCGCGCGTATTGCGCGGTGTGTATACCCTCTTGAGGGGTACAGGTCGGTGACTCCCCTGATAGTGCCAGGGTCAACAGTACTAAGACGTTTAACCTTGTTTTGTGCACGGAAACCGTATAACCCGCATTGAGGGGGACAAACCGGATATCTATGGAATTCAGTATTAGACTAGTCTAAGCATGAAATAAATTACTGTTAAATTTTGGAGTGGGCTGCTTGTGTCTACTGGGTCTGTACGCAAGTTCCTGTGTACTCCCTTTTTATGTGGCAGGCCAGTGGAAGTCCAGCCCAGGCCTGATGCTCGTGTTGTTAGTGTTGTCGAGTCATGACGGAGCATACGGTAGACGTCGATCGCTACTGTTCCGAAGTGATCTCTCTTCTGCTCTTGATGTAACACAAGGGCACACTCGCACACCTGTATTGATCGAATGAAGACCGACGAGTGAGATCTGGCGTTTCATATTAGGCGTCGGGCTGGGCACACTTGATTCTAACGCTCTAGGAACGCCATCTCACACACTACCAGGGAATACATAAACTAAAATGTGGATCCAAAACGCCAGGCCCCTGCATTCCCTACAGCTGGAAGCACCTGCGCTAAAAGAAACCAAGTACTCATCTAAGGTGCCTGTCGTCGCATAGCCGATTATTGTTGCTATTCCAGACAGCCTTCATGGATATTTCTGGGTAGACACCCTCCATGGGGATTTCTGCATAGAAAAGCTGCAGGCCACAAACTAGCTCACCTGTTGAAGGTGTTGGGAAAGGTCCGAATGTGGGCGGGCGAGAAACCCTCCCGTGCTGATGCAACCACGATGGACAGCATCGTGCAGGCCCATCGAAACAAGGAGGGGGAGAGAAGAATGTCAATCCACCAGCGGGAAACGTCGACGGAGGGGGGGGGCCGGGGGCGGCGGAGCAAGAGTGGTGGGGCATGCCGTATGCTGACGATGCGCGGATCACATCGCAATCATGAGAAGGGCTGCGTGGTAGGCGTTCGGTCCTACGGTATCGGAGGCAAAGACCGAGACAACGCGCCTGCAGATAAAAGAAGGGGGGAATATATCTATTACCATTACTGTATCTTGTCAGGTATACGTACTAGCGATCAAAATTGTGTACATGGGCCTGACGACACGCGCACACAAAAAGTTCAGCGTCACGATAACCCGGTGGTTTCAGGGGACGTCGGCGTGTTCGAGAGGTACAAGACGGAAACGTAAACCTGCCCAGATGTATGTGCGTTTGAAGCCGAATGTCCGGATGATGAAAACCCATATATTCGAGCTGTTAAGAATAGACAATATGTACATAACCTAATGAGTCAACGCTTCGTAACTTGCGGCTCAATGACTCGCACCACATTATGAGTAACGGGGTATTTAGGAGCCTTTTCAGCAGTCTTGTACTCGACACGTTGCAACGACAAGCCGTCGATAGACGTTGCTGAAAGAGGCCGTCAAGATTGAGGAAATGGAGAGTTTGCACACCTCTTTCTTTCACTCGTCGAGCCGTATCTGAACCTATCACAGTTTATCGTCCTAAGCCTCTGTTGCCCTTAAGAGGCCTTTTTTAAGAGGCACACATTCTTTACATCCTCGACACACAGCGTGTTTGCTCAGTCAGTTTAACAACTAACAGCGCCAATATCTGCGGTCTACTGCAGCAGTATCATCGACTGTTTTCACCCGGGTTTTGGACCAACGTTTTTTCAGCGCGGCACGCGCATCCGGAACCTTCGTGTACGCGGAGTAGGAGCAACAGCTGGGGATTTTACGCGAAGCTTCTCAGCCTCAGGTTTGATTTTTTCAGATCCGACGACACAGCTAGGTTTCGTTATTCAGGGGTCCAACACAGACTCGAACTGATGTCTTTTTTTGTCAGCACCCCGACCGAGACTCGGGTTCGTCATGTATCCACAATCTATTCCGACAGAATCGGGCGAGTGTTTTTGTTGGTTGGCCCGTCTGTTCGTTTGTTTGTCTGTCTGTCTGTTCAGGTCTGTTTGTTTCTGTATTTCTTTGTGTTCGCAGTGCATCGACCAAGACTGGGGTTCTTTCATCTACTGTGTTTGAATACTGTTCGCTGCACGAACATATCCACTTTCGCGTCGAGTGGTCGCCATGAGAGCGTGGTGTCCAACATCAACCATCCCCCCGCCTTTGCCGGCAGGATTAAGGAGTCGTTTCAAGAGTACAAGAGCAAGTTGCTCGTCTGCTTGCCTCTCCACCGTAAGGCCATATTTGCCGTGTTTGAAGGCAAGGCCCAGCCACCATAATCTATTCTGGGCAGCTCCGACACCGCGACGCTAATGTTGTCGCTGAACACACGTGATTACAGGAAATCCAAGATCTATCGAGGGTTCTGCTTCTCACCACATCTGTCTCCGCCAACAACGCCATCAAGCGTTGGAGGGGAAGCGGCCAGAAGATGGAACAGGACACGGAAAGCTGGCGTGGAAGGCTCTGCGTGGAAGGCTATGACTGAGAAGTACAACGACCATACTAAGGACCCCGGCCAAGATTGCCACGAGGAACTCGTCAGCACGAAGATGGAGCCGGGCCAAGATCCAGACGACTTCCGTTTCGTTCTGAACGAATACCGTGACCTCCTAGAGGAAATAGGATTGACAGTACACAACGAGAGGGTCGATGGCCGCATTCTCCAAGCCCTTCCGCACAGGCACGAGAGGGTACGAACCACCAGCTGCGAGAGGCGGGACTTGGAGGTGGACGATATTCGGCACATAGTACACACTGTGTACATCGACAACCTTTCGCGCTAGCTGCCAGCGCTGAGCCGGTCGCAGGCCACGGCTGGTGGGCACACCGGCAGTGATGTGCAGCGCAACTACTGCAAATGATTCGGACTCATCACGCAGGACTGCGCCATTCTGAAGAAGGAGCACCGGCGTGTGCCCAATCCGGGGGGTCGGCGACATCAGCCAAAGCAGCACTTGCCTCGCCACGGAAAAGCAGGACCAGGAGACGCGAGGAGAGGGGGATAAAACATTCAGTGGTGCTTTGTCCATAAAAGTACCAACCATAGCGATGCGGACTGCCGCAACCAACAATCGTTGCGGCGGTTCAAATGCCGGTAGAGCCCCAACTATACCGCTAACTACATCGACCACCCGATATCGTTCAGCGCAGATGAAGCGCCGACGGAGGAGGAACCATTTTGGCCATTTGGCTCCACGGATGGACCAGTCGACACCAGCGAGTTGTTTGGATGTTTCGACGGCGTCAGCGGAGAAGAGAATGACGAATTGCTCTTCATGGTCGATACTATACGCGTGTTGTCCGAGGCAGTACCAAGTAAGTTGTTTGGATTCGTCAGCGTCAGTTACAACATATTGAAGACATACAGCAGCAGGTATCAGTAGTAGTGTAGCCTTAGCAGTATATCATACTAACGACGGTACTAATAATAATGGTAGTTGATCGAATCGTATGAGTATTGCATTTCCAAGATGTACACTAGGTCATTATGATTCGCCCGTTTTAAAAACATATTAAACAATACAACAGCAGCAGTAAAACACCTTGTCAACAATAATACTGATACTACCATATGTAACAATGAATTGTATATTCTTTTTGGCCTGGGTGTACTCTGCTGTAGACTTCGCTCATCATGCTGTTGATGTGTCTACGCCAGTGAGTGCTACGGTAGGGACAACCCGTGGTGAGAATCGACAGGACGCCGTCTTCTAAACAAAGAAGATAAAACCAAGGGTACGCGCGGTAACGAAGGCACCGGTGGGTACCGGACGGAAACGGTTTGGATTTTTTCTCGGTCTTCCCGTGCGACGATACAGGAAACGTTTCCCGTTTGTTTACGGCAGGACGGGAATAGGACAGGAAGGCGGAAGACATTTGGTTGAGGGTAAGGGGCGGGAGTCCACGAGGGTTTGGCCGGCCGGGATCATGGAACGGGTCGGGAACAAGACGGGAAATCGGTCAGGTACATAGGCGGGAAATCGGTCGGGAACATGGTCGAGAATCGGTCGAGAAGATATTCGGAAAAACGCTCGGAAACACAGTCGGGATATTGGTCGGGAATGTAGTCGGAATATGGCCGGGAGATGCAGTCCGGAATGGTTGGGGACAAGATCGGGAACGAGGGCTGGAGACAATGAACGGTTAAAAATAAGAAAGATTTTTTTGGAGTGCTATTTGCTCAAACAAGCTCTTGCCGCCATCTATTACGTGAAGAAACAAGCTATATTTTACGGGTTTGTTTTGATTTTGTTATGCTGCAAAAACCTTTTCAAGCACGTATTTATAGACTCATAGGTGAAGTTTATATAAAATAATACAAAAAGGCGGGGGGTGAGGGAATTAACAACACTCGAACTTAAACGGACAAACAATCTTCTCTGTGTGTGGTGTCGTCACATTATGCCGTCTGGTCTCCTGTTCACGAAAATGTCGTGTTCGTTAATATCATGGCGTTTTCCGCGGGGGCGGAAGGATGGAAACTGGCGGCTCTCCGTCGTCCCGTTTCCCCTGCCCCCCCCGCTCCCCTGCTCCTATCGTGGCTATTATACGCGGCTGACCTGCCCTCCACACCAGACAGAAAACCTCAACTATCGGAAGCCCCCCCCCTCCCCCCGAAGAAGCAAATCAACGAGAGAAGAAGGAATACCCTCCCCCCTCCCTTCCTTCCCGTCCTCCTGTCGCCCCCTTATTTCTCCCGGCTTTAATCCACCTGCTCGTGGAGCAATCGGGTGCGTGGTTGGGAGATTGGGATCGGTGTCCCCTCGTGCTGCCTCTCTACCCCTTTGCTCCTGCCGTTGATATTCCCCCTACTGCTACTGCTACTACTGTCTCAACTGCGTGGGCACTTTTTCCTGCTACCTTGTCGCGTCGGATACTCGCTGCTGCTGTTCTTCTGCTGTACTCCGCTGATGCTGCCGATATTCTCCTATGTTTCATCACTCTTTCCCTTGGAACCACCTCCCCCCCCTCCTACAGCTCGGCTCTCGGATATTTTGTCTCCCTTCCAACAAACTCCAGGCTCTTCATCCATTCTTCAATTTTGGTCTCCTCTTCAAGAAATATGTGTGTTCATTGATATAATTACGTTCTCCGCGGGGGAGGGGGATGAAAACTAGTATATACCCCTCGTCCCGTTTTCCCTGCCCTCCCCCCTCCCCCGTTCCTTGTCCTGGCAATTTTACGTGCCTGACCTTCTCTCTACACCCGACGGATAACCTCAACAATCGTGAGCCCATTCAGGGGCAGCGTTCAATCCCTGCACCTACTATTACTCTACCTCGCCCCACCCCATCTTGTCCCTTGCCCCGGCTGTCTACTAGGCGCCCCTTTCCTTCCTACTAGAACCCTGGATACCCGGAGGGGATATTCCATGGTAGACCTCACGTACCCCCTGAATGCGTGCGACGCCCACTTCATTTTTCTCTGGACCACCAGCGACTGTGTTCCCATCTTCACCAGCCTTGTCGTTCCCCATATATTTCCGGAGTGCGGCGCGAATTCCTCCGGAACCTGTTCCCCACACCCCCTTCTCATTCTCCCTCGATTTTCTCCCAGCTCTCTCCAGTACGCCCCATAAAAAGATCGTCGCTTGCTCTCTCGTTCATACCCCCCCATCATCCTCTGCTCCTGAACGCCATTCGCGGGACCTTCTCCCTCCCAAGAATCGTCCTCCCGTAGTACTTGACCAGTTCGACCATTACGTCCACTACGTTTCCACCCTCCCCCCCCCTCCAACTCCCCCGGTTCCACTTGTTCTTTGTTCTCACGGCTACCACCCCTTTCTATCCTCTGGTCCCCTTTACCCCTTTGTAACGGATCTCCGCCGTATATTCTGCCTTTTTCCTTCCCGGTCTCCAACTCCACCCCTTTGTCGAGGAAGGCCACGTCTCTCCTCCTCAAGCAGAAGATCCTGGTGCACCTCCCTCCCTTTCTCCGCGAACAACTCCGTGGCGCTCGACGAGAGCTGATACGCCAAGGCCAGTCCAATCAACCTGACCCTCCCCCCCCCATCCCCCACTCTCGATGCTTTCCTCCATCACTCTGTGATTATCTCCCACGTCAGCGCCATCCTCACACACGCATGGTGCTCGTCTTGACGCCGTCTTGATTATTTCTTTCACTACCTTGATCCTAAAGTGCTGCCGAGGCAGTGACAGCGCCCCCCCACTGCTCGTGGTAGAAGTTAACCGCCATCAGGTTCCCTACAACGGTTGCCTCCTTATTCTTCTTTTTCGCGCAGCATTAGGTCCCGAACTTTGTCAGCTCATCCATCAACCCCACTAGTCCACTTCCACCCCCAACCAGATTATATTCCCTCTCACGAGCCTCCAGCTCACCCACATTATCCACCTTGCGAATATGTCCTTCGGGTTGACTTCGCAAGTGGCCCAAGTGCGTAGCTGCACGCAAATCTCCGAACACTTGCCCGCTCCTTCCACCTCATGCTCATGGGCCTGCCACGGGACTACGGGGCATTCGTTGGTCAGACTCGATTACATTCCATTCCCCTTCTCCCTCGGTACCCCGCCTGCTCACACTATCTGCACCCCGCGAACGTGTTTTGAATCCCCTATATGCCCCAACACCCACAAGATTCTCGTCATCTCTCCCGATCTCACTTTTCCTTTTCCCCCCTGCAAATGCTTCCCCCACTGGACCGCCGAAACCCTATCTCCTCCTCATCGGCACCGGCTCCCCCCATCCTCGCCGCCCTCTTCCTCCTGGTCACTATCACCACGAACGCCCTCATCACCATCCCCAGCAGCTTCACAATACTGATCGATAACCGGTTCTCGATCCCTCTCCTCTTACTTCTGATAGTCACAGCTCTCTCTTCCCTGGTCAAATTATACCTCCAATACCCCCGTCCCCAGGTCCGACCGCCCTACCGCCTCTAATGAAGCGTCCGGAGCCATGTCTGTTGGTGGGGATGTTTCGGGAACCAGAAGAATATCGCCACCGACTCCTCTCCTCTCCCCGCCAAGGCTTCCGTCAGGCAACCTGATCTACCACTCCACGTCTGATATGATCTCCTCCGTCAGATCCAGCACCCTCCATTCTTCAGTCTTTTTCCTACCCCTTCCCACCACCTTCTTTTTTCTCGCCCATTCATATACAGCTTTCTCAGCGGCAAAAGCCGTCGCGCCCCTCCCAACGCCTACCCCACCTTCCCCAAGCCCCCTCCTTTCTTTAGCAACATCTCTTCCCTCAATTCTGCCACGACCCCCAACCGTCGATGCTTCTCATCTGCGTCTCCCTTCGTCTCCCCCAGGCGCGCCATCGCGCCGCTCCACAGCAGGACCGCCTCCCGTTCTTCCTTGTTTGGCTCGTGCGCGGCTCGGTTGCTGCGCTCCGTCCCTCCTCCGCCCCGCAAGGTCCCTTTCCACCCTTTCGGCCCTGTTGCCGGCCCCTTCCCTGAGCGTGTGCATCCCGTTGCCGCTCGCTTCCCTGATTTCTCGTTGCGCTGCCCCTTTTCCACTACCTCTCCCGTTCTGCTTTTGCGCGGCCCGGCCGCCGTCGCTTCGCCTCCCGCTCGCCTGCGTGGCCCTGTTCCCTTATCACTCTTTCGCCTCTATGTTCCTGGGTCGTCCTCCTCCGTTCTGTGCGTCCTCCTTGCCGGGTTTCTCACCGTCTGGTCGTGTATGTCCCCGTCGCCGCACCCCTCTTCACCCTTTCCCCCCCACCCGGTTGCCGCGTCCCCCGCCTGACTGGTCGTGTACGGCCCCGCTGCCGCCCCGTCCGCCCCCCCCCCCGCCCCATTGCCGTGCCCCTCCCCCCGTCTGATCGTGTACAGCCTCATCGTCCCCCCGCCCCCCCGCCCCGCCCCGCCCCGCCCCTTGTTATGGCACACCCCGATTGCCGCTAAGCCCCCCCCGCCTGGTCGTTTACGGCCCCGTTTCCCCCTCCCCCACCCCCCATCCTTGTTTGCGCAGCCCTGTTCCGGCGTCCCCACCCCGTCTGGTCGTGTACGGCCCGATTGCGACACATCTCTCCCCCGGCCCCGCTGCCCCGTCAACCCCCGCCCAGGTCGTGTAGGGCTCCGTTGCCGCCCCCCCCCCCCGTTCTTGTTTGCGCGGCACCGTTTGCTGTATCCCCTCCCCTTCTGGTCGTCGACGGTCCCGTTGACGCACCCTCTTCCCCCTTCTTGCGCGGCCCCGTTGCCGCGTGCCCCCGACGACCAGGTCGTGTACCGCCTCGTTGCTGCACACACCCTAACCTTGTTCGCGCGGTCTTGTTACCGCACCCCCCCTTGACCAGGTCGTGTACGGTCCTTTTCCCGCACCCCCTGCCCCCTTCTATGTTTGCGCGGCCTCGTTACGCGTCCCCAATCCGCCTGGTCGTTTACCGCCCCATTGCCGACCCCACCCCATCTCCCCGTTCATGCGCGACCCCGTTGCCACGTCCCCTCCCCGCCTGGGCGTGCACGGTCCCGTTGCCGCCCCCCGTGCCTCTGTGTTTGCGCGACCCTGTGGCCGTGCCCCCCCCCCGCCTGGTCGTGTACGGCCTCACTGCCGCACACCACCCCGCCCCCACCCCTTTGTTTGCGAGGCCACTTTGCCACCCACCCCCAATTTCGTCGAGCTCGCACACTGAGTAGCGTCGCCCTGCCCCCCTTTTCTCCGCTCGGTCATTTTCCCCCGAAGCCCTTCGTCGCCATTGCCACTCGCTTCCACTTCCTGGATATGTGCTGGCATTTTCCTGTACACTTCGCCCCCCCCCGCCGTTCGCGAACCCTTTTTCGTGTGTTCTCCTCTCCTTCTCACTCCCACCGCAGGGCAATTACTTCTCCCGTCTCGGGCACGGCTCCGTCACGGACGCTCCCACTCGTTTCATGTTTGGCTCCGTTACCGCCGATTCCCCCCTCCCTCCGAATGCGCGCCCCCCGTACAACGCGTCCCCATGCGCGGCCCCGCGCGCTCTTGCCCACGTTGTTCCGTGCGCGGCCCCGCTGTGCATTTCCCGGCCCATTCCATGCGCAGCCCCATTTCAGCACCTTCCTCCTTCCGTCGGAGTGCGCACTTCCCGTATTACGCCACGGCCCAACCTCGCACTTCCGGGCTAAACCCGTTCGTTGCTCTATTCCCGCACACCTCTCTCTCCCTCGAGGGCTCTCCGACCGCCTCCCAGTGCGCGGCCCCGTTGAAGGACACTTCTCCTCTTCCACGTGCCTTGCTACTGGCCGCACAGACCCCTTTTCCTCATTCCCCCCCACCTGAGTTCAACGGTTTGGTGGAGCCCCCCCTCCCACCTCACCCTTCTCCCTCTGCTTACCACACCTGGGGTTGGCCAGACCCAGACCCCTCTATCCTGCGCGATGTTCTCCGTACCGTTCCGGCGTACTCTCGTTGACTCGTCTCCTCCCATTGTTTCCTGTTTGTTTCCTTGTATGTTTGTTTGTTTATTGTCCCTGACTCCATCCCACCGCGCGACCTCTTTTCTTACACCGGAACTGGGCCCAACGTGTTGATTACGGACTCTACCCTGCTCGCCCCGTTCTTCCAAGACTCATTGCCTTAACTCGCCACCCCTCCCTCCCCGCGCCGTTGATCCCCTGTTTGTAAATGCACACGTATTTATGTATACGTTGCCCCTTTCCCCCCTCCGCCCCCCCCCCCCCCCCCCCCCTCACTCGGCGACCGTTGCAATCCGCCTCGTCCATGCCGTAGCAGTTGCACTTTATACAAGTAGCAGAAGTGATATCGTAATCTCAGAGTAATAGCAATAGTAGTGATACTATTAGCGTAGTATAGCAGCATCAGCAGTAGTCGTAGTAGTAGTAGTGGCCGTAGTAGTACAAGGAGTAGAGGTAGTAGAAGTAGTAGAAGTAGTAGAGGAAGTAGTAGTAGTAGTAGTAGTAGTAGTAGTAGTAGTAGTAGTAGAAGTAGTAATGGCATAGTATTAAGACTGCAGGCCAGTATTTTAATACAGCTACCGCTATAGTGCTGTTTGTGCTTACTCGTAGCGGCTGTGTTGATATCGTGGAACACATCCCCAGCGTCGCTAACTGTCGCCGCTCGATCGATGAAAACATACAACTCCCCTGCCTTTCCATGGTACATACAAAAGTAATACCATCGTAATCTCAAAGTAATACCAACATTAGTTGCAGTTGTAGAAGTAGTACAGTCGTAGAAGTTTTTGTGATAATGACAGTAGTGATAGTAGTGAAAGTATTGAAATTAGTACAGTACTATTAACACTGCACGGTCAGTATGTTCACAGTACCCTTCTTCAAGCTGTAGAGCTGTTAGTGGTAGTAATTGTAGCGGCTCTGGTGAAACCATTGAACTCATCCTCAGTGGCGCTGTCACTGCTGTGATCAATGTAAATATACAATACTCCCCTGCTTTTTCACACGTCCCATGCCTATTTTGGTGTTCCTATATCGTATATTACATCTAGAATGCATCCATTGTTGTCACCATCCCATCTCTTGATATCGTTATTGTTCAAACTCTAGGCCAGTATGGATCTGCCGCCCATCAATAATTGTGCAGGGCAACCCCTCCGAATGTCTGAACGCTGCTGGCATGATGTACCAGGTACCTATTAAGTACGTGGTACATTATTATGGACAGGCCTAGAGTAGCCAAACAGGCAAGCCAGTAGATAAAAGTACCAAATTGCCCCCGGGATCCTCCCGGCCTCTCCCTCTCATACGAACTCCCCCTAAATCGAAATTTGGGTTCTCCCCTACGTACGTTTTTCTTGTTTTTCTTCACCTTTTCCTTTTTTTCGTGGCTCCTGACGTGGTGCATGGCTTCAGGGAACAACTCCCTATTGTACTCCTACGCCCTGGACTCGCCTAACTGTTTCTTCTCGGTATGCATCATAGTGTCGCAAACATTTCTCTACTCGTGAATCTCTGGAATATCCCGCTCGTTCGGCATCTCGATACTACAACGCTCTTCTACAGGTTTTCTACCAGTCAGTACCACTTGCTTCTCATCCACCCATCCACAGGCGATGTTGCTACAACACGTTCTCACCACGTTGTTGTGAGCTGTTTTGCAGTAGGTTGCCATCAATGACACTACCGTCGTACGTGCTGTATCCCTGTTTTCCTATGCTCCATTCGTACGGGTCTCTCGATACTACTACTGCTGCCGCTCATGAGTTGCTGCTGCTGTTTCCACTGCTGGACCGAGCTACATCTGCCACATTCCTGCCTCGTATGTAAATATATTGGTATGTAGTCTGTTTGGTATGTAAATTGCGATTGGTGTCCCCCGTGCTGCCTCTCTACCCCTTATACTCCAGCCGTTGTTTCTCCCCCGACTGCTACCGCTGCTGGTGTCTCTGCTGCGTGGGCACGTCTTCCTTCTACCATATACCGGTGTCGACTCCGATACTCGCTGCTGCTGTCCTTCTACTATACTATGCTGATGATGCTGCCTAGATCCTCCTATTGTTCAGCATTGTTTCCCCTGGAACCACCCCCTCCCCCCCCCCCCCCCGCTTCTACCCGTTCTCCAATATTTTTTTTCCGTTCCGCCAACCTCCAGACTGTTTACACAGTCGTACGTTTTTCTTTCTACCCAACAAAATTATCAGTACACACCCCCAGAGTCAATGCTGATTCTTCATGCTAGAGACATTCAAATTATGTGGCCACAGACGGTGAAACAAACTAAACCAAAATCACAACAACAGTCGCAATTCATCAAGGCAAAGCAAGCAAAATGCTAGCGTACCTGGTACCGGTACACAACAACAAAACAAGCCAGACCGTCAAAAAGAACGAAAAATGATAGGAACAAAAGAACAGAAGAAAAATACTATTAATACATACCAGGTAGCAGGTACCTGATAATACCTATGAATAGACTACTACTGCTGCAGCTGGTTGTTGAATGCAAAGTTGGATAACCCAAATTGAAATAATCTAGTTGCATCCATACATAGTCCTATGATGGGAAAAAGATATACCCATGATAAGTGGGATGGGAATCTCTGCCACTTATTAAGTGAGTTACGTGATGGTAGAAATTGTGTGCGAACGTCGGGATGGGATGGGAACAACTAGGTGGACGGCGGGACAGGGGAACTCGGGAATACGCATAACGTCGGGACGAGAAACGGTCGGAACGGGAACAAGATGTTGTAAGTCGGGACGGGAGACGGTGGGAACAGAGGCAGAGGTCGGGAAGGGGTCGGGAAGTGGCGGTCGAGAACGAAAAACGCTTGGGTTTCGCGTTCCCGTCCGAACCCGTTCCCGACCCGACCACATATTTTCCACCCGACAATTATCACATGGACCCTTTGATAAAACGTTTCATATCTCAAACACTTCCACGCAGTTGATATCACCTCATTATCTCTCTATAACCATCCATGCCGCTGCTCCAATTCATCCCCCCCCCCCATCCTTCCCCACCACTTGCGCCATCGCCCAAACCTAGCACCACGCGTATAGCAAACCCCTATATCTATGCGACCTAACGCTGTCAAAACGCTTTCGCCCCAAGCCCCCCCCTCCTCCACCCTCTCGAACACTGCGCCCTCTCCTCACTGGTTGTACGCCTTACATCATGTACGTGATAAACTGGTGCATTCATTTTAAAAAACGTCAGATTTATCCCTTGAAGGATTTATGGTTTCCACGCACCTGTTGAGTTGCCTCGTCCGCCCCCCCCCCCCCCCCACCGCACCCTCTTGTTCAAACCCAGGCCCCCACGCCTTAAAAAACTCCGCCCTCCCCTCACCGGATATACGAATTATAGGTTACACTTTATAAACTGATGTATTTCATTCCACAGGTTTTTTGTGGCCCTCAAAATGGGTGTTATAGTTTCCGCGCACAGACTTACTAAGATCAACCTGTTGACCCTGATAGCTACACTGAAGTTCCAAGGGGACTCGCCGACCTATATTCTTAACGAGGACACGCAACCCGTAATACGCGCGATCGGAGTATCACACACAGGTTGCAAAGATGCGTTTCGACACTTCTTTCGATCTCACAGCTGGAGTGAATTTTTATTGTTATAATATCACCAAGAAAAATGGCAAACACCCCGTCCTCATACTTAATGACGGAGTGTATTTGTCGCAAATACGTGACAATTATTTTCTATAAAATGGGAATTTGGTTCTTCGATAAGAACGGGCCTTTTTCAGAATATAATCTACTTGATAAACGGATGCATTTCCTTTCACAGCTGTCAGATTTTGTCCCGCTTAAAAACAGGTTTATAGAGACAAACTCAGTAATACGCGCGATCTGAGGTTCACACGCAGCTTGCAAATATGATATTTCTTGAGGAGTTTTCCTTGCGGAATCCTTGTCGATATGATCCTCAGAAGGAACAGGTATTTCTATCGCAAGACCCCGGCTGACAGCAGTATAAACCCAGGTGGATAGTAGATTATCATATTGTTATCCAGCAAGTCTTGCTTATTTAGGTCAGGATACAAGAGTGATCGAGAGGGGGGAGGAGAGGACTTGGGGGGTTGGAAGCTTGGCTAGGGCTAAGCTCCAAACACCGGCTCTCGTACTGGCAAGGTATCCAAAGCTTTTTGCCACACGTCAATCCCGGGTGCAAGTTGCTAACCGTCTACGTCGGCCACTTCCACGAGGCCACGTGTGTGACTCGTTGCATACTTGAAGTGGGAGCAAGAGCCAACTCACAATACAACCCATCACATCGAGTCCTAGTGATCTCCTAGGAACCATCCTACTCATTATGGGAATGTGCAGCTGCCTATTATAAGTCAATTCGCGCAGGTAACGTAGCCTAAGGCAGGATGCTACCATCGTTATGTCGCTTGCATGCCCCGATCACGTGGTTCATTATACTATTGTGCGATATATAACACTACCAGCCAGCTGATGTCACCTCATTATCTTCCTAGCCATCCATGCCGTAGCTCCAATTCACCCCCCCCCCCCCCCCCTCTGTTTTTTTCTTCTCCCGTTCCCGCTTGTTCCAACGCCCCATATAAATAAAAATCGGCCAGAGTAATAAAGACTTCTACGCAACTTATATCACGTCATTATATTTCTAGCTATCCATGACTTAGCTTCAATTAATCCTCCCCTCCCCCCCCCCCGACGCCTCCGCCCCCCAACGCCCCCTCCTTCCCCACCACCCGCACGATGACCAAGACCTAGCACCAAGCGTATGGCAAGTCCCTGCAAATAAGCGACCTAAACCTGTTAACCCCCCCCCCCCCCCCAACGCCCCCCCCCCCCCCCCCCTTTGTCCATCGCTCCCTATTGCTCAAACGCCCCACCCAACATCGAAATCTGCCAAAGTAATAAATGCTTCCACGCAGTTGACATCACCTCATTATCTTGCTAGAGCCAAGATGCCGCTGCTCCATTTAATTACCCCCCACCCACTCACCCCCAACGCCCGCCCCTCCCCAACCACCCGCACCACCGCCTATACCTAGCACCACGCTTATAGCAAACCTCTACATTTATGCGACCTAAAGCTGTTAGAAACCCTTTTGACTTAATCCCCCCCCCCCCCCTCCTCCTCGAACACTCCACCCTCCCCTCATTGGTTGTACGACTAACAGGATATACATGATAAACTGGTGTACTCCTTCCAAAACCGTCAGATTAATCTGCTTAAATGATACCTGGTATATAGTTTCCGCGGACATGTTGAGTTGCCCCCCCCCCCCCCCCCCCGCCCTCGCCGCCGCCGCCCCCTCTTGATCAAACCCAGGCCCCTACGCCCTTAAAACCACCTCCCGCCCCTCGTCGGTTATACAACTTACAGGGTACACTTACTTGATAAACTGATGAATTTCCTGCTACAGCTGTCACATTTTGTCGCGCTCAAAAACAGGTTTATAGTTTCCGCGCACAGACTGACTAAAATTACCCTGTTGACCCCGATAGCCACACTGTAAATCCAAGGGGACTTGCCGACCTATATCCTTAATGAGGACACACAACCCGTGATACGCGCGATCGGACAATCACACACTGCTTGCAAAGATGAGTTTCGATCAAATCTTCGATCTCACAGCTGGTGTGTGTATTTTCATCTTTGAAATATACGTACGTGCCGAATCCTGGATCGCGCGACAGCCTTCCTGGACACTAATTATTCTGGATATCACGATCCCGGTTCCGAATCGCACAACAAATGAAGTAAAGGAAGTCAAACCTTAAGTTATCAGCAGAGATATAACTTATCCGCAGACAGATACAGACGGTTGGTCTATAGCTCATGCAGATAGTGGATACCTGATGTAACACTATAACATTAGCCCACCCTGATCAGTCGTAGATGCAGATCACACGACAATATGGCAATGGCTAACAAAGACATCAGGAAATCGGGAAGTGGATCGAAAATATTGCTTTTCAAAGCAACCACATCAAATGAGGGTATAGACCAACCCACACCTCGTGAATGGTGATTGAGGCTAAAATGCCCATTATCACTTAAGCACTGGGCAGAAACTGCTGGTGCAAGGGAACGCAGAGATCAAAGGAAGGGGGCTCCAGAAAAGGTAGCACCCAAACTGGGGAAGAGAGAAAGACGTGCACTGCAGGCTACCAGCCAGCGACTGAATCTCTGTGCTTGAGACGCAATAGGCGTTGGTAACCGAGCACCAGAAATGTAAAAATTGATCTAAAACAACAGACATGTGCGCTGCAGGATACCAGCCGTCGAATGAATATCTGTGGTTGGCATGGGAGTGGGTAAAGGGGCACCAGAAAAGGTAACACCCGGGTTGAAAGTACAGACACGTGCACTCTGCAGGATACCAGCCAGCGACTGGGTCCCTGTGCTTGAGACGCAATAGGCGTGGGCTAAAGGGACACCAGAAAGGGGGTACCCGAAGCGAGATAATACGTGAGCAAACCAAAAGGATGATAGGGAAAGAGGCCGTACAGAATAAGGGAAACGATAAAGTTGCAGCAACCCCTAGGGCACTCTTACTGAATCACCGAAGTTATGGTACACCCTGAAAGTGTCATAACTCACTAGGAAGACAAACACACAACCCAAAACATGAAACACTGAGATATCGTTGACGCTATAATAAATTGACATAGAGGGGGCTCCGCGGGGACCGTCAGCATTGCGTAGGACACCGCGCGCCAGTCCCCCGCTGAAGGCACCAGGACCCGTGAACGGCGCTCCGTGAAGTGGTGTAAGATGATAGTAGGAGGTGGATCTTGATCGGTCCCGGGCCATCGAGGAAGCGGACGATATAGCCATTGGCAGGAGAGTTGTCCGTCGAGGTGCGATGCGCTACTTGGCCCAACCAACAGCGATTGTCGCGGGCTTTGTACCAGAGGTGTGCCCCCGCGGGGTTGGGTCGTGGGGTTGAAGCGTTGAACGCAGATGGTGCGTGGGACGAGGCCGTACCCGGGGGCGAGAAATGTTTCACCCCGGATCCGAGCTAGTTCACGGTGAGCGGCCCCGATGCGTATCTGTTGGTGTCAGCGGTTGGTCTAGCGGTGTTGTGAAGGAGTGCCAGGCCAATAGCGGAGGATGTGAAGCCGGTGGTGTTCTAGGTCTATTCCGTATTGCCATGGAGGGCTGAGAAGTCCGGTGGATGCGCTGACGGAGGTTTGTACGCGCTCTCAGCGTGTGGGAGTTGAACATCCCCGTCCGTTTGTTGTTCGTCGTCGACAATGGCGAGCATGAGGGCCATGGTATGGTTGACACGCTCGATAACGCCGTTGGTGCAGCGGTGGTACAAGCTGGGGGCAATCTTATTGATGTGAAGGCGATGCGAGGGGAAGTTTATCGCAAACAGGGATCCGTTGTCGGAGAGTGGGGTAACGGGGTATCCCCGGAGAGGGATATATCGGTCAACAAGGACTGATTTTACGATAGCCCCCCCAAAGGCCAGCGATCTTCTTTATCGAACGTTTCGTGGCTGCGCGATACAAAGAAGGATGATATGAAATTATATCTTCACACGTTTTCTAGCTCGCGAAGATCTGTCGGCCGATGACGTCGGGGTGGCAAAGAGTACCGTATTTCGGGGGATACGGCCGTGGGTTGGTTTCAAAACCGGCGATATCGGTGTAGAAACGTTAGGGGGGCTACCGTAGAATGACTCAAGGATGTCAACCGTGCCGGAGAGAAACTATATCTTCACACATTTTCTTGCTCGCGAAGGTCTATCGGCCGATGACGTCGGGGTGGCAAAGGGCACCGTATTTCGGGAGATACGGCCGTGGGTTGGTTTCAAAACCGGCGATTTCGGTGTAGAAAATTGGGGGGGCTAACGGAGAATGACTCAAGGATGTCGGCCGTGCCGGAGGCGGTAAACTTGGTCTCTGTAGTGGCGTACATGTCGGCGCGGCGGCTGAAGCGGTCCGTGAGAAAGAGGATGTAGGCGTTGCCTCGAGGCGTTAAGATTAGGTGGCCAAAGTAGTCCACGCTGACGAGGTTGCCGGGGCCGTTTGTTAACGGCAAGGAAAGCGTGGGTCAACGAATTGTTGGGCGTGACGACTTGCGAGCCTGGAACTTGAGACAGCCGCGGAGCCACCAACGGGTGGAAAGTCCATGCCGATCCACCAGAAGAAACGCCTGAGCATGTTAAGTGTCCGAGGAACACCCAAGTGGCAAAAGGGGTTGTAGTGGTATATATGCAGGACCCATGGGCGCATCAAGATTTGAACGTATTCGCGGGTAGGGGGGTCAAGGGGCGGGGGTGGTAGATCGTGGGTATGGTGCGTTGAGTCCGTGCGTGGTCGGTGTACGATGAGAACGGTATTGTCGACGGTGGTGTATAGCTGGCGTTTTGTCCCGAGGGGTAGGACCTCCGCACAGAGTGGGCGACGAGTGGAGGGGATGCAATCTTAGAGGTCGTCCGGTGGCGGCGAAGATGAACCCCGGGAGAGAAACCGGAGGGGTGGCGGAGAAGACGGGTTCGGCGCGTTGCTCGCGCGCCCAGCCGGTGTAAGTTTAGTGCTCGACGCAAGAACGGAGATGGACTTCATCAATGGGGAGTGTCGACGAAACCTTCGAGATCACAGCTGGATGGAAGGCATTTTTACTTTATTTGTAACATTAGCTTTCAGGCGGGACATGCCGATTGGCCGCTCTAACAGTAGGTCTCGAATGATCTTTGTTGCCGTTTGCGCCCTTGAATCGGAGTACCCACTATACTATGGCAGCGCACCTTACGCACGCATGTATCTAGAATTTAAGGACGCACCACAATATGAAATTCTTATTTGGAGTGTGAGCCGTATATCCTTATTGTGGCACCACCTTTGGGTAACTTTGCTTGGCATTAATGGGCTATTATTGGTTAGGGTATATTCTGGCGTCCGGCGCTCGCCGCTGTGCACGATTTAGAAGTAAATTGTCTAAACAAGTAAAATGTCTTATATATGTTTCCGTATAGGAGTTGTGTGGCACTTGCCGCGGTAAGCACGATATGTTCCTCCTGTTTTCCTAGCGGTTGCCCAAACGTGAGCATCAATTTCTATTGGGCACATTCTTATTTGCGGGCCAACACCACTGTATTCGTATTACCTACCTGTGCCTACCAACGCCCAAATGGACCCGTAGGGTGGACCGTCATTGGACCAAGTCCGGCGGAAGGCTTTTTTCCCATGGCCGGGTGGTTTGTTAGTGGGTGAGTTTGCGCCAAGTCCCATGGCCGGGTGAGTATCTCCACCGCACTTGACCCGCAGGGGTCAGGTAAGGTTTAAATACTCACGCATCAGTATATAAAGGCAGCTTGCGCTGCCAAAGTAGTAACGAGGATCGCCGGCAGGGACACAGCTCGCGCTGTAGCAATCACGTGAACTGAAGGACACGCCAGCTAGCACTGGATTGCGAGTAAAATCGAGTTAAATAGACACGCGATGCTTGTGCAAATACTTGGAAGTGTGGTGAGCTCATTTAAGAACAAGTTTGGTCCTCGATTCGCAAAATATTTGCTTGTAATAATGTCTCTTCGCATGGAGCGGTGAAAGCGCGAGGGGGGGGTGGGGGGGGGTGTACATACCCCCTCCACCGGCACCCTGCGCCCCGCTTCACACACCCTCCAAATATTCAAACGCGACTGACACGCCTCTCCAGCTTACACTCGCCCACAATCCCCCCCCCCCCCCCCCCCTTTACCCCATCCGTTCGTGAAAATTGCGGGAGGGTGGGCGGGAAATTTGAACCGGACGCTCACCCTTTGCTGTCTACGCTTCGCCGTTGCCTGCCTCTACTGCTGTCTGCCCTGTGTTTCTGGTCGTCGTCTCTCTGTCCTCGGAAACAGCGTTCTGCACCTACATGCTCCCGTCCTAATCCAAACAAAATTGCCCACGAACACCAATCCCTGAAACCACCCGCCTTTTTTTCTGTTGTATACGTCCGTCCGTGCTTTACTGCATATTTAATGCCATGTTTTCCGGTATCTTTACGCCCATACTGCATATTTCTCCCATATTTGCCTCAACACCAGGTTATCTAACAACCCGACACTTGAACAATCTTTTGGTTGCCAATTCACGAACTATTTGCTTGCAATAATGTCTATTCGCGTGGAGAGGTCCAACCGCGAGAGGGGGTAGTAGGGAGAGCCATCCCACGGTAGGGTTGGAGCAGAAAGTCCCTGAGCTCCTCACATGACGAACTCAATATCTCGCCCGAAAAATGACTTGGAAGGCATTCGTTCGCGCAACCCGCCCAAGCTTCTATGCCTTAGTCCAAAAATATAGTGTATATGTGAAAATCTTCATTGACTGGCAGTTCCTCACATGAGGAACTCAATCGCCCAGGGACGTTTTGGCGCAGAAAGTGCAACCCACCCTTACCGTGGGATGACTTAGGAGGTGTACAATCCCCCGCCGAAAGCACCTTGCGCCCCGTTCCACACATCCTCCAAGAAATTAAAACGCGACTGACACGCCTCCTAAGGCTACACTTGCCCACAGTCAGTCTACGATCCAATCAAGAGGTCGCGTTTCATACTCTTACTGTTAATGTCCAACTCTCACATTATTTTACCCCCCCCCGCCCCCCACGCCACCTTGTCCCTTTCCCTGGCTGGCGATCCCACCCCCTTCCTTCTACTAGATATTCCGACACCCAAATCGGCTCTTCCATATCCGCCCTCAGGCATCTCATAAATGCAATCAACGCCGAACGTCCCTCCCTCTGGATCACCGCATCGCTCGCTCCTCCCGCCGCCAGTTTGGTCGCCTCCCTGAGTGTCGCGCGAACTCCTCCGGGATCAGTCTCTCCCCACCCCGCCCGCTTCTTTCCGGCCTCATTTTTCATCAATCCCTGCGTTTCCGCTCCTCAGACAGTAAGTCGCTTGCCCCTTCGTCCACACCCCCCAATTCGTTCCGTTCCAGAAAGTCATCAGTGGCGTTACTTCCGGCATCTTCCCTCCTTTGAACATCCCCAGCATCCCCCCCAGGAGCTCCACTTCCCCTTCATATCGTGACACCCCCTACCCCCTTTTCCGAACGTTTCTCGTCCTCACCAGTACCGCTCCTTTCCTTCCTTGGTCCCCCTTTGACCGTTTAAATATGATTTCCACCTTGTCCGCCTCTTTTTCTCGCCCTCTTCTCAGCTGCCGTGCCCGCCGGAAAAATCCCACGTGCTCCCTCCGTAGGCAGCTCAATCTGTGCGTGGAAACTACACATTCTGTCAAGGAGGTGAACGTGACGGTTTTGGAAAGAATGCACCAGTTTATCATATATATCTTGTAAGTCGTACAATCAGTGAGTAGAGTGCGGAGTGTTCGAGGGGATGGGGGTGGGATGGGGTGGGGCGAGTGGGGTGGTGGGAGGTTGGGGAGGGGGGGGGGAGGTGGGAAGGGCTTTAGATGGCAAAGATGTAGGGGCTTGCCATACGTGTGGTGCTAGGTCTAGGCGATATTGTGCGGGTGGTGGGGAAGAAGGGGGCGTTCGGGGCGGGGGGGGGGGGGGGATGGAAGGAGCGGCATGGATGGCTCTAAAAAAATAATGAGGTGGTTTCCAGTGCGTGAAGTGTTTATTACTAAGGCGGATTTCGATATTAGGTGGGGCGTTTGAGCAATAGAGAGCGAATAAACAAAAAAAATATAAGGGAGGGAGGGGGGGGGGGAGGGAGGGGGGGCGAAAGTGTTATAGGAAGTTTAGGTCACTTACTATATTGTAATACACGCCGGCTGTGAGATCAAAGATATGTAGGGGCTTGGTATACGCGTGGTGCTAGATCTAGGCGATCGTGCGGGTGGTGGGAAAGGAGGGGGCGTTGGAGGGGGGCGTTGAGGTGGGCGGGGGGGGGAAGAATGAAAACTACGTCATGGATGGTTAGAAAGATAATGACGTGATATCAACTGCGTAGAGGTGTTTATTATTCTGGTCGATTTCGATTCTAAGTGGGGCGTTTAAACAAACTGGGCGGAAAGACAAAAAAAATAAAAGGGAGGGGGAGGGAGGGATCGGGGGAGGGGGGGGGGGGGGGGGAAGAGGAGGGGGGGGAGGAGGGGAGGGGGGGGGGGGGGGGGGGTTGACAAGAGGGATCGGGGGACGGGGGGGGGGAGGGGGGTAGGCGGGACGTTTCGATATGTGCGCGGAAACTACAAATCCTTAAAGGGGACAAATCTGACGGTTGTAGCAAGAAGACATCCCTCTATATCATCTGCCTGGTAATGTGTACTATTCTAGAAGGATTGATGTTAGATGCAGTATGCAACCCAGTGTTTAGGTGTAGTAAACAACGTGTGACATCTTCATAATTTGTTATTGTACATGGATCGAAAGCTAGAATATTTGCAGTTACCATTATTTAAAAAAAAAGAAAATACACTCCAGCTATGGGATCGAATATTTTGTCGAAACTCATCTTTTCTGAAAAATGTTTTGACATAGCGAACTATAAGAAAGGTATACGTATTGTCAAATACAGCAGGCGAGATGGTGTGGTCATGCACTGTCACCGCCATTGAGCACGGGAGGGAGAAATGCGAATTGACAGTGTTTTGAAAGGAACGCTTAGGGTACGCGCGCTCAATTACGTCACCTCGTTAGTCATGAATCGCTGGCATAGGTTGGGAGGCGATCATGCAGACGGTTCGTACGAAATACCCTATGTCACGGGTTGGTAGTGCGGTTTACCGCAATTTTAACATATCTGCCTGTGCTTCCTTTTCAAGTTGTTATTGTCTCAAATGTACGATTTCACGCCCATGATCTGCGGTCGTCAATTCTAAGACAGAGATACATCTTACAAATACAGCAGGCGAGGTGGGCATGCGATGTCATATATATGCGATGTCACCACTACTGAACACGAGGGTGACTTTACTTCGTTAAGCATATGCTACTGCGTTTGGTATGGTAGAGGTTGTCAGGCAATCATGTAAACGAATGGAGGCACGAAATACCCTGCGTAATAGGTTGGTCGTGTGGTTTACCAGAGTATTGCCATATCTGTCTGTACTTCTTCTTCACATTTATATTACATAGTGTTCGATTATACGTCCTGTTTTCTCCCCACTGTCGTCGAAGATGTTGTGGTCCTGTAGATGTCGCGTCCATGTCTGGTGTTCTTGTTAGTGGTGCTCATGGAAGCATGCCCTAAAGTGTAGTAGATGATCGCTGAATGGTGTTCCTTTCCTTTAAATCAAACCAGGTAGCATATGACAACGCAACCGCTTGCTCGAAAAACGACAAAGAAATTCCTCACACACCTGACACAGAGAAGATGCGACCCGAAGATTGTTCAGTATACCGACGGTCAGGAACAAGATATCGAGCAGCGCACTTGATTTTTAGTACCACACCTCACTCCACCTAAGACACTACTAGCATGCGTTGGACCCAGTTCGCTGATGCCCAAAACCAATTTCAAAGGAGGTGATGCGGTGGGCGAATGCTATAGTGATTTGCGCTGCTGCGATTACCCCGTCTCTCGTTCTGTTTGTTCTTGCGTTCTTGATGAACCTGTCATTTGGGAACGAGCAGATGTGACGCATTTTAGGTTTGTGTAAATAGTTTATGTGGACTTATGTGATGTTTCTGACTCGTAGGGACCTCAGTTTAGAACCCAGGGTATGTGGGTTCCATCTTTCGACTGGGTTTCGTATGTGGACGTATAAGTAGTTTTGGTGTGTCGTGTGTTCGCGTGGTTTATGATACACGTGTATGTTTTGGTTGATATTCTAGACTTCGTTATCGTATGGTTTCGAAGTGGTGCTTTCAAATTCATAGTGGTTTACAGTGGGTGGTGGTGCGGGGGGGGGTTGCGTATATCTGCGAAACGTATCTATGTACGCCGAGAAAACTACTTCGGGGGGCAAAAAACGAAGGTGCGAGGGACGTTTAGGAATTTCAACGTTCCCCCTCACGGATTTTGTCAAGTATGGTTAAATGCATATTTATCCCTGAATATAAGCATGAAATAACCAGCCTTGAAAACTATGGGTTGTAGGGGTATCATAATACACTTATTACACCGTTATTCTTCATAGTTTGACTATGTGTGTACTAAAAAAAGGTATGGAAGCCAAAGACTTCGGCAGGTCCTTACACCTCTCCCCTCCTGCTTCCCACCACACCTATACCGAGATAGCGTCATCCCTAACGAACGATACCGCCGCTCCATCCTCTGCCCCCCCCCCCCCCCCCCATTCTCGGCACTTCACACCCAACCGGCAACGACTCCACCATTTCCCCCGTCATAGGTGCTAATTTTACATGCGATCAAGGCTACGGCAGGGGGGTACCCCCAATTTTCACTCCCGGGTTGACCAAAGCCAAAAACAGATATGCGTCTTTGCGGTATTGCTCTGATCCCTGCCTCCAAAATCACCGCTGTCGGCCTCTTTTGTTTTCGCTGCGCGTCCGGCATCGAGCTCGCCACTACCCCCCACCACCCTGGGCTCCATCTCCACCCGAACTGCAGTCGCATGTCTACTACAGTATAATATGCCATCACGTGCCCGAAAGCCGCCGCTCCTGCTGGGTTCGCCCCAACCTACCGAACAAACTCTTGACGTCCATTGTTTTGATGAGATTTTTTTTTACCTGTGCCAAACTTGGCCCGCAGCCCCACCTGCCGAATGAACTCTTGACGTCCATTGTTTTGATGAATTTTTTCTACCTGTGCCGAACTTGGTCCGCAGCCCCAGAATCCGCTTTACAATATCGTTCATCACTTCTTGCTAGCTCACATTCGGGAATCCTACTCCACTATCTTGTTTTATTCACCGGTCCCCTCTCTCCCTTCTCCCTGCTGTCTCCATACGTTATATCTTGCACTATTCTTGCTCAAGCCTTTCCTTCGATCACCTCCACCGGCGATATTTTCTTCCCCCGAATGCCTTCCGCTTGTGCCAACGGAAATGCCAATGATCTACCTAGTACCAATTTCGCGATCAACTCCTCCCTCACCTCTTCCTTCTCATATTTCGCGCCTGAGTGATTTCCGTGTGCAATTTCCTGTTCTAGATCGCTTCCCGGCCCAATGTACGCTGGAGCCCTCAATTTTGCAATATGCTCCAACCGCGCAATGTCCGGGAACTCATGTCTCATGCCGAAAGCATCATATGTATCCTACATCCATCCATGTGTGGCGCCAGGAGTTCACCCCCCAAGAATCTCGCCACCTCCTTCACTTCGCCCCTGTATCGACATAAAACACCTCTCCGGCTATCGGGGCCACCGTTGCAAATATCCTTCTTTGTTCTTCCGAGCCTTACTTTGCTTTTGAAAGCCTATTCATTGCTCGCCACTGCCACTTCCCTTGCCTTTCAACCCTTGTTGGCGTACCTGCTGCTCCTAGTTGCACTGATGCTGGTACCGGCCCGACGGCTCTTTCCGTTTCCCATCCGTCTCGCGCCGAGCGTCTTGTCTTCTCCCCTCTCGTCTCGGGTCCTTCCCTTTCTCCAAACTTGTGGACGCCTTTTCTCTCTCCTCTTCGCCTCGCCGCTCCCCGGTTGGGTTCCGTTGACCCGAAGAGCCCGTACCCCTATTTCTTCTTGACTGGCTCCTCCTTTCCTTACCCGTCACCGCCCCGCCGCTTCCGTCCTGCAGATGCTCCCCCCTCCCGCCCCCTCGCCCCTACCATGGGTTTGCTTAAACTGCGTACCGTTGAGCTCGAACCACCCGCACCTCCTGTACTGTTTAAACTCCACACATTCCCCAGCTTCTCTTTGTCCCCGTGCCTCTGCAACCCGCCCCCCCCTTTTCCCCGCATCCTCCTCCTTTCCTCTCCTCTGCTCTACCTTCGCCCCCCCGGAATTAAACACCCTCCATTGCCCCCTCTCGGCCCCGCTGATGTCGTGCATGCATGTGCACTATATCGGCGATGCCTTCAGGAGCCTTTTCGTACTCCCGAAGTCCGGCTTAGGTTTCGGCGGCACCCAGAACGGGGCCGGATACGTCGTCTCGTCGCGCTTCATTGTGAATGTCGTCTCTAGCACGCACTTCTCCCACTTTCTCAAATCCACGCTAAACTGCCTTACAAAACAGCTCTGAAACCCTTGGTCCCTCGATATCATCCTATGCAACGCATGAAACTCCCTAGTCTCCTTCGCCACCAGCTGCATGTTATTCCCCAACGCCCCTCATCATGACCTCGCCCCTCTACCACCCGGTGTTGTTTTGTCTACTACATAAGTAGCCAGAAACATGACTACCTCAAACAACGCTTCCGCCCTGTGCGGTATAGACCCCCCCCCCCCCACCCTCCCCCTTCCCACCCCCCTGATTGTTCTGCTTTCCCGTGGTCTAGCAGATCCATCCCTGAAAATTACGCCAAATGCTCCACTCCGTCTCTTTCCGTCTTGAATTATTTTGCGCACATTGATGAAAATGATGTCCCGTTCGTGTACGGCGGAATATTGTTGTCGGCCCTGATCGATGCCAATACTGTCGTCGGGTGGTCATTCTTCTTATACTTTGACTTTCCGCCCACCTCCCATACCATATTCTGTGGTCCTCCAAACCACACCCATTCATACCTGACCCGTTCCAGTACGTGGCCTCGTTCCGGACCTTGATCTCCTCTCCCCTCCCCACCACCCCTGCTGCTGTCCTTCGAGTCTTCGTTTCCCCAACCATCCCCCCTTCTTGCTGCACCTCCTCCCTTCTGCTGCCTCGACCTTCCTTCACTTCGCCAATTTCCACTCCCGCAACCCCCTCCCCCCCATGCTGTGCCTCCTCCCTTTTTGATTCCCCGCCGCCCCGATACGCAGCCACCCATTTGGTATGCTATCTCCTTCTCCACCCCCACATCCTGTCGCTGCACCTCGTATAAACAACCCACTCCCCGTCTCCCGTCGTCGGGAATATCTGCGGACCCCTTCACCCCCCGATCCGCCCCCCCAGCTTGTTGTATCCTCCTCGTTGGTACTCGAGTATTTGTTCCTTTCCCTTTCTCTCCATGTTCCCCTCCCATCCTGCACCACTGCTGTTAGGACCGACCAATGCCTTCACTCCTGTTTCCCCCCTCCCTCTTCCTTTGGTATACCTCACTACTGTTGAATGGTGGCCTTATCTGCCTGCCTCCTCTGCAGTCTAAGTATGGTCCAACACCCCTACCTCTTCCCCCACTAATATACGAACTTCTTCGAGGTTTGCACGGAGGGGTGCTGCCACTGCTGCCACGGTCTGCGCTGCAGTTTCTGTGCCCACTGCTGCCTATATCCCTGCTGTGATAATCGTTGCATACGTAGTTGGCAGGAACGTGACTGCTTCCTACGCTGAGACGATTCACGCGGTCGTGTATTTAGTCTCTCAGGGAAGGATTCATAACCGTCCCCTGGCCTAAATTGCCGCTGCGACGACCTGCGACGTTGCTGCTGCTACTCGAAGCGGGCTCACCTACTTTCCCCCCCTCCCCTTTCCTTACTCTCACCGGGTCCTTTTCTGTGCTCCCCATCTCCCTTTTTCCTGGAGCACTTCTCCGTGATGCCCTTCTCCTGTGCAGTGGTGCTGCCGCTCGTGGTCGCTTCAACCCCCCCCACCTCCTCCACCTCCTCTTCTTCCTCCAGTCACGGAGAGGTACTGCCTTCTCGCTGGCCTTTCCGCTCAGTTACGTCGTGAAATTTCAACCGGACGCTTACCCTCTGCTGTCTACTCTTCGCTGCTGCCTGCCTCTACTGCTGCCTGCCCTCTCCATCTCCTCTTCGTCTCTCTATCTACGAAGACAGCGTTCTGCACGTTAATGACCTCGTCCCAATCCAAACGAAATTGCCCACGAATATCAATCCCTGGACCCATCCCCCCTTTCTCATGTTAATTACGTCTGTCCGTATCGTACTCATGTTTAGTTCCATGTCTTCCTGTGTATTTACGTCAGTTTTTACTGTAGCTTTGTCCCATCTATGCCCAAACACCAGGTTGTCTAACAACCCTACACTGCATTTTTCCCCATCCGCCGCCGGAGCGTCAAAAGTGTAAGCCACACTTATGTGTTTAAAGACCACACACCATGACCACCCATCTATTGTGACAACGAACATGCAAGCATGCTTTGACCGTAATACCGGCGAAAAACAAAAAATGATACGTACGCTAAAATCAAAAAATGATACGTACGCTAAAAATGTTATTAGCAGAATGCAGAGTTTCGATCATAACTGCTGCCTCCCCCAAAAAATACACTTATCATTTTTCTTAGAACTAACAGCTACGTATCGATATGTAGGGGGTGTGCGAAGTGGCTTTGGGTGATATACAACAGCAACAACAACAGCAACAGGTCGACCTAGTGGGCATGTCCCCGGTGTTACTCGCTTTTTTCGTAGCTCAAAGCGGGAGATAACCGGCTATCTTTATTTCGACCAGAATCGAAAATGACAACTGGCACGAAAGGCAAGAGAGTCTCCGTCCCGTGACTACCCCGAATACCAAAGGCCATCATCATAATATTAATATCATATAAAATGCATGACCACATCACCTCGCCTGTTGTATTTATCAATACGTATCTCTTTCTTATAATGAGCGATGTCAGAAAATAATAGTAACTACAAATATTCTAGCTTTCGATCCATGTACAATAACAAATTATGAAGATAAAACGCGTTATTTACTACACCTAAACACTGGGTTGCATACTGTATCTAACATCAAAGCTTCTAGAATACCAGGTAGTAAACATTACTAGACAGATGATATAAAGGGATGTCTTCTTGCTACAACCGTCAGGTTTGTCCCCTTCAAGGATTTATAGTTTCCGCGCACATATTGAAATATCCCGCCCCAGCCCCCCCCTCCCTTTTCCCTCCCCCGATCCCTCTTGTTCAAAAACCCCCCACCCCTCCCCCCCCCCCCCCTCCCCCGACCCCTCCCCCCCCCCCACCTCTCTTTTCTTTTTCCGCCTAGTTTGTTCAAACGCCCCACTTACAATCGAAATCGGCCAAAGTAATAAACACCTCTACGCAGTTGATATCACGTCATTATCTTTGTGACCATCCATGACGTCGTTTTCATTCTCTCCCCCCACCCCCTCACCCCCCCCCCTTCAACGCCCACCACCCGCACGATCGCTCGCCTAGACATAGCACCACGCGTGTAACAAGCCCCTACATATCTTTGTTTTCAAAGCCCGAGTGTATTTGAAAATTCTACGTGACCTAAAACTCTTGAACCCCCCCCTCCCCCCCCCCCCCCCGCCCCTTCTCGCTCTCCCTCGCTCAAACGCCCCACCTAATATGGATATCCGCCATATTAATAAACACTTCACGCACTGGATATCACCTCATTATCTTCCTAGAGCCATCCATGCCGCTGCCTCCCCCCCCCCTCGCCCCCGCCCCGAACGCCCCCTCCTTCCCCACCACCGGCACCATCGCGTAGACCTAGCACCACACGTATAACAAACCCCTACATCTATGCCACCTGAAGCCCTTCCCCCCCCCCCCCCCCCCCCCCACCTGCCCCCACTCCCCACCTCCCCACCCCCCCCACCCCATCCCACCCCCACCCCCTCGAACACTCCGCCCTCTACTGGCTGATTGTACGACTCACCCCAGGATATACATGTTAAATTGATGCATTCTTTCCAAAACCGTCACATTAATCCCCTTTAAAGAATATATAGCTTCCACGCACAGGTTGAGCTGCCCCACGCGCCCCCCATGATAAACTGGTGCTTTTCATTTTTTCTTCACAAAACCGTCAGATTTATCCCCTTGAAGGATTTTTCGCTTTCACGCAAAAAATTTCCCGCCTGTCCGACCCCCCCCGTCCCCCCTCCCCCCTTCCTCCCCCCTCCAACTCCGCTCCCTTTTGATCAAAATCAGGCCCCCAAGTCCGTCAAAACCCCGCCCTCCCCTCACTGGTTCTTCGACTTACATGATTCACTTGATAAACTGATGCATTTCCTTCCACAGCTGTCAGATTTTGTCCCCCTCCAAAACGGGTTTTATAGTTTCCACACACAGACTGACTAACATCACCCTGTTGGCCCTGATAGCTACACTGTAGTTGCAAGGGGAGTCGCCGACCTATATCCATAACGAGGACACACAACCCGTAATACGCGCGATCGGAGTATCACACACAGCTTGCAAAGATGAGTTTCGACAAAATCTTCGATCTCACAGCTGGAGTGTATTATCATTTTTCACAATGATTCATCCAACTAGTTGCCTATCGAATCAGGTATTTGTCGGCGTTTTAAGACTGAACGTTGACACTAGCCCATCCTAATGAGTCGCATAGCATATACAGGCTCGTGCGCGGAGGCAGGCGCCACCACGAGCCACGCTACGGCGCAGTCTCGGTTTGCGTGGAGGGGACTGCGCCGGCAGAAGGCTGGATTCGACGACGAAGGAGGCGGGCGACTGGCTGTCGACGGGCGGGGAAGAGACGGATTGAACTCTCCCTGAACGAAAATTTTGTTTTGCGGATCAGCACCGCGAACTGCGTGGAGCATTTTGTTTTTTTTATGGACAGGGGAGAAGGGGAACCGATTGGAATTGAGTGTGAACGAGAGCAAGTGCAAAGGAGCTGGCCGAGTGAGCCAAGGCGATGAGGCGGCCACGGGGAACCACAGCAGGAGGATGGCACACGGAGACCCACGACCGGCACGCACATCATCATCATGAGAGCAGCGATCGTCTTTTTTCAGTTTTTTTTTTACGAGGCAGTAGTACAACATGTTACTTACGACACTGATTTTTGTGGAGTTGGTTGAGTTGTATACGCTCCATGGGGAACGACCCGCCACAATTTTCAATTTTCAGGCACGGGCGTCGTAGCGGCGCTGCAACCTGTCAAATAGCTCGGGAAGGAGGGGCGATCATTGATATCTGTACTGTGATTTTTGGTTCCATTGCTCTTGTTTCACTGCATCCCCGCGAGTCGTCACTCTGACAGCACTCCAGACAGCAGGCGCATTCGTCTATACTCACGATTACCGTGCGGTGCGTACGGTGCAGGCAGCCCAACCGCTGTAGTTTGTAGCCGCGAGTTGGTTAGTTGTGGGAACGGGGGAACTCTATGCTGTAGTTGAGTGGATACCCGCGGCCATGTGAGTTCAGGTTGCACATTGGACCTTTTCACTTGTGCGCCTTTTTCCGTATCGTGCGTTTTTAGGTGGGAAAGCGTAGTGTTTTTTTATTTCACTTGGTTTTTCGGATCTTCCTAGGGCTCCAGCACCTTTGTGTGACCACGGACTCTGGATTTTTGACAAGAGTTAATGTGAGAAAACAACAAGAACAACAATATGCAGAATTCTGGTACATAAGGAGAGACTCCGTTTCGAAGAGCTACAGCATGAATGAGTCGAAGAAAGCGGGTCCTCATAACCCACTCCCACACCTCTAATTGGCCTGGCTGTGAAGCCAGGAAAACGCAGAGAAAAGCAATTAAACGAAATGCAGACTCAAAAATATGGCAAGCCACCGATCAAACCCCTGTCGCGTACCGCCGGTGTGGCGGGGGGGGGGGAGGGGGGACGGAAAAGGCACCACGGCAAAACAAACTGCCGAAGAAGTGGCTACGGCAATAAAAACTATAATCAATCGTCCGTTCGCGGTAGCACAGTTCCAGATACTGGTCTGCAGATTCTTTTTTTTTATTTATATTTGTTTTATTTAAAAAATTAAAATACACTCCATCCAGCTGTGAGATCGAATATTTCGTCGAAACTCATCTTTGCTAGCTGTGTGTGATACTCCGATCGCGCGTATTACGAGTTGTGTGTCCTCATTAAGGTTATAGGTCGGCGACTCCCCTTGCAACTACAGGTAGTGTAGCTATCAGGGTCAACAGGGTGATGTTAAGCAGTCTGTGCGCGGAAACTATAAAACCCGTTTGTGAGGGGAACAAAAAATTATAGTATACAAGGGCTCCGCATGGGTGCCAGCATCGCCGGCGCCCATGCCTCGGGTAGGGCAGGGCAGCACTTTGACAATTTAAGGTGTAGCTGTCCGATTTGGCATGCATTGAACTTTAAAGTAATGCCAAGAGTTTAATACGAACATAGGATTATGAAAACCATGCTTTGACAGAAGAAAAAGAAATATTATACAACAAAGACGGCAAGCATAGGCGAAACACACTATGTTAAATGCGCCGTCAATAAAAGTTGGCGTCTATCAAACAAAAATACCGAAAATAGTGTTATTGAGAACCTGCGTCGCCTCTAGGCGAAACGGAAGAGGCCTTGGCATTAATGAAGAGACTGCACTGCTGTCCCCGTGGCAATGGAGGTTCGAAGTCGACAGGACGCAAAGTTGGTTTGCATCAAAAGTCGACATGGGGCCATGTCAGCCGGCGAGGTTTTGGAAGAAGATTGCTTTGTTGTTACGTGAAGGCTGTCGCATTGATTGGTCTGCGTGGTCGCGGGCGCGGAGGAAAACGTGGAAGAGGAGGGCGATCTCTCGTCGCGGCGGCGTTGTCTAAGATGGGTGCGGGGATGGCTTTGCTCGTCGGGAGGTTGGCGTAGCACTTCTTTTCTGTTTCTTCTCGGGAAGGCGGGATATGTGTGTCTGCTGTCTTTGCTTCGTGGGTGCTTTCACGTTGTCGAAAGCGGACGCGTCGCCTCAATACATAATATCCGGAGTGTCTCTACCATGACGACTGCTGATAGTGCCGTGCGTGTTTCCTAGAGACTGACATACTAATTACTGGTAATAATAATAATGTACCTTTGCAACTTTTTTTTCTCTTCATCCAATTTATTATCCCCGCACCACTCTCGCGCTCCCTCCCAGTAGTAACTCAGATTATCCGGGGTCACATCGCGAGCCCTCCTCCTCCCTCCCCACTTCGAAACGTGCCTTCGTTTTCACCGCGAGCAGAATCCAGCATTTTCTTCCCTCGTCGACTCGCGTCGAATTGTACCTACCCACGCTGCTAGGCGCTCTCCGCAGTTGATCCTTTCTTTTTTTTTGCATTTTTGCAAATAAAGTCAAATCGGGTGTCGAACGCAAGGACAACCAAACGTTAGTAGTAAGACCACCGGGGGGCGGCTGGCCGACAATTGATTAAACAAAACAGGGTCTTTGCATAGAGATTACATTCCCTCCCCCATATTGTATGATATTACGATGGTTGACGCGATATAGAAAACCGCGTTAAATACCTAAATATCAGCTTACGCGAAGTTTAAAATATCATGAATAACGAACGATCGCGACGGTGGAGCACGGCAAAGCATAGCGGGGCATCGAGGGGCACTGCACGGCGCTTCGTTGCTGTGAGCTATAGCGCTGCGATGGGGTGCTGGACGGTGTGGAGTTGATTAGCCAAGCCCAGATATCAGCCGATAAAGCTTCGTCAAGTACAAAACAAATGGTGGAAATCAAAGAAAAGCTAAAGCTGGACCGTTCCGCTACTAATGCACAGGCGGCAAATTAGCGGCAAATGGTAAGAAGTTCAGCTTACTAGACAAAAAGGAAGAAAAAATCGCGAAAAAGTTCGCAATAGTGTTGGCAGAAATAACAAATTTGCAGGAAGCAGCTGAAAGGTCAAGAAACCGGCAATATTTCAGTTGTTGTTGTTGTTGTTGTTGTTGTTCTCACCTGTATTGACTCGCATAATCAAGTCCGTGGTCACAGGACAGGTTCCAGTCACTCTGGAGCTGAGGAATACCCTAGGGAAAAACACAAACAACCCGAAGCGTATGAAAATACGTGGAAGTGTGGTGAGCTAAAGCTTTATTTTTCCCCATCCGCCGGAGGATACAAAAAAAAAGAAAAAAGAACAACTACAACAACACCCAAGGTGGTACACGCATAAATCACAGCTGACGCAATTCATGCCTTCACCAGAAACATATAAAAAAATTGAAATCGGGAGTCAGTCTACGATGTGCCAGGTCCATACCGGTGCATACGTCTCATTACTCGCGCCTGGAAAAACCGACATAACCGATTGCCACCCAAGAAAGACTACCACGTATATATTACACGTGGTATTTTTCAGTACGCATACGCACAACAGACGCAAGTCAATTGGAAAAACGAAACAAAGAACAAAGAAGAGAAAGGAAAGGAAATGGGTGCATGAGGCCATGAAAAAGGAAAGAAAAATACATTTGGGGGGGTCTACTGGCGAGTCTGCCACCAGAACGGGATGTCGTGGTTTTTCGACGGTCTACAACACTACTGCGAACGACTTCCGATACACCCACCGAAGCACGGACTGTCGGCCAATTACGCGATCGACAGCTAGCCGTGGTTGTCACTTGTCTCTGTGTTGGGGGTCCCTGTGCCCTGCCTCTTGTTGGATCTTGTTTGGGTAAAACATGCGGTGTGCTCGATGGTCTCACGGCAGCAGCACACCAGAACGTCCGCTCGTACGACGTATCATTCTTACAGGAAATGTATTTTTTTTTTTCATCAAAATGAACATAAACCGGTTGTTATATATTGGACAGAGTGATGCGTGTACGACTAAACTTGCCAACGGCACTCGTACTGCACTTTGAGCCATCTGCAGTGGTTCTAGTTGCTTACTAGTTGCTGCAGTATGTGCTAGAAGTTTCGCCCTTCGGCTACTGCTGCTACACCTGCTATTGTGCGTTTCCCAATGTCGTCAGTTGGCGTTCATGCTC
Organism: Undaria pinnatifida; assembly: GCA_012845835.1. Taxonomy (NCBI): domain Eukaryota; class Phaeophyceae; order Laminariales; family Alariaceae; genus Undaria; species Undaria pinnatifida. Next base: position 7,502,207 of record JABAKD010000020.1, read on the forward strand.
GTCGTACATACTGGTGTTCTTACCCAGTACGTACGGGTCTCCTCGTAACCTCAATCGTACGACGACGAGCTCAAAACAGAAGGACGGTGACATGACATGGCATGGACAGTGGCCACGTAGAAGCGAGCACAGCGGGATAGTTCGCTGCGAACCAACCGCACTCGTTCATGCCTACAGCAGAGGCTGCCTTGAGTGTCAGCGGCCGTGCTAAAGCCAGGGCCAAAGGCCGAAGAGACGGCTCTTCTACCTGCTTCGTTTTGGCTCGAGATTCTGTTTCATATTGGACAGAATGATGCGTGTACGACTAAGCAAACTTGCCAACGGCACTCGTAGTTCACTTTGAGCTATGCTGTGGTTCTGGTTGCTACTAGTTGCTGCATTATGTGCTAGAAGTTTCTCCCTTCGGCTACTGCTGCCACCCCTGATGTTGTGTGTTTGCCAATGTCGTCAGTTGGCGTTCATGCTCGTCGTACATACTGCTGTTCTCACCCAGTACGTACGGTTTTCCTCGTGCCTCAACCGTACGACGACGAGCTCAAAACAGAAGGAAGGTGACATGAAATAATATGGACAATGGCCACATAGAAGCGAGCACAGCGGGATAGTTCGCTGCGAATCAACCGCACTCGTTCATGGCTACAGCTGAGGCTGCCTGGAGTGTCAGCGGCCGTGCTAAAGCCAGGGCCAAATGGCTCTACCTTCTTGGTTTTGTCTCGAGATTCTGTTACGTGAAAATCATCATGATTTGGGAGTCATTTTGTCACGAAACGTCTTCCCGTCGGTAATTTGTGTCACTAAGTTGTTGGATATCGTCGGTAATTTGTGTCACGTTTTAGGTGAATCCACACTAAAAAGTTGAATTTCCAGCTGGCAAAACGAGCAGATACAAAAATCAATAAAAAGGCCGAGCAAGAAACAAAACGAACTAGTAAAAAAGTACAGCAAAGAAACTAACGCTCGAGAGTATGCCACCGCAAAATTCCAAACATTATCAAGTACCGCTTGGAAATGATGCCCATTTTGTAAATCATCCAGGCGTTGCAGTCATTAAGATTCAACCGAAATCTCCAAAATTCCTCCTCGATATGCGGTATTTTTGGAACTTTTCGCTTGTCTCGCTCGGCATCCGTCCGCGTTCACGTCGATGTGCGCAACGGACACGGCAGGGCGAGGGGCGTTGAAGCCGCCCCCCGAAGGCGGCGCTCGAACGAAGCTATATTCGACCGAGAATTCCAGTTCCGCGAATCGCATACTTCGGCCGAGACAAATAAAAACTCCTGACCAAATCCCTGACACCAAAGAAGAATTATATATAGATTTATGCGGAAGCATTATTGACATGTGTTTCCAGGCTTCGTGGGGTGGAAGGTTTCCTCACGGAGGCAGTCGGTGATGGTAATGATACGGACCCGGGCTTTGATGGAGTGATACTGCCCGAATATATGGCCGAGGGGAGCCCGTGACAAATTGGTACGGCCCACTCGTGCGTGTACGAAGTGCGTGATATACTGATACCGCTTTTCTTTATGGTTTATTTGAGGGCTTTGACAATCAGGTACTGTGTTGTATGATACCACACTATGTTCTACGCTCCTCATCTATACGGCATCGGGGCAAGCCGCGAAACCACACAGCTTGCGTCGTCTACAGCAGTTCTAGACAACACGATTCTCGTGTTGGTCCGGGCCCGGAGCTGCTGAAGGGGTGCTACCATGCCAGAGGGGGATGAGCTTCTCCAGCAGCGTATTTTTGAGCTGGAGAAGGAACTTGACGCCGGATAAACGGTGAGCCATGCGACGGAGGTGGCAAGCGCTTTGGCAGCGTTGGCAAGCGCTTTGGCAGCGTGGGTGGTAGCTGAGAGACCACTGAGCTATCAGCCGAGGAATCAACTGGGCGAGACGCTGAATATACGGCAGCGAAGTATTTGGCAGCGGCTTCGGTGGAGATGGGTTGGACTTTGTTTTGATTTTGTGCTTCCCCGTGTCACATACATTGTAATATTTGACGTTGTTTTTCGTCAGGTCGTCTTTGTTGTGTGCAGAATCATGCGAGGTGTGTGTGATATCATACTTTTTTACTCGCAGACGTACAGAAGTACGCCACTTAGACTAGTGCAGATAAAATGGGGGTGTGTATGATATCATATTTGTTTACTCGCAGACGCGAGGACGCACGAGGAAAGTCATCCCGCAGACCTACCACTCCCCCCCCCCCTTGTCCCGCGAGGCCCAAAAAAACATTTTTTTCAACATTTTTTTTTTAATTTATTTTGTTTCCTTGCTTGATGGTTCGTTTCATACCTGTGCCCCTGTGGATGGTTTACCGCACACTCTTGCGTTAACAAAGAGGCTTGGCAAGCAAGCCATCATTGTAAGAGCAAGGGATGTCAAGCTGTACTTTAAGTTGTTTAGGATTTTAAATCCTTGCGTCAAAGTAAGGCGGTCAATGTAGTCAAATAATCAATGGTGGGCGAGCGCCGCGCTTGGGCACGAAACCCTGTAACCCTTCGTGCCCTTGATGTCCAAACACGGCGCACACGTACGTCCTGGTTGTTCCACCGTTGTCGCAGAGCCTGGGCTCAACATGCCGCGGGAGGCAGTTAGCACCACGTGGAGAGACACGCAATTCAGGTTTATCCGAGCCTCCCACGACACCCCCTGGTTGCCAGTAGCCATGGAGAGTTAATGGATAGTGTTGGAGAACCGGCTCCCGGACAGCCGGACGTAACCCCGCGCAGTAGATAGGAGCGTGGACAAGCGTCCTACCGGCGAGACCACTCCCGTCTGCAGCGTCGGAGAAAACACCATCCATATCAATGCCCACGCCCTCACAATCCTCAAGCCCGTTCACGACTCCCGTCGCAAGCACGTCAGCGAAACTGCCCGCGCCCGCACCACCCTCACCCTTGCTCACAAATCCCGTCACAACCACGTCGGCGTCACTGCCCGCGCCCGCACCACCCTCACTACTGCTCGCAACTCCCGTCGCCACCACGTCAGCGTCACCGCTTGCGCCCCTGCCGCTACTACTGTCCATCAACGCTGGCGACTTTTTCGCGCCGTCCGTGGCGTCTTCGGTTGATAAAAATCCAGCAATATGCGCCCGCTCCCCACCGCCGCCGCGGTACCAGCACCCCTGTCGACACACATTGGTCGACATGCAACTTGCGACATGAGCGGTAACAATTGATCAGCCATGGAAAGAAAATACGAATTTGCTCCTGCTTTTCACATACACACATCGACAAGGCCTGCAGTTTCATACACTGCGCGACCAAATACGTCCAGCGTGGCAGTTCCCCAACTGCTGAACACGCGCGAATGACCCCCCGTAAAAATTGTGAAGCAGTGTATGAACAACCAGGTATATTTCACAAACACATGCTATAAATGAAACATAGCTGTACCGTACCACACAGCTTGCAAAGTTGAGTTTCAATCATTCAATCGGTCGTACTCACAGCTGACTTTTTCCATTTTTTTATCGAAACTGCTTGAGCTAGCGAATGCAACAACTGCTGTCCTCACAAGTGCTCACGTGTGTTTAAGCGGCCTGTTCGTGAGTCTCCACGTGGGTCCGGCTCAGTTGCTCTGTATTAAGTCCGAAATCGCGCTTGCACTTCTTGCACACCCACACTCAGTTGCCGCCGCTGGTCTTCGCGGCGATTTTTCCGATAGGCAAACGTGCTCTGCTCGCATGACAAAGGGGTGTAGGGACCAACAGGGACGCGGAGAAACCTAGTTGGTTCGCATTTCGTGCGCGTTTTTTTTAGGGATTTTGATCATGCGGCTACGGCGTCTGGTATTGCTGCTGCTGCTGCCAAGGCTAGGCCTCTGCTACTGCTGATGTTGTCAGTTATTGGGGAGGAGGCAGCACGACACACACGCTGCTCGATGGTGAGCACTTTTACATATGATAAACCAGAGTTTTGTCTTTTTTCCAGTGCTTGCCGCTGCTGCTGCTGCTGCTGCGAGGTGCACGATACCCTCCAATATCACACTACAGCCCTCATACCTCTCCACTCACTCTCTGTGCTGTGCCGAACACTCATGCTCAATGGCCTGGCCCTCGTCCATTCCTGAACCGTCACCGAAGTTGGCCCCGCAGCAACAGATGAAGTCTTCGCCATCGGCTGGCTTTCCGCAGACGCTTTGTAGCCAAGCTGTCGTGTCGAAGGAGGGTTGTAGCAGGGGTCCCTTCACCGTGGAGGCTGTGCTCATTGTGACCACTCTCTCTTGCTCTCTCCCTTTTTCTCCGTTGCTCTTCGCTGTGCGTAGCTGGTACGCAGGCTGCTGCTGCGTGACCAGGGGGGTACGTGTCTGCTCTATAGTACCCCCTCTGCCCCTTTAATATATAGGATTTAGAACGGGGGCTCTTTGCATAGGAAGTTATGTGGCGTAATGGATGGGGGATGGGGTCTTCGTACCACCCTCCCCCATCTGGAAGGGCGAAATAAAAATTTTGGTACGTGGGTGTCGAAAAAAATATTTTGTGCGCCGTTGGCAGACGTACAGAAGTACGCAATTTAGTGCAGAAGAAATGAAGGCCGTAGGGTTGCTCGCTCTTTGTTCGACGTATCAGATGAGGGCATGCGGCTGCCGGTTGACATTGCCCGCGACGTATTTAATACCTGTGGTACGATAACCTAATGGTACGCATAGACTCACTTGATAACAGGTACGAGTTACAGTACGTGTACATATTTCTGTGGCTGGTGGAATAACGGGAGATGTGTGGTGGTATGATGCTCCTTGTTCATATCAGATCATGATTGCTGCTAGCACGTCTTAAGTACTATAGCCCTCGTGTTATGCCTGGTTCTAGCTAACCATCTACTGCTGTAGTACCAGGCATGATAATACGACGTAGAAGCAGTATACTGTTTTTATTGCAGTAGATATCTAACTCTCTGCTACCACAAAGGTGACACTTGGGCTGATGCAAAAACATTCACGAGATAGAGCAGCGTGCCACGTCCCTGGTACCTGATATTCATCGTGAAGCAACGTATGTGTCTTTTTGAGTATTCACGTGGTTTCCTGTATTAGACGACATCTTCGAAGTATCGCATGCAGCAGGAGGGCAAAGAAACGATGTTGTACTGCTGTACTATTCTTATGCGGGGTACCTGACGCAATTTTTATTTTCATACCTACCTGGTGTTCGATATAGCTTGTCTCAACGAGCAAAGTAGGAACAACGATGGTCACGAAGGATCGTCCGACGGGGTATTGTCGGATTACCCGACGGTGCATTGCGGAATATTATAGCATGGGAAGGACACGTGGAATAGTCCCGAAGGTCCTTGTAGACTGTTCCTGGACCCAATCTAGGAACACGTGGAAATATGAGAATGTAGCACCTGTAGTATTTGGGAATTTGGGGCGTTGCGAATATTGCCTGGTGTGGAGCGAGATGGCTTCGCCCACTCGCCTCACTCCATCTCTTTCCCTCTTATCAGCATCCGGGACCAGCTAATAAAGACATCTATATACCATCTTCTTCACACTGTGTGTTGCAGTGAAGCTCGCGCCCTGAGACTGGGCTGCTGGGAGCACATTATTCTTCGCATAACCGATTTAATCCAACACGTTAACGTGCTTTACGTTTGAATCGGAACAATGCCTGGAAGTGAGCATGACCAAGAGGAGGCCGGCTCACAAGAAGAAATGATGGTCTTGCTGAGATCATTGGTATCCCGACAAGATCGACTGGAAGAGCGGGTGGCCAGCGACCGGGGCCGTGGAGAGGCCCAGTCCAACCCTGGCAGGGAACGCCAAGATGGAGTCGTAACCGGTGGGAACTTGCAAGCCCCTGGTGGTGGTGTACACGTAGACGAGATTAGGTATGACGAATCCGTTGAGAGTTCAGGTGTAAATGTAGGCCCTCGTGAATTCAGTAGTATAAAGCAGGCAGTCCCCAAATTCAGCGGTAAACCTGAGGAATTCCCCGTATGGAGTAAGCGGTTCGAAGCGTTCGTATCGATGAGTGGGTGTTTGGGTTCTATGCTTACAGACATAGAGGTAGCTGTAGGTGACACAACCAAAGACACGCAATACTTCATTTCGCAAGGTGTGAGCCGTCCACACATCAAGAATGCGCGGGTTGCATGGATATGTCTGACTGAGAGCATGACTGATACTGACCTATTAGACAGAGTGTTTGCCAGGCAATCGCCAAGCGGTGCTTGGAGAATGCTTCGGGATTGGTTTCTTCCGAAATCAGTTGCCACACAGGTCAAATGGTCGGACGCGTTTGATGCAGTGAAAATGGAGAAGGATGAGGAGCCCATGAAATTCTTCAGTCGCGTAGACAAGATTGTTGGTACTCTTGCTTCGCTTGGTGTGCCGAAATCAGAAGGAGAGGTGAACCGCAAACTGGTACGAGTTCTTACAGCTGACTACGAGATAGAACAACGCACGCTCTTGTACCGCGATGAAATCACCCGAGCTGAAATAGAGAGCATTGTCAGGCAGAGGCACCTGAGACTTCCCGTGTCAAAAGGAAAGAACGTGGGTCAGGCACTGTTTTCGAATGGTGCTGCCCGAGGTGGCCGCGGAGGTGGGCGTGGAGGTAACCGTGGAGGTGGTCGCGGATCCAACCGTAACAATGTTAGGTCGCGAAACAAGGAATCAGCGAATGCTGATGCTAGCCAGGGTAGCGAAGGTAGAGGCAGCCCCCCCACCCCCAAGCAGACCATCCCCCAATCAGAGTATGATAAGGTGAAGGGTAAGTGTATCCGTTGCTTGGAACCCGAACACATGTGGTACCAGTGCAAGGCTCGTGTCACCCCGGCTTCGGAGAGGACGTCTGGCGAAGGTGCACAGGAACAGAACAACAGTGGTGAGACTGTGTGCTGTCTTGCGAATGCTATGTTTAGCCGTAGTGATGACTCGTGTACTGAGGAACGTAGTGAGAGCATAACAGAGAGCTTAGCTGAGAAATGGAAAGCAGACAGTGGTGCTTCATTTCACATGACTCATTCGGCTGACCTGTTGAGTGACGTACGACTGTGCGACGACAAGGTTAGGATCGGTGACAACCACCTGATCGACGTCGTGGGGTATGGCACGCTGACTGTAGTCTTCCCCGGAGATCTAACTGTTAAACTGCTAGATGTGGCATACATGCCGGACTTGGCGTTCAACTTGTTTTCGCTAATGGCCGCGCATAAGCAGGGAGTAGGATTCATGACCGAGGATGAGGGCTTGTGCATTTCTCTTTTCGATGGACGGTTGAGATTCGAGGGTGATGGATCTAGTTACTCCAACTTCGCTTGCAGGATAGAGCCAGACAACGGCTATGTGCCGTTTCCCCTATTGACACCCGACCCCGCAGAGAACCGAGGGGAGACTGGTTGCGATTTTCCCCTGGCGTTTCCCGTGCTTGCCCCCGGTAGCGCTGCTTCTGCTGAGACTGCTGTAGATATCAACATATTCCACTGCGTGCATGGCCACTCTAACGAACTACTGCTGAGAGAGACCGCAAAGGCACTTGGTGTAGAACTGTTAGGGACGCTAAGACCCTGTACTGGCTGTTCTATGGCGAAAGGTTACCGCAAACCAATCCCCAGCAGTACTAAGTCACGCGCGCCAGAGAAGTTGGGACGGGTCTTTGTTGATCTAAGTGGCCCTAAGAGAACCCCTTCTCTGTTGGGTAAGAGGTATGTCATGCTAGTGAAGGATGACTTCTCTCGCTACGCCTGGGTATATTTTCTGAAGCACAAATCGGATGCAGCAGACGCGTTTAGGAAGTTTTTGGCTGATGTGCGCGCCGACGGTGTCCCCTCGAAGGTTGAGGTTGTAAGGTCTGACAACGGTGGGGAATTCTTTGGTGGGGAGTTTGGAGAGGTGTGCAAACAGTTTTGCATCAAGCAGGAATTCACCAACGCGGATAGCCCAAAGCAGAACGGTGTTGTCGAGAGAGCGCTAGGCATCATTCAGAACGCAGCGCTTGCTGCGTGCATCCAAGCCCCTATCATTTTCCCGCTCGTTCAACTACCGCCGACTGAATCCCTGTGGGCGGAAGCGGTGCACTGGTCTTGTGACGCCTTGAACCACACCGCAACCACTGCCAACCCCGGCAACAAGTCTCCGCATGAGATGTGGCATGGAGCTGCCGCACCTGCCTCGCCACACCCGTTCCTTCGCCCAGCGTACTGCCGCTGGAACCGCCCGTCCAAGTCGTCACCCCGGGCCGAGAGCTGCTTTTACCTCGGGCCGGGCATCGACCACCCAAGTGACTCTTTGCGGATGCTCACGCGGGGGAACAGGGTGGTGGAGACTCGAGATGTGACCTGGGAGGCAACGCTTGATGTGGGAGCGGTACTATCCCAGCTGCCGGAGGTACCGGAACAGGGAGGGACGCAGGGGCTAGAAGATGCGCCAGAGCTGGGAGGGACGGAGGACTTTGTCTCCGCCCCGACGACTCCACTGCCGGTTTTGGGGAGGGGAATTCCTCACCAACTCCGTGCGGTGTCCCCGATGACGCCAGCGGTGTCTCCGATACCGCAAGCTGGCGACGAGTTTCGCGCCGAAGATGTGGAGCCGAACGATACATCAGCGGTCAGCAGCGAATTATCTGACAGCGACTCTTCGTCTCAGGATGGAAGCGACGCGTCGGCCTCTGACGATGAAGCTCCAACCCCCACGGCGGTCCGGACTGCTGCACGCCAACTTGGAGCGCACATGTCAGGACCGGGCGATGGTGAAGAGATTCGGGAGGGACGTACGAGAGCGCAGACCAGGGCGCTCAATCGGGAAGCGGCAGCAGGACTGATTAGTGCGATCGGGCCCTGTGAAGGAGGCCGTGTGTTCCAGGCGCTACTGGCGGCGAATGAAGCGGAGTGTGAGAAGACGAAGTTGCCGGATTGCCTTGTCAAAGAGGCTGAACCGGAACCAACGTCATACACCGCAGCTCGTAAGTCGAAGCATTCGGACGTTTGGATGGACGCGATGAGATGGACTCGAAGCTGCTGGAACGTTTGTGGAGGTTTCTGAAATTCCCGCCAGTAACAATATCGTAGAGTCAAAGTGGCTCTTGAAGTGGAAGAGCGACGCGCACGGCATGATTGATAGAGCTAAGGCACGGTTGGTAGCTAAGGGCTATAGTCAGGTAGAGGGAGTTGACTACTTCGAGACTTTTGCCCCCACTGCCTCGACCACGTCTAACAGACTCATTGCAGCAATGGCGTGCAAGCTTGATTGGGACTTGAGACACTTGGACGTTGACCAGGCCTTTATTCAGGCAGAGTTGGATACCGAGATTTTCTTGAGACTTCCTCGCGGTTGTGGCGAGATGTCCGGTAAGGTAGTCCTATTCAACAAAGCCCTTTACGGGCTGAAGCAGAGTGGCCGCTCATGGTACAAGCTACTGTCGTCAACCCTAGTAGAGTGTGGGTTTGAGCAGTGCTTGGTAGACCCGTGCGTGTTTCGACTAATGTTGAATGACGCGGTTGTGGCGATGCTGGTGGTCCACGTGGACGACATCAAAATCGCAGCGACCAAGGGGGTGACGGATTCGGTAGTAGCTGATCTCAATAAGAGATTCCCTACAAAACATCTGGGCGAGGTTACGTGGTACATGGGTGAGGGATCGTGAGAAGGGAACCTTGGAGATTTCACAGACTCAGTTCATCCGAAACGTTGTCGACCGTTTCGGTATCACTAAGACCAGCCCCATCCCCGCTTCACCGTCGTTGGACCTCAGGTACGTGAGTGATGAGGAACCTGTGGTGGACGCGAATTTCCGTGAAATTGTGGGGAGTTTGATGTGGATTGCGAACCAGACGAGACCTGACATCTCAAACGCAGTGCGAGCGATTGCGCGGTTCTCGCACGATCCTAAGGAAGTACACGTGAAGGCTGCTAGGAAGGTTCTCGAGTACTTGAGCGCTACAGCCCACTTGGGCTTGACTTTCAGGAAAGAGAGTAAGTTGGGGGATGTACAGTTGGAATACGACCTAGAGACGTACGTAGACGCAGACTACGCCCACAAGGCCGAGGACAGGCGTTCGGTATCTGGTGTAGCTGTTTGCTGCGGAGGAACGCTCGTATCTTGGTTTTCTAGGACGCAGAAATGCGTTACGCTCTCCACCACTGAGGCCGAGTACGTAGCGATGGCCGACGGGGTGAAGGAGGCCCTGTACGTGCGAGGAGTCTTGGTTTTCTTGATGCCTAGTCTTGGATCGCCGAGCATTGGAGTGTTTGAAGACAACAAAGGGGCGATTGACTTGGCCAAAAACCCACTGAGTTCGTCAAACAGCAAGCACATCGATGTGAGGTACCACTTCCTGCGCGAGTTGGTGGGAAAAGGAGATTTATGCGTCAAGTACTTAAGGACGGAGGATCAACATGCGGACATTCTCACCAAGGCGATTGCTCGTGAGAGTTTTGAGAAACACCGTGACTTTTTGTTGGGGATATAAGTTTTCCGTCGTAAATTGCTTTTGGGAGTTGCCAGTGTTGTTGGAGGCTTGTTAGTTGATCCAGCGCCAGGGAGGGTGTTCGATACAGCTTGTCTCAACGAACAAAGTAGGAACAACGATGGTCACGAAGGATCGTCCGACGGGGTATTGTCGGATTACCCGACGGTGCATTGCGGAATATTATAGCATGGGAAGGACACGTGGAATAGTCCCGAAGGTCCTTGTAGACTGTTCCTGGAACCAATCTAGGAACACGTGGAAATATGAGAATGTAGCACCTGTAGTATTTGGGAATTTGGGGCGTTGAGAATATTGCCTGGTGTGGAGCGAGATGGCTTCGCCAACTCGCCTCACTCCATCTCTTTCCCTCTTATCAGCATCCGGGACCAGCTAATAAAGACATCTATATACCATCTTCTTCACACTGTGTGTTGCAGTGAAGCTCGCGCCCTGAGACTGGGCTGCTGGGAGCACATTATTCTTCGCATAACCGATTTAATCCAACACCTGGTACGTATACTGAGGCACATGTCATACTTTGATTTTTACAGGTGATCGATTATTTTGGTCGTTCCCGCTGGCGAAATCGATTTTTTATCGTCCTCCACTGGTGACAAGTGGATGATATAATCCGAGTTTGTGGTCATGACAGCAGACATGGACGCTGTTTCTGGTTGCAGATTTGGCCGTTGGGTTTTATTTGGTTTTGGTCGGGGTGTTGAGATGGGTGGCTGAATCTAGTTGGTTAGCATCGTTTTCGCCGGGCAGAAGGGGGCGGGGTGACTGCATACTCGGCGTCCGTCACGACCAATGAAATGTACGGAGTTCGAGGGCGGCGATTGATTGTACTCGCGCGGGCACAGAGGTTTTTCATCGTAGGTTATGGTATTTTGTAGTTTGCGTTGTGCAATCTTAGGGATGCGTTACATATGCGCGCAATGTTGCCAAGATGATTTTCGACCAAATCCTTGATCTCATAGCTTCTTCTGGAGTGTATTTAAAAATTTTATGTGACCTAAACCTCTTGGAAACCCTCCCACCCCCGCCGCCCCCCCCCTTTTTATCCTCGCTCTCTCTTGCTTAAACGCCCCACCTAATATCGAAATCCGTCAGAGTAATAAACACCTCCACGCCCTGGATATCGCCTTATTATCTTTTTAGAGCCGTCCTTGCCGCTGCTGCAATTCCCACCACCCCCCGCCCCCAACGCCCCCTCCTTCCCCACCACCCGCACCATTGCCTAGACCTAGCACCACGCGTGCAGCAAACCTCTACATCTATGCGACCTAAAGCCCTCTCCCCCCCACACATTCCCCCCCCCTCCCCCACTAGAAAGATTTTTAGTTTTCACGCACAAATTGAGCTGCGCCACCTGTTCCTCCCCTTCCCCCCCTCCCGCCCCCCTTTTGATCAAAATCAGCCCCCCACGTCCTTCAAAACTCCGCCCTCCCATCACCGGTTACTCGACTTACAAAATTCACTTGATAAGCTGATGCATTTATTTCCTTCCACAGCTTTGCTGTCAGATTTTGTCCCCCTCAGAAACGTTTTTTTTTTTATAGTTTTCGCGCACAGACTGCCTAACATCATCACCCTGTTGACCCTGATAGCCACACTCACTGTAGTTGCAAGGGGAGTCTCCGACCTATATCCGTAACGAAGACAGGCAAGCCGCAATACGCGCGATCGGAGTATCACACACAGCTTGCAAAGACGAGTTACGACAAATATTCGATCTCACAGCTGGATTTTTTTTTCATTTTTATAATATATGCGCGAGCTAGTTGGATGCTGTTTGCCGAGCACGGGGGGGTTAATTGTATTAATAATGGACGTGCACAGCAACCAAGGAATTCATGACGTACATGCCAGCCGATAGGACCTGTGTGATAATCTGCAAGGGAACATATGACCTGCTCTAATGGCAGGATCGTCCCGAGTGTCCCGCTTGCTACCTGGTTTACGATTTAACGCGAGTTTTAGGGTGACTGATCTTACCGCGAACTGGCATGTTTCCGGACAAGTCATGCGAGACATTATCGATCTGATGTAAAATGTGCGTTACGGTGTCTATCATTGATTAGCGAATACTGCTACTTCTTGTATACGGAGGCATGATTTGTGCGATTGGTATTATGTCATTTTGTCTTTATATGCGTTGATATGGTAACGGTATTGCATTTTAGAGGGGTAAGAGTAGTGGTGTTCAATCAATTTGGAGTTAGCCTGGAGTGTGGCAAACGGGGAGTTTGAGATTTTTCACGTGCGCGTCAGCATAGCAACATGGTGATCATCTCACCAAACCGTTGCACCGAAGGCGTTTCGCCGTCTGCGTTTGCGTTCGCTCGTGGGCAGTATACAGCAGGGGGGCTGCTAGAGTAGAAGTGTTTTTTCTTATCGGAAACATGCGGTTCTTTTCCTTTTTCCTACAGAGTACAAAGCAGGTGGGCCAATTTTTTTGGGCAATCAATGGGGTTTTATGTGAAGACGGCGAATTAGTTTATTTGAAGATTTTCCCAACAGATTTCGCTTGTTGGACTGTTCCCTTCCCGCAGTTACTGTACTAATTACGTACAGATTGATAGGGTAGGTCTATACACTGAACTTTGATCGACACATTTTAATTGTGTGATTGCTGTTTTGACTGGCAATTCTTATCTTGATTCAATTATTACTATATATATGCACTCAATTGTGTTGATAAGCTCGACAGTGAAAGAGGACGTCGGTGTAACGACGTTTCACTGCACAAGCTTGAGCAAGGAGATAACCTAATGGGTAGGATTTCCTCGTAACAATATTGGTATTCAGATTGCCGTTTTACGTTGGCAGTTAGTTGTTGATGGTGGAGTTTGGGGTTGCCATTATACCCTGGGTATAGCTTTTTTGATCGAATTAAAAGTGTGTCGTTTCACCTGGACATCTGTGCTGAGTTGTTTGACACCGGTGGTGTATTGCACCGAGTAAAGGGGCTGTTCGTAGTACTACGGTTTCATATACTCTGGTATGCAGGTAATTGAGTTTTATAGTATATGCGGAAGCATTATTGATATGTTCTTCGAGGCTTCGTGGGGTGAAAGATTTCCCCACGGAGGGAGTCGGCGATGATGATGATGCTGACATGGGCTTTGATGGAATGATACTGCCCGTATAGGCCGAGGGGAGTCCGTGACAAACTGGGTACGGCTCACTGGTGCCTGTACGAAGTGCGTGACATACTCGTGCCGTTTTTCTTTATGGTTTATGTCAGGGCCTTTGACAATCGGGTACTGGCTCTCAGGCTGTAGACTATGTGTTTTGTGATACGAGACTATATTTTACTCTTCAAATCTATTATACATAATCGGGGCACGCCGCGCAGCCACACATGTGGAGTCATCTACATACAGCGGTTCTAGAAAACATCGTTGTTTCTTTTTTTGTAGCCCTGCCGACGACGCCATTTGTTAAGTAAATGTTTGCACTACTAGTGGGGTATTACTCCGTTTGACTGCATGCAAAACGTTAACCAGTTGCAAAGTAGGAGCCTTGATAGCAGATGGATGCCACAGCAATATTATGGCAATCGTTTGGCGCCAACGAAAAAGTTGAAAAACAAACGCAATGAAACAAAACGATGCTGGGTCGTCTTATCGTCCGTCTTCGCGGTGCGATCATCAAGGAGCACAAGCCGTTGTTGTTCTCACATTAACTCGCATAATCAAGTTCGTGGTCACAGGACAGGCTCCAGTCATTCTGGAGTGGAACAGTACCCCAGGAGTGCATATCGGACACATCTCCTATAATATCTAATATCTATGATTCCCCAGCAATAATAATAGTTGTAGCACCGCAGGCTACGTCGTGTTGATATCGTCCAACTCATAAATGCCGTTCATCATTTCCTCCCCCGGAGTCCTGCAGAAGCTACTACTACTATTATTATACTAACTGTATATAGACTACTACTGCTTCAATTGTTGCACAAGCAGTAAACTATACGTTGACAATTATTGTACAGACTACCGTACCACCTTGACCGCCGCGGTCGCAAATGCCTTGTCTGCAAGCTTGACTCAATCGCTGTGTCTGGACCGTGAATGCAAACAACTACGAGAAATCAGGTGTTTGATTATCGTTCCGAACAGTAGTACGTACAAGGGCTTCACTCCGCGGGAGGCTGACGCCGCCCGCTTCGCTCGCGCAAGGTGGAAGGTTAAGGTTTCAACTGTGAAACTACAGAAAAAAGAGGCCCATGATTTAGTGCAAGTAGCGATTTGATAATGCCAAGAGCTACTTGTGCGGAACTGATTTCCCTGTTTGTGCTGTGCTCTATGTTGGCGACGTCATCTCCTGAATGTCAGTAGTAGTACGCGGGTAAAATTTGCGGAGAAAAAACGCGAATAGGACCGAGATGGAGAACAAAGCCAACGACGAATGCAAAACGACAAGTACAAACACATACTACCGGCCTCTGGTATCTGGTGCTTCGCCTAATACGTGGTCGTACTCAGTGTGTTTTTAAAGAAGCACAGGGCTCCGCTTCGCGGGTGGCTGACGCCGCCCGCTACGCTCGCGCGAGGAAGATAATTCAACTGAAACATGTAATAAGGCGGCAGGCAGGAAAAAGAGGCCCGTGGTTATTTGGTGCGAATTGACAGTTGAGGTATTTTTGCAGAGCTAACTGCCCAACGCTCTGCAGTGTGCTTGTTGAGGTCGGGGTGTGAACGGCAGTACGTGTGGTATTTGCGGGGATGAGGAAACGTAGAGACCGTGAAAGAGGACTATCACAACTAAAGAAAGCAAAAGGGCTAGAACACAACGCGTACATAATGGCACCTGGTACCTGTATCATACCTGGTACTACTACTGCTGTAAATTTGTTAAAAAAAAACGCACAGCACCGCAAGTGTAGCGACAGATAAGAGCTGTTTTAGACACACGCACCCGGGTCTCCAATCCCTTGTCCCTAGTCTTCACCGCTTCTAGTTCATTCCCTCCGTGTATCCCTTCAGGCTGATTCCTCCCGTCTGCTTGTTACAACAGCTGCCTGCAAACACCAGTCTTGTCTCACGCAGTCCTCTTCCAAGCGCTAGTACTTTATAACAGATCTCCGGATGAAACCTCCAACAATACCTTAAGGTAACGATAGCTGTACTCAAGCTCGGTTCGGAGTCACTCACGCACGTGTCAGATCAAGTTCATGTTCATTTTTCCCTCCTTTGGTTTTGTGTGTTTTTGGACTGGGACCGTGAGCGATACGCTTTCTAGACTGACTGGAGTTGTACAGATTTGGGCAACATTCCGCTACGTATTTTACGTGGCGTCATGTCAATCCGCCGCAACACACGACAAAACACCGCAAAACGAAGGGCAAGGCACCGCACTGGACTGCGCTGTGCACTGCTGAGCTATATATAATAGCTGGGCTGACCTGAGCTGGTGGTGCATTGTTTGTGATCCAACAACGAAATATTATGGGCAAAGCTGGTGAGCCGCATCGCAGGGCACGGCACTGCACGGCGCTGTGCTACTGAGCCATTATAGCGCTGCCGTGGGGTAATGGGCGGACCTGAGCAGAGATGATAAGCCAAGCCGAGATCTCAGCTGATATATGGTGAAATTTCGTGCAAGTACAAAACAAATAGTGGAAATCAAAGAAAAGCTCAAGTTGGACCGTTACGCAAGTAATACACAGACGATAAATTGGCGGCAAACGGTAGGAAGTTCAACTTACTAAATAACAAGCAGGAAGAAAAAATCGCAAAAAGTTCAAAATCGTGTTGGCGGATAATCCAAATTTGCAGGAAGCAGCCGAAAAGTTAAGAAACAACTGGCAAAACGAGTAGAAACAAAATAATATGGCGGAGCAAGAAATCAGGAAAGCTGGACCGTTCTGCAAGTAATGCACGGAGGTGGGACCCCCGGAGATGCCAAGGTGCACGAACCGAGCACTTTCGGCAGAAAGGTATCTGTAAGTATGTTTATACATAACGCCCCCTCCTTCCCCACACCCCGCACGATCACCTAGACCCAGCACCGCGCGTATAGCAAGCCCCTACATATATGATTAATACGCGCCATCGGAGGATCACACACAACAATTGTTGCGAACATCAGTGTCGACCAAATCCTTGATCTCATAGCTGGAGTGTAATTTTATATTATACGTGACCTAAATCTCTTGCCCCCCCCCCCCCCTCGCCCCATTTTTTTTTTTTTCTTCGTCGCTTCCTCTCGCTTAAACGCCCCACTTAATATCGAAATCCGCCAGAGTAATAAACACTTGCCACGCCCTGGATATCGCTTCGTTATCTTTTTAGAGCCGTCCATGCCGCTGCTGCGATTCCCACCCACCCCCGCCCCCAACGCCCCATCCTTCCCAACCACCCGCACCATCGCCTAGACCTAGAACCACGCGTATAGCAAACCCCTACATCTATGCGGCCTAAAGCTCTCCCCCCCCGCCCCCCGCCCCCCCCCCCCGCCCCCCGCCCCCCCCGCCACATTCCCCCTCCCTCCCCCACAAGAAGAATTTATTTGAAGTTTCCACGCACGATTTGACCTGCCCCACCCGTCCCCTCCCCACCCTCCCCCCCTCCCGCCCCCCCTTTTGATCAAAATCAGGCCCCCACGTCCTTAAAAACTCCGCCCTCCCCTCACCGGATATTCGACTTACAGGATTTACTTGATAAACTTATGCATTTCCTTCCACAGCTAGCTGTCAGATTTTGTCCTCCTCAGAAACGGGTTTTATAGTTTCCGCGCACAGGCAGACTACCACCACCCTATTGACCCTGGTAGCTACATACATACACTGTAGTTAGTTGAAAGGGGAGTCGCCGACCTATATCCTTAATAATGAGGACACACAACCCGTAATACGCGCGATCGGAGTATCACACACACCTTGCAAAGATGAGTTTCGACAAAATATTCGATCTCACAGCTGGAGTGTATTTAATTTTTTATAATTATACAATGCCCAGGTTCGGGCCAGATTTTAAGGGATATTGATACGTATACTGCAGCTGTAGTAGTACAAGTAGTAGTATGAATACAAGTGATAACGTGCGCCCCTGACGTTGGTTGGATGGCTTCATCTGCTTCTTGGCTTTGGTGCTGTTTTCATTTTTTTTCTCGTGCCGTCATCCAACCGCCTCTTATTTTTCCTTTTAGTTTGTTCTTTTCTGTCATGCATCGTACGGTCAATGTAGGATACATTTCTCAAGTTTTTCCCAGCACCAATGCACCCCTTTCTCAGAGTATTAGGGGCGTGTATGATCTGAAATTCGAAAGTACGCCTGAAGAGCTAAGCTCCTGGCGGCAACCCATCATGGAAGTAATGGATTGTTATTTCGAGTGATATTTGCCTATTTTCGCTAATAAACCGAATAAAAAAGTAGATACCGGGTATATTTTCTGGTGGGCGCATATTTTTTGCCACCCAATTACGAGCACGGATTCGGGGAGCTCTACCTGGCAAATTCAATGGTCAGGTTTTTTTTTCATACAATATTTACACGATTTGATGGAGACGTTTGCATAAACAAGAAGTATAACGTCATTTTCATAGTTTTTTTTTTTTTTTCTTTATCCTCCGGCGAATGAGGAAAAATAAAGCTTTAGCTCACCACACTTCAACGTATTTTCATACGCATCGTTTGTCGATTTAACTCAGTTGCGGTCGCATTATAGCTTTCAAAACATTGTAGCGGAGTTCTTACTTTATGGTTTTTACAAAAAGAGAGGGAAACGATTCCTTTTGCCGTGCTCCGTATTCTTGCACTGTTTATTTTATTTTATTTTATTATGTTTCTTTTCCGAGCTTTGGCTCTCCTTTCCGGTTGGGTTGTTTCTTCGATTTCCCCTTCATTTTGTATGTTTCATTTTTTTGTTTTATTTTTATCTTTGTTTTTATTTGTTTTCTTATTATTATTTTGTTTTTGTTTTTGTTTTTGTTTTTGTTTATTTCGTATTTCTCTCTTCCAATGTATTTCTGTTGCTGACGTATGTATGTTGTGCCTGTCGTACCCAGTACTAGGGCATGACATTGCGTTGTCGAATGCATTACGATGCATTATCTCTGTGTCGTAGCTTGTGACCACAGAGCTGATCTTTCTAGGGTGAAGAATCAGTACGGACACTGGGTGTGCTGGATGTCGACGAGTAGAAGAACGGTTTAATGTGAAGAACATACACACACACACTGTTCATGGTTCTATCCAATTCGATAGTTCTTTAGCCCATATTAGCCAGGTATAGTGTAGTATTGGGTTGCCTTTTTGATGAACCACCCATATATGACTTGATTTTAGTACACGGGGTTTTGTTTCTTGTCTTTTTGACTGTATTCGATTGCCCTTTCGATCCTCCTCTATCCTTGGTGATGACGGGTAGCAACGTCGTTTCACTCTTCAGTCCGACATATTTCGAAAGTTATTAGCCGAAAATAAGGTGTATTAATTGTCCTGCACGGACTACCATACACAGTAGTAGTATCAGTAGTAGTAGCCGGTCGCCCCGGTGGTCTAAAGTAGTGGTTGACCTCGAATACTTTACTAGTTTGTAGGGTTGGTCCATTGGTTCGATTCCTACCGTGCGTGGTGGTATTTTACCATATTATTTGAAGAAATATACGGAACAAAGGATAAACACTAACTACATCAGTATACTGAGAGCGCCTAGCAGCGTGCGTAGGTGCATTTCGACGCGAGTCGACGAGGAAAGAAAATGCTAAAATGCTCTTGGTATATAGCAATGAAGGCACGCACCGTAGTGGGGGGGAACAGCTACGTCGCACTAGTTATGTGACCTCAGATCTAAATTGCTACTGGGAGAGAGGGCGAGAGGAGTGCGACGATGACAAATGGGACGGGGGGAAAAAAAAGGTGGTGCATGCGCAAGAGCATCGTTCATTTCCCAACTTATTATTTAGTTGCAAATAGTCTGTGATGTGCTGGCTTGCATCTTTTTTTTTCACCTAGGAGTGGTCACTGCAGTTTATTGCATGGCCAAATCACTTACTTTTCTAGTCCAATGTGTACATCTGTCTCGCAGTTTTTGACCACAATTCTCGTCTCTCTATTATTGGGAGACCGGATCGGCAGGACACCGGTTTGCTAGATGTAGGTGGGTGGAAAGACAGTTTAATGTCACCAATATAAACACACTACGTCGTACTGCTGGTTTTGGTGGATGTAGATGGGTGGAATTTCCGAAGAATCACACACACCGAGTTTCGGCTCAAACGTCTACACCTCTTTTTTCAGATACGAAATTTCACCATTAATACTTCTCTAC